>JAAGVU020000019.1:17495719-17539679 GCA_011763525.2 Mormyrus iriodes
GGGGGGTGTGGTATTTAAGCACAGGCGCGTTTGTTTTGCCCCCCTGGGACCTCCCCATGGTGAACCAACGGGAACGGAAACCGGAAAAGGAATAAGGGGTAAATTCCGAACCCCCCCCCCCCCCCGTTCCTGCCATACCAACCGGAATCTGGCGATGTTCCCCGGAATACTTTGTGGAGGCTGATACGCTGGCTGTTGCTGGCCATGTTAAATATTGCATCGGATCAGGATGTACCTCCGGAACCTTCTGACGCTTCAATATCGTGTGACTGGAGAGGCTCGGATCCTTTGTGTGCATACTAGATATTTGCTATCAGACCTCCAAGTCTCACTGGACTGAGTGTGCCACATCAAAGCTTCACCCACAATACCTGACAGATACCTGTGTCCGTGAAACGGAGAGTTTCTCACACTGGCTCTGTAAATGAAACCAAGAGAGTGATGCAGGGTCGTTTTTGAGAGCAACAGAGCGGGATTTACTTCCTTGTACACAGTGCTGTCTGTACTCAGCCTAAGCTCAGTTAATGTTCCGTTCCAGGAAACAAATATCAGGCTGTTAATGTCCACGAGGCATCACCCTGACAGTGTGCTTCTCTATGCCTGCTGTCATTGTCACCTCTAGCCAGGCCTTGAAAGTGGGTATCAAAGCCCATGGCGGAGGCATGTTTTAGGCCCAGGCCTTGGTGATTGCTCCTCCCTTTTTTCCACAGAGCACATGATCTTCAAGTAAACGATCCCACACAGACTCTCATTTCCATTGGAAAAGGCCCTGCCTCCGCACAGCTCCCACCTCGAGGTCTATAAGCCCTCCCTCTCTCCCTGCCCAGTCAGGGGTCTCCCCTTCATGGCCACTTTAGAGCTTTTATTCCACCTGGAAAACTGCTCTATATTATTATTAATATTTTGGAGGATGACAATCGACATCAAAATATACTGGAAATCCTACGTAAAGCATTGTCTGAGAATGACAGGCAATTAGGGTTCAAGAATAAAGAAGTATAAGCTTATAGATCAAAATAGGGGGACAGTAATAATGCTCCTGTCTTCTTATTGTTATGTTTCTGTTCTTTATTGAGATATTTTATAAGAAGCGGGTGCTGTTACGGGCTGTGGGCTGAAGTCTTGCTGCCTGTTTTGTGGATGGAGTCTGCACATCTCCTGAGTTTTCTCCAGCTGCACAGGTTTCTCCTCACAGACCCTGTCTCGCTGACAATGGGGGACCTTTCCCGCCTGAGGATGTCGCATTCGGCTGTGCGGCTTCCCCAAGCGCATGCAGCGCTCATACAGAAGCAGGGGGACCCCTGATTGGCTGTCAACGGCTGCGTGTCACAACCACGAAACAAGTTCTGCCTTCAAACAAACAAGCAATCAGACTGGCGAAACAGAACAGGCGTAACTAACGAACACGGCGATCCACGGCTAATTATCGCTACCGAGGAGTTTTTGTTTTAGATAATTATAGTTGTCTTTTCTCACCGAGTAACGCTGTTCCTGCTGTACAGTCGCTTCGGGTTTGAATCATTCGCATGAGCCTGATGGCCCTAACACTTCAGTGCGAACAGCAGATGTGTCGTGTTGAGGGTTAAAAACGCAGGGGCTGTTGGCTGAATAGGCCCCAGCAGGTTGTTTCAGAGCTAGAAAAATGCTACTGTGGATTCGGCACAAAAATAACGGCCTTTAACTAAGGGCTGCCTTATTCCGCTCAGTGTGAAGCAGACAGCTTGTGGAAATCACCATTACAATGGAACATCCCAAGTATGGTGTCCTTTGTGGCTCCCAGTCCCATGTCAGACATCCCAGAGGTACCTGGACTCCACAGCACTGTTAGCTTCCAATGTGTTGACATCTTGTTTTGGTGCCAGAAGATTCTGGTGAGGCTATAACCTTGAACCTCCTGGTACAGTTGCTTGGCTGTTGCTTGCATAGTTATGTTATTCTATACATACTTAAGTTCAGGAGATAAGCTTTTGGTTCTATTAGCTTAGCAATTACTTCAGTCATATGCTAATGTTCAGGTAGATTGAGAACCTACAGGCCTCCAGGACCAGGGCTGAGCACCTCTGTTATAGGAGGAATACAGCATAGTTCAGAAGAATCTGTACCGTGTCTGTGATTCTGTTTTGATTTGAAGAAGTCTGTTAGCAGGCACCATGCTGTTCCCGACCACTGTTTTAAATCGTCCCCATTTCCATTTCAGTCATAGCTGTCTCTCAAAACTCAGCGAGCAGGCATTTCCATCTGAAGAGAGTTCAGTTACTTTCTGTGTCTTAATTACATATGGACTCTCAGTTAATTAAGTCAAGGCTAATACAGAGGGGCATTTTTATGCGGGAGAACTCACACGCGTAAACTTCAAACAGCTTTAAAAGAATATCAGTGAATTATTTTGACTTTATATTTCCTTCCAGTGATCTTTTCAGTAACTAAGGCTGCTGAAATGCGGCTTTACTTTTTATTGGCATGGCCAATAAATGAGGCTGACGTGTAAATCAAGGTGAAATGTATGACCGGATGTGTGTCTGAGGCTTTTCGGTTGGGTTTGGTGGAAAGCGAGTGGTGGGACTGTTATCTGGGTCTGAATCCCCCTTTGGGCCGTGTCATGTTGTCCTGCGGAGTAGAAATAGGCTCCATGCTGGGTGAGAAACAGCTGGAGAGTTTGGACACCATTTGGACACCTGTTCACACCTTCCTCTGTCCTGGCGGTCATGACCCTTATCCCCCACCCACGCTACCAGCACGTCCCTCTGCAACACTACAACATTTGGGGGGTATTGCATCCCACTGTGGTTTAGGCAGAGTGAAGAGGCAAAGGTTTACACACTCTTCTCTCAACCCCATGAGAGGATGTTGCTATGGTGACGCCTCCTGCCTACACTTCCGGGAGCCCTTCACCCGGGGGTGGGGGGGGGTTATTTTTCATTAACCATAAATAGGATAAACAGTGACATCCTGGCCAATATGAGCCGCATTTCGCAAGCAGAAATATTTGAAAATGTCTGCCCCCACCCACTCTCACCACCGCAGAATGACTAATTTCCACCCCCCCCTCCCATTAGGACACTACCCCAATGACAATGAGGACCATAGGCATGTTCTTTTATGGCAACGGCTTTGGGAAAAAATGTTTTTATTGGATTACGTTTGAGTCACTCAGCAGGACTTATTGACATGGTGGTGCCTTAGAGCCTTTGACAGTTTACCCATAACGTCCTGCTTCTTTCCTGGGCTTAAGCTTCATGCATTTTTCTTAAATAATGTTATTTAACATTTATGTGACATTTATCGGATGTATTTGGGACTAGATCAGTCCTGGGGCTGCAACTTCCTCACTAATCTTTTCTGTCCCAGGTCTCTTTGGGGTGTTTTTGTAGAAAAATTGCAGGTTTGCACTCTATCAGTTGGTAAGGTCATCTGAAGGTCACACAAGGGTTTGCATAACATCAGACAGGTTTCCATTCAGGATTTGCAAGGCACTGTGGGAGCTGCATAGGATGTGGTTCATGGAGGCGTCCAGGACCCCCCCCCCCCACCACCACCATTCCCAAAGCTCATGGAGGCGTCCAGGACCCCCCCCCCCCCCACCACCATTCCCAAAGCTCATGGCCTCAAGACAAACAGACCATGCTCATCTCAAGAAGTATATCCTGAATGTTTTTGGAATGGTCTCTCGCAGGAAACCCAAGGATCAGCCACTCTCTGGTTAGAGGAGATTGCTTTTTCAGCAACGGGTCCCAAAGCACATTGATAATCACAGTGTTTTCATGGCTGCAAGATTAAGTACGTCACGTCATCCTGCTGGTGTCCTCCTGACCACATTTTTCACACCTGGCAGGACGACACATTCTCAATTGCACGACAGACGTGGTGAGGTGGAACGGTGTCATTCATGGTGGATTTGCAGTCGTCTGGAAGATGGTTACTCTCAACCGCTAAGTCTGTTATTTGGCATGTTTACTAGGGATTTGGTGGGGATTTGGGGGAAACACAGCGAAGGGCTGCGTTTCCGGAGACCAAACTTTGTCAGTGTTCTGGAGATTACTGTTGTCCAGGCCATGAAGTTTGATCTCTGTAGGCTGTTCGGGCTCCCTGGGGCCTCGTAAGAACGTGGCACGATCATCTCTGTGTCATGAAAGCATCCTGTTCAGATGCAAATCAGCAGATGGCACTTTTGCATGTGTTTGGACAAACTGCAACTTAATAAATGCAAAATGATATCACCCTAGTACTGTCCCATTCTCACCCTCCCTCCCTCCCTCTCTGCATCTCTCTGCATCGACATCTCCTTGACTGAGCTCAGGATCAAAGCTGGGCGGTGTAGGCACATTTTGCAAATTCCAGTCCGCCAAAATACTTTCCTGACATGCTGCGGGACTCAAACAATGCAAAAGGACCCGAACCTGAAGATGTAGACAGAATAACATCTGAGGGGAATCTTTACAAAGACCCTCTTCATCCATCCATGGAAAATCAGAAACCCTCCCCCTCAGTTCATCACACACACACACACACACACACACTGTAAATGGCTCATTAAGAGGAAGGAATGACTGGGCAGTGAAGGCTGGGCTCACTCCCCGTGGAGTTCCCATTGAAATGGCCTGTATTTGTTTGTATTTTCCAGCTAACAGTCTATTTTTCTGTGTTTCTGGGTTTCCCACTGGAGGGGAATGGGGATATCCTGCCACTGGGGTGGTTTCTACTGGGTGATACCTCCTCTTGCAGAATCACCCCCCATATCCTCAAATGGCACAGCTAGTCAATTCTGACAAGCATTCCTTTGCCTCCCCAGTATGGGTCAGGTGGTACAGGAGGGGTGGGGCATGGTTAGGGGGGCTGGAAAGCTACACCCCTGCAACCTATACATTTGATGTTTTTTCCTGGCACCTCAAAAAATAAACCAGCCCCCCCCCCCTCCTCAAACCGGAGAGCTCAATAAATATTCATGTTGGAACGAGGCTTAAGAAGCCTTTTGTATTCAGAAACTGGTCCTCTTAAAAAGAGAAAACTCTGAGTAAACAGTGTTTGTCCCCTCTGTCCCCATCCATGGTACCCACCACCTGCTCCGCTGGCCCGTGACTCCGAGCCCCCACCCACCAAGCACCATCCCTGGCACCCACCACCTGCTCCACTGGCCCCTCTCTCTGAGCCCCCACCCACCAAGCTCCATCCCTGGCCCCCTTCACCTCCTCCTCTGGTCCCTCACTCCCAGCCCCCACCCAAGCACCATCCCTGGCACCCGGGGACTGATTCACTGGCTCCTCGCACCGAGCCCCCACTCAAGCACCATCCCTGGCACTCGCGGCCTGCTCCGCTGGTCCCTCACTCTGAGCCCCCACCCAAGCACCATCCATGGCACCCGTGGACTGCTCCACTGGCCCCTCGCTCTGAGCCTTATATAGCAGCGTCTTTGGAGGTGCACATCAGGATGGCCCGCCCGCAAAAGGGGACAAATCGAGGTCACGACAGCGGTTAACCTTCCCGGCTGGTGAGTCCTGGGTTTTTAGTTTACCGTGATGAGCAGTGAGGATCTGTGACTCTTCAGCAAGGTAATATCAACAGTCATGCCTCCCCTGCCCCCACCCACACCCCTCAATCTCTGTCAATTCAATTTTACAGACACCCATTCTTTCTTTCCTGTCATTTATTTCTCACCAGTCAGATGTCAGCCGAGAGCAGTGATCATGCTGAGTGACTAACTGCGCTTAGGCTCGGTTGAGCTGTTTCATGGCCCTCCGCCCGCAGCCTGGCCTCCTGACCCCTCTCTACTCTCAGATGGGCATTTAATGAACCGTAATGATGAATTTGACATGACCTGCATAGACAGTGTCATTTTTTTGTTTTATTGAATTCTGTTTATTGCCATGCTTTAAAAACAGGTCACTCTGGAAACGGGGTCCCCTTGTGATGTAGAGGATGAGGAGCTGAAGCCCTGATCTGATCTGTGATCTGTGGTTGGAAGCAGCCCTCAAATATCTGGATGCAAACCTACTGGCTGTGTCCATTTGACTCAGTTACTCCCCTGGGTCCTAAATCAGAGCTGTCAGCTGGCTACGGCAGTGTGGGTATTTATAAACATCATTGTTACTGAGTCTTTTGTGTGTCGAAGGCATGTATAGAGCTGCTGTACACGGAGAATGCCTCTTGTTGTGAATGGTGCCCGTACAGTGACCCCCCCCCCCCAGCAGAAGCAGCATTGGGCAAAGGGGCCCCGCTGGGACAGGACGTGGCGAGTCAGCTATACGTGACCTCAGCTCACTGACATCCCCCCTCCCTGGGGAGACAGATGGACAGACAGACAGAGAGTACATCACGTCACCTCACTGGGTGCTTGTGACTTGGAGTCTGGGGACTGGCTTGACACGGGGTCTGAATTCCTTTACACTGAAGCAGGGCGGTCAGTTGGAGATTCACATGGGAAGATGCTTCGCCTCAGGAACCGGAGTGATTTAAAAAAGGATCAAACAAACTGGCGGCCAAGAGGAAGTTTGTCATTTTTCTCTCTCACTCTCACCCTCCTTTCCAGGCCCCAGGATGAGTTTTGGGCCAAGGCAGCGCTGGAGTCTTGACCATAATGAAGTGTGAGTGACCCACCTCCAATAGAAGAACGGCTACATTGTAGATGGCTGACCTGCCTGTGTTGGGTCTGTTCAGACTTTGAACCACACCTACCATTGTCATTTGGTGATGTTTCCAAACTCTCCGGCAAGGGTTGCGGAGTTTGGAAGACACATAATAGGCCAATGGGAACGATGGAGAGATTGGTATCATGCGAATGACACTTTGTTGCAAAGTCTGTTGTTGAATATAATTGAATCCTTGATGTCAGTCATCAGAGAATATAAACTGTGTGGAGAGGTTCTGTGGCGTAACAGTATTGACCGGCTCTCAAAGAAGCCCTTGATTCGGATTAGGCTGTGGCCCTCTGCACTTGAAGGTCAGGTGGAGCCCTGGGTATTTACTAACAAGCCAGGATCAGTGAAGCCTTGGCCAACGGAACGGCCTTGATAATCAGCATGCCCCCCAAGTGCTCGGCCCGCTACAGCAACTGATGTCAGTCCCCCCGAGCCCCCCCAGCCCAGCATAAGACCTAGAGGTTTACACCCAGCCTGCCTGACATCGGTCCAGCTGAGGTCCCGGCTTGGGGTGGGGGTAGGATTCTATAAAAAGCCAGTGTCAGGTTTCCCATCAAAGCCCCACATGGAGTGCTGCCCGCCACAGTCACACACTGCGAGGTCTCGAGTATTAGCCTCGGAAGGTGCCAGGAGGCCAGGCCCCCGGTCATCACAGCCACAGTC
Source organism: Mormyrus iriodes (assembly GCA_011763525.2). Lineage (NCBI taxonomy): Eukaryota > Metazoa > Chordata > Actinopteri > Osteoglossiformes > Mormyridae > Mormyrus > Mormyrus iriodes. Next base: position 17,503,015 of record JAAGVU020000019.1, read on the forward strand.
AGTGGGGGACAGAGGAGGGTGGGTGTGACCACGGTGACTGAGCCCTTCAGTCAGCATTCAGTGCGGAAGGTCGAGCTAAATTTCTGCAAAGCATCGTCACTGTAGTTTCTGTTCTGGCCAGTGCGTGTAGCAGACCGGGTGGGCAGGTTGCTGCTGTTATCCTGGCTGTGTTTACGTTAAGATATGGGAGGAATGTGCGTCCGCGTGGGAAGGGGTCATCCAGGCCCCGAAACACGATACGACCCCAGCCCCAACCCCCCACTCATGCTGTGCTTTGCTCGTCTACTCCTCAGCTGTAGCGGGCCTTTTATCGTTTAGAACGTTCTCCGGCTTTGTGTAACTTGCTGATTCGGTGTCCCCATCTCACTGCTTCTTCATGCTTCCATCTGCCTTCGCCCTGCACATGTGATGACTTTACCTCTTACGTCTCGAGATTTTCTCCCCGCACACTCCCACCCCCAAACAATGAGGGCACCCTTTGAAGTGGGATGAAGCTCTGTGACATGTTACCATCGCAGGCCTGTCTGCACCTGAGAATTAAACCCAGGTCATGCTCACCATAGCCACAACTCTATATTCAGTTTGAGTTTCCTTTACGATTTCTCACCCATAAGCTCATAATCTTTTTAAAGTATATATTTAGAATAATAGTATATATACCATGCTGATACTGTATATTCTTGTTCAGAACCTGCCGGTCAGTGGGTGGTGGGAACCCTGGTATTCAAATCCAGCAGATTCTGCTCTAGCCCAAAAAACAAATCACGGTAATTTACATGTGCAGAAGGGATGAGGAGCAGGTGGGATGTATTAACAGGAACTGTAAAGTGGATGGAGGCCTGACCACTGACCTCCCAGTGCAAAGGTGATTTTAACAAGGACCCCTGATTTTGCAATTGCTGTTAGCGTTACGTGAGCGGGACTGGGCGGGGAATACTGTGGCCGAATCATGATTAGCGAATAAATGTGAAATATGCTGCTGCTTTGTTTCATGGTGCTGCTTTCAGCCAAACATGAGAGAACATGACCTGCACACCAAATCCACACTGCACATTTTCTTTAGTATTAAACAGTTTTTTTGTTATGGAGACTATTTTCTGTTTGCAGTTTATATGCAGTTATTTGAAAGTCAAAGAGTACATTAAATATAGATATAAATATTTTAACATACCCGGTTGTTTCGCCAAATACAGGGTGCAGAAACTTCAAATTGCGATTTTACAATTTTGATTTCAAAATCTTTAAAAAATAAATATGAGGAAGGGGCCAACAGGCTGAATTTCACCAGTCTGGTAATGCCATCATTCTGCAAACCTGATTAAATGCACTTCTTGCTCAACATGAGAAGGTCCGCTCTCACAGACAGGGAATGCCTCATTCTTTTCCTTCCCATAATGCATCACCCCTAACGACACAACCCAGAGGCCGATAGCGAGTTTGACGCAGTCAGTGAGCTCGCCGTGAGCAGCTCGGGGAGCTTGCCTGCCACAGTATCCCCTGCAAAAATATGTTCCCTGTCCCGTCTGCATTCTCCTGTGATTGGCACAGGATGAGGTGATGGCCCTTCACCAGGCAGGGCCCATGTCCAGCATCCATCATTTTGTCATTGTCTGTCTGATGCGGAGCTGATACCATGGTGATGGTTTCCAGGGCGCCATGGATCAAAGTGAGGCTTTGTGAACTGGAGTGTTTTAATGAGCAATAGGTGTACTGAATGTTACAGACAGGGTGCGGGGCAGGGGGAGGACATCCAGTACTTTATTATTGGTTTGTATTTTAATAAGTTTAGTCCTAGAATGTGGGCATGTGTTTACTATATTATCCTAATCCCAGAAGGTGACAGGGAAGCATTGCAGGGAAGCGTTTAGACAAACCGCAAGCAGGTGGAGAGGCGTGCCCCTGGGTGTGCCGCCGGCCACATGCGCCCCATTTCCTGCCCTGCCCGTCTAGACGCCATGCCACCTCCTGCTATCCCAGAGGGGTTCCTAGCGCCCCCTCCCCCTGCTATCCCAAAGGAGTTCCTAGCCCCCCTCCGAGCCCCTTGGTCACTTCCAGGCGTGTTTTCGCAGCTGTGGGCACGGGGGAGGGGTCCTGCCCATTGCTGGGCTTCGCTCTTCACGTAAACAGGGGCTGCTTCACGTGCTTAATCCCTCCCTTCCCACCCAGCTGCACGTCGTTTGAAGTTATTTAAGGCTCAGCTGCCGTTAGCAGTACGACGTCGCACACCCCGCGCGCGATCGTTTGTTTACACGGCCGCAGCGGAACGGCGGGACGCGAGAGCACAGGCTGTTTCCCTTCCTTGGGGTTTGTTTCGCTGGATGAAAACATTTGCGTCCAAATCTTCCCCTGTGTGGGGACTGAGCACAAAACAGGGTTTGTTTACAGGCTGGAGGCTTTGCGTGTGTGTGCCCAGAGGTGGAATGAAGTGCTCACATGACCTGGGGTCTCCCTCACTCACAGGAACAAGTCCCTTACCTCACAACACAATGAATGTAACCTTTCCCCTTTTTTCACCTTGGAAGGTTGAGCACGGATTGGGAGGTGATTAATCATCCTCATTGATAAGCTATTTATTTTTCTGTGCTCTACCCAATTTGGAAACAGGTGTTTCCCCCGGGTGCTCGTTATCCGCTAACATTCCCTGGATGTCGACATATACAGTAATGATTCCGAAAGCGATTTATCCTGCTGGTATAGCGGAGATGTCCCCCTCGGGCAGGAACTCGGCACTCTCAGAGGGTGTGTGAAGAGCGAGAGCTTGTTATCTTTGAAAGGCACAGTGTGGATTCGCCGTGGTGCATACGGGTTTGTGACCTGGAGGGGAGGGGGGTACTGTCTCAGACGGCACAGTGCCGGTTCTGTCTGAGGGGAGACGGGTATCTTAGCAACCAGGGATGGCATCCTGAATGCAGGTTCCCGTCTCACACCCTCCCATTCAAGGGAAGATTTGATTGTCATTCAGGGATACTGCCATGAGTGACAGCAGGCTGTCACCGTTGAGGCCCACAGCCATGCATTTTAAGCGGTTTCTGCTGTTCTTTATCCCCCCATCCTCCACCCCCCCAATGTGGGACTGTACTGAGCCAACCTGAGGGTGAAAACTGAATCGGGAAAATCTCGTGACCCGATTGCTGTCGCCTAAACACTAAATTGCTGTCATTTCCTCGTATCGCTGGGCAAGGCGCTTAAATCAACTCACATCACGTCTATCTGCAGTTTTAATTTCACTCCGAAGAAAATGGCTGTCTGGATAATGTAACGAGCACGGTACGAGCAAATGTGGAATTTGGGTCTTTGAAGCTTATAAGCCATTAAACTTCAATTTTGCTGTATTTATTCAGAAGATCTGAGAGGAAAAAAATATGGAAGCGTGCTTATGTGAAATCATGACTCATTCTTTAATGATTTTTAAAAATGTTCTTAGTTTGTAGTCATTAACATTCCTTTATGTCTGTAAAATGACAGCCAATTATTCTTTATATATTTCGTCATACTGCTGAGATCAAGATATATCTGCTATAAGATGGCTTATATATAATGTAGGGGAACCACCGTGAGGATGACTTATGGCCATCAGCATCAGTTCTCTGTGGTTAAGCAGTCCGCCAAGGTTACGCCTGTGGGGTGATGTACAGCTGGACCGCAGTATCACGCTTTATCAATATTTTATTTTTTATTCTTATTTATGTGTTTCCCTTGGGTTTGTTTTGCTTGGCCTTGATTAACAAAGAGAGACTGAGAATCTGGTTTTATACCCATAAATAAAGAATATGACGTGTTTACGCAGCGAAATCCCGAGTGTCTGACTTGGATATACTGTAATCTGGCTTAGCTTCTTGGTACCTCGCGTTGGGGAAGTAGGTCAAGGAGACCCTGCCCCGTGCCGGCCAGGTTGGGGTCTGGGGTTTACCTTTATCTCCCAAGTAGGGGCCCTGTAAATCAGTCCTCAGGAGAGAGGACCCCCCCACCTCCTCACCCACCCCCACCACACACACACAGTAGCCATAGCTGGGAAGGCCCTGGAAATGCCTAGGAGCCATTTGTGTGGGAAAAAGGAGGGGTGTTTCGTAACCCAGCTGCTGTGGCCTCCGTCTCTTCACACAGGAGCCGCTGCCGCCTCCCCTCCCACCACATTTGGCCGAGACCATGACGCTCGCCGGCCCCATTCACTCGTGGCACTGATCTCCATACCCATCACCTCGGTGTGCCGGGGTCGGCCGTTGTGAGTCAGCCCTCATTTCGCCGCCAGGAAATGGAAATGTGGAAGTGAGCATGTGTCACGAGACTGAGCCCTCAGCATCTATGGTCCACAGCCCCCATGGCTCTCGGCGTCTTCTGGCCCTCTGCATCCATGGGCCCTTGGCATCCATGACCTGCAGCATCTATGGCCCTCGACGTCTATGACCCTCATCATCCATGACCCTAGGCCTGTTTATCCGCTGCGAGAGAACAGCTTCCATAGTGGCTGTGCTATATGATATGTGCAGAGGCTGGGCTCTCTGACCCCCCCCCCCCCATCAGAAGAAGAAGTGATTTTCAATATTAACGGTACCGCCAACCATATTTTTTTCTTTTCCTCTGGCCTCCCCAGGCTGCCTGCTAAGGTGTCCTGACCAGGGTGGGGCTTTTCAGCCAGTTGTTTGTCTATAATGCAGCCTCAGGGAGGCAGTCTCGCGGGCTAAGCTGTGGATGTGGCTGTGGAGAGTCCTCAGGAGCTCCTCTAACACGCTGTTTGGATCTTTTGTTTAGAAAACATAGAAAACAGTGAAGTAGCAGTAGGGGGTAGAGCAATTCAATTATTTTGGTACTGGCAATCCTCGGATTAAGAACTCTCAACTTACGGTCAGCTTGTACTTACGAACAGACTGCCATAAAGCCAATTATATTAAAAAATCAGGTTACGTACAATTGTATGCAATAGAAGATCGTAATAAGGAATGCATGCACTACTTTGTGACGCTTGTGAAAACATTGCGCGGCTTTAGCGGTTTGTTGGCTCCAGGTACGGTAAGTACTGCATGTACTTTTACTATTAGTGTATAATAATAATTATTATTATATAGTGTATTATTTTTCTGACTTACCTACAAATTTTGACTTAAAGACACACTTATGGAACAGATCTCTTTCATACCCTGCGAACTGCCTGTATTATATAGCGCCTTTTCCAACATGGCTGAAGTACGCTTAACAAAAAACAACATTATCGGTTACTGAAACATTTTAGGGTAACAATAGTGTAAATGAGCTAGCGGACAATGGAGGACAGGAAATCAAACCCCATAATTTTAGTCCAAGGTCAACTGTCTGCCCAAACTCCCGGCCATGCCAACAGCAAAGGGGTCGGAATGTAGAGCGTGTGCGTGTGTAGTGATACCTTATGTGTGTCATCATGCCATCTGCAGGTCAGCTCTATATCCAGCTCTCTGCTGACCACAGCTCTCTTACATGCATGGCATGAACTCAGTCAATGTACAGACATGTCACCCACAGATGCCGCAACAAACACAAAATAGTGCTGTGTGCAGCTACACCCTTATCTATCGAAGACAAGGTTAAAGCAATAAATCTTCAGCCTGGATTTAAATTCTGAAACCAAAGGCACATCCCTCGCATGTACTGGCAGACTCTTTCTTAGACTAGAATCCCTGTAGCTTTAAGCTCCACCACCAGCAGTCTTTTTATTTACATGAGGATTCGCAAGAAGGCCTGCATTATATCACAAGAAGGCCTGCATTCTGTCGCAGGAAGGCCTGCATTCTGGCATCTCGGTGCATCCTCTGCATTGCACGCGTTCATCAGTGCAGTTAGGTAAGCAGGGGCCTGACCCTTTAATGCCTTAAGTAAATAAACAAAAGAATTTAAAAGTACGTCCTGCAAGAAATCTAATCTAATCAGCTATACATACAGACGTTTTCATTTTTCTCTGGTAAAGGGGAATTCCTCAGTGTACCTAAGCTGTGATAAGCCTAGACAGGGAGTGAACAGGAATTAAACAAGAGGCCTGTATAGAAAACTGTTCAGAGACAAATTGTTTTCGCTTATCTCATTCTTAGGTTCATTTCTATTGTTTTGTCTATCTTAATGCAAATGTGCAATTCCAATAGGAAACAAATGGGAGAACTAAATGCTACTGTAGCTGGTTTTTGCTAGCTGCTATTCCGTGCAGAGTGTACCCCTGCCCTGCATGAGCCAAGATAAGTTCCATCCATCTTCCACAACCAGTTTCCCTGAGAAGCACAGGCAGCAGGCAGGGGACACCCTGCACAGGTTGCTAGTCTATCTCATTTCCTACACACACTTCAGGCGGTTTAGAGGAAGACGTATGTTTTTGGACTGCGGGGGGAAATTGGCACGAACATACAAATCCATAAACACAGAACCGCAGTTCATGGCCACAGCGACGACCAGTGCACCGACTGGACCTCGACTGACGGTGTTTCACGTTAAAGCAGAAGCAATACCAGCGCCTTGCATCTCATTCTTCTCTTGTTAAGAAATGAAAATGTTTTTCTGAAGTGCAATGAAGGGGCAGCGGTGTAGGTTGTAGAGGGTTAGTGTTCATAGCCGAACGTCAAAGTTTGCAGCTCGACGCCCCGTGGTACACCTGCTGTGGTGGAAACGTGTTAAAGGCGCCAGGCTTTGCCCATTTCCCGTTACCCATTGTCAGGCCGGCCGTGTGCGACTTCCCCTTTCCTGGGACAAAGCGAGGTAGCCCTTTCCCAGATTGCTATGGACTCCTACGGGCTGATTTGATTGTGCCTCAGATTAATTTCAGCGTGATATCCCCTGGCCCACCTTGCTGGATTTATTTTGGGAAGATATCAGGCCTTTTTTCTATTTAGAATGAACCAGCATGTCTCCTGTAGCTAGGTAAGGTGGCAGAGGCATTGTACTGTGTAATATAATAGCTGGCTGTAGCCAAACTTCCATAATTTTTATTAATTTCCCTCTTACTGGGTTTTTACAGAAGCTGATTATAGAATTGAATTATAGAGTTGGAATTCTCACAGATTCTGGTTAAGCTCATTTCACATGGCTGCTGATCTTGGTATTTTATAATTAGCTAGATTGAGTAAACAGTTCAATAAAGCGTTTTGGAGTTCAGAACTAAAGTGTAATGGGTGACTGAACACCTGGGGATGGGCTGGCCCTACAGGTTCCGGAGGTGCAATCTCCATCATACAGCAGCAATGCATCCTGGGATTCCAATCACAGAAGCTGTACCACATCTCTCACAAAGATAGATGGGGAACAGTGGCCTTGAATTTGGACTATAGCTCTGAGATGACATGTCAGGCCGTGTCGATGTAAACGAGGCCCTGTGGCAAGGACGCCACAAGGGGGCGGGGAGGCGTGTCCCTTTATGGCCCACACGCAATAATGCAGCCTCTCATGTTCTCAGCCTTTACGACAGACCCAGTGGCTTCACTACCCCATAGAAATGTCAAGCCTTGCTATTGGATAATGATAGGTGTTGAAACAGGAAATAACCCCCGGAGACCCCCTGGGTGTATGCATCTCCTACAGCCAGACACAGTCCAAATGACCCTTGACGCAATATTATTACTGTTCCTGCACATTAACATGGATTAGGCAGCCAGGTCCCACTGTCCTTGTAGCGTAAGACTAACATCTGCCCTTTAAAGGTCTGTTGTAATGTCAGAATTTTGTAAATTCTTAAAAGTCTGACCATAGAGTGAAGCTCTTTATCTAATACCTCTGACATCCCTCAGTCTGTTTCCCAGCATGTTCAGATGAATGTGTAGCGGTGCAGTGAGCAGGAAACAGCTTGAGGTATAAAGACAAGATCATAGTCTTGGCGTCGTCTGTTTTAGGTACACAGAGCGTCCACACTTCCTTTTTCTTTGTAATCTAGACGCTCATATTCTGGAAAAAGTAGCTCTTGCAGCAGGGTTTTCAGTAGTCTGTGTCTGTGGGTCCCTTCGCCATGAGATTTCGTTAAGAAGACCACCTCGTTAATCAATAGCAGCTGAGAGTGTGTGGGTATGTGGGCCAGACGTTCGGACCGGCCGGTGGCCGGCTCCACGGCGATGTGCTATCCAGCGCAGGAGTTCATGCCAGACATCTGCTGCTCCATGGACTCTGAAACCCAGCAAACCTAAGTAGACATTGCTCTCCGCCATTACACACTTGGGGCAGCACCGCATTGTAGTTTCTGGGCAGCACCGCCCAGTTTATAACCACTGCGGGGACCTTGGTGTCCACAGCATTCAGCCACTCAACACAGACATTCTGCTGGGTCTTTGGGGAGCTCCCGCAGCCCCAGAGGATGGACCATGTCTTTATGGACTGGGTGGGAAGCTGAAACTTACCTGCAGATCATATTACACTATGGTGTTAATGAGTTTTCAATCAAGGCAGGGGCCTTAGCTTACAGCACTGAACACTATGAGAAAAAAGGTCATCTTTGGTACGAGGGGGCGGGGCCCTGCGGGTTAGGGCTCTGTGCCCATGACTGTAGGGTCACTGGTGTGAATCTCGTGGCAGGCAGACTAATTATATTACTGTTCTGCGAGGCCCCTGACCCCAGGGGCACTGGAGTAATGGCCGACCCTCCTCAGTGATCCCAGTCTCCTCTTTATATGTGTGCCTCACAGGAGAGAGAGAAGGAATATGCAAAAATAACGGGTTTCCTGTGTACTGTATTAGTGCAAAGAGACATATAATTATCATTATTATCGGTGCCCATGGAGAGAGAGCTTCCGTGAAACATGTTCCAACGCTGATGATCTGTTTACGCCAGCATGAATCCTTTGAGATTCGTCCATCTGTCCGGTGAGAGGTGAGGGGGCAGACTGATGCCCACCGTTCCTTTATGATGTCACATGATGCTATATGATGTCACGTGATGCCTTATGATGTCGCTCAGCCCTTGGACAGTCGCCGTATCTCAACGTCAACCAAAGGTCACCACAAAATCTTAAGTATCTGTTGTCAAAGAAGCTTTTAACAGGTCAAATCAACCTCCAAATATTGTAGCCATTGAATTTTCCATCTTCAGTAATTTATGATTATTTCCATTATTAAAATATTTGTAATTTTTTTTATTCTCCTGACTGCAGTGCTTCCCAGAATTCTTTGAGTACGTGGTCTTGCTCACCCCGCTCACTCGCATGTTGTTATGATTCCCAATCCTAAATTTGTTCCTTATCTTCTTGTCGTGACTCGTCTCTCCTCTGCAGTTTGGAGGCTTACACACACACAAGCCCTCATGTGCATCCGCGTGTGGGAGCACCAAGCCAAAAGAGTCTCACGCCCACACGCGCAAGCCTCAGGTCCCAGTCAGGGCTTTGCTGGTGTACTTTATATAAATCCTTAAAGGTACAGTCACTGAATATCCAGACACTTGAGATGAAACCACATTGTGTGCCGTAGCTATTTAAAGTGTATCATGACAACAGATGCATTTCTGTTGAAATGTGTGACAGATTTTTTTTTTTCAGTTTTTTCCCCAGATATTTCTTATTCTCTAGTATGAACTTGCAGCATAGAGCTGTACAATATATCTGTAAATATGTGTTTATTAATCATTATGCTGGGTTCAAAAGGCCATTTCCTATTTTAGAGTCCTTTTGCTGGAGGCATCATTACAGACTTTGGGAAGGAGAGTGGAGCAGAACACGGAAAAGTGATCCGATCAGCCACGCAATATGGATTCTGGCTGAGCCGTTGGCTACATTTCCCTTCATTTGGCTTACGTTTCAGCTGAGATCCTTTGAAGACTTTTTTTTTCCTTAATTATTATTTCCGAATAAGACCCATAGTAGTAGTCACCCTTGGAGATTGGTTTAATTTCCTTGTCAGGAATTAAGGTTTGCTTCAGTGGGATTAACGGTGTCTCCCTCCGAATTTTCGGAAGCGTAAATGAGCGGCCTGATTTGTGTAGCGGCATTACAGAGGAATGAAACGGCACCATGCTACCGCCACGGTGGGGGGCGTGTAGCCCCCGCCACTTAATTTATATGGTAAGTGTAGCAGAATATCGATTTGTGCCGGTGCCAGGTCTGACAGCGAGCGGCTGCGCTGTGACTCAGCCATGACTTTTCACGGCATGTGTCTTGGCGTTCTGTCACCGATGAGTGATCAGGTGACTCATGGCCCTTGTTTGATTGCCTGCAGATGCAAGAGGCTGTCTGTGCTTCGCCAACACCAAATGCTGCTGGGATTCGCTGGCAGGAGCACAGGCACGTGTCGCACGTTTCAAACTGAGACTCGTACCCTCATCCCTGCACTGAGGGGCTTTGGCCAGCAGGGGACAGCAGGTTGCATCCCAGTTGCTGAAACGACATTGGGGACTGTCCTTCTGAAGGCTCCCTCAGGTGTTCTGAGAACATCCAGGAAAGCTTCTGTCAGGTCCTCTTCCAAGTGTAGTCCACACAGTCATGTGACCTGACTGAATCATCCCTCCATTCTCTCAGGAACTCCCTTGCTAGCTGGGGTAGCCAGTACGGAACCTGACTCAACTTGGGACCCAGGAGCAACTTTGATCGCTGTTGTGATTTTTAAACAAAATATCTTACCTTAAGTGACTGAATCAAAATATTCAGCTGCATGAAATATAAGTTGTGCAATAGAACGATCCGTCCGCCAGAAAGCCATAGAAGTAGTAATAACAACAACAAAAATTATTATTATTTTTCAACTTTCAAATGGTTATCCTGGACAGTCTTCTGGGGGGGGGCTGAACCCTATCCCAGGCAGCATATGGCACAAGGCTGGGGTATACCCAGGACAGGATGCCAGTCAATGATAATAACAGCAGTAGTGTAGCAGTCTGAGGTCAGCGCATAACGCTGTCACCAAACCCGGTTTGGCCGTTGTCGTGGTCCTAGCCACAGAGTAGTCCATGGAATTCGGGGACTCTGCCGGAAAGTCTCGCTGACTGTCCGTACCCCTCTGACGATGTCACCCTCACCATCACTCTGAAGCCGCTATGGGATTCTCTCACTCTGGAGGGGGCATCTTTCCACGGCATGCCGGGCTCTCGGCCTCAGTCTCTCGGGAGCAGCTTCATTAATGCGTTTCGTCTCAGATGGAACCTCTGGGATGAGCAAGCAAGGGCCACGGTTCGTGTGAAATAAATCCGAGATGACTGCTGTTATGTATTTTATTTCTCCAGGCCTCCATCAAGGATTTTTGGAGACAAGCCTTTGTTATGAAGTAAAACGACACTGCATTATTTCTTTGATTTTCCATCTATCCATTTTCTCACCGTTTATCCCAATCAGGGTTGGGGGGGAGGGAGGCTTTTATCTGTTTAGGGAGCACAAGACTTTTATCTGTTTCATTCAGAAGAGATTTATGCAGCTTACAGATTTACATGACCAATTTCCAAAGCTTGATGTGGGCGTGATGTAATTAAGATTACTTACTAAGGCAGTGGGGCCTGGCCTAGGTTTTGAACCTGTGACCCTTGAGCAAGCCCCCCCAGTGATTATTTAATTCAGATTATACCCATATACGCGCACACTCGTACTGGAAGACTTTCGACCACATTTCACTATTCTCTGCCCGTTTTCTGGGGGTGGGAGCCTAGTCGTCAAAGCCCAGTCAGCAGTCCATGCATTCAGACACGCGGTGTGGTTTGACAGGCTTTTCACAGGTGCTTCGCTGCCCCTCTGATGCGGCACTCTCTTGTGAGCAGCTGCCACATGACCATCAGAAAGGTAGAGTGCATATTACACTCCTGAAATTACTCCCTTCCTACCCCAGCCCCTAATATCTCAAGGAGCTTGGCGACTAATTTCATGACTCCCTTCATTATCTAACAATTACCCATAATGCACCTGCACATCCCCTACACATTGTTCCTTTACATTTTATTATGTCACATATTCTCCCATGCCTGGGACATTATCAGATTATCCTTGAGTAAGTAATATTTCATATCAAGATCCTTTTGTTTGATACATTTAGCAAGGGAGGCAGTTGGCGTCTCTGTGGCCATCTCCTAATCGAAGCGTAACTGTTTGTACTGCGTTCGTGTGGAGATCTGCTTCCCCTTAATAAACCCCAAGCAGAGCGGAAGGGGCTGACCAAAAATGGTTCACAGTGCTAACCTCTAGCATGAAGGTATCTGTTGACATTAGGGGCCCTGATGCATTGCCCTAAGCTGCTTAAAAGGAGCCGAATCAAAGGCACAGCAGCAAAACGTAATAATAAAATTAATAAGTATGTAGCCTCACATAGCTCAGTTGTTAACCCCTCTAGTCAGAATGTCAATGATATCAGTTTAAGTGCAGAATCTGGTCTGAAAATGGAATTTAGAACGATAACAAACGCTTATCGAAGCCAAACATTAGCAAAAGTGCTCAAAGGGCTTAGAAGAGGGGTAACTTTGCTCCAGGTTTATCTGTTTAAACCTGCCTGTGATGGTAAAAAGCGGAGCCTAATTTAACTGCGTTGTGTTTATCTATGGGAGATTTACTCAGTGTCAGTGCCTGGAACTGCACGGGTTTTACTTTCTGTAGAGCAGAACAGGACATCCTAACACCTCTTCATAAAAAAAAACATGAAAAACACCTTTCCTTCCAATTTCCTGAACGTTCATATATATTCGACCTTTAATATTAGGTCAGAAGCAGTGAGCAAACAAGATGAAATGTGATATTTGTTTGGGAAAGAGAGTAACACTGCACCTCATGTCCCCTTGTGCTTCCTGTAGTAATTGATCATTCTGTAATGGAGGACTTTGGTGGGTGGATTGGTCAGCTTCTTCCTCATGCTGTCCACAGTCAAGCCAACTGGTCGAGTGGAGGCATGAGGAATGATGCTGGGTTCCATTTACCACGGAAGTGGGAAGTTGGAGCTGGGAATGACTGTCTCACCTGAGTTAACTGTGTTCCAGTTCCACAAGTCGGAAAGCCATTTAGGAATACCAGGGACCTGCTTCAAAAACCAGTATTTCTTGCTTAGCCAAATAACTTGTCGGATTTAAGGTTCCCCAGTTTAAATGGCCTTTATCTTCGTTCACTTACATTTAGCCCAGACTACTTTAAATCCGGCTAAGGAAGAAATCCTGCTTTCTGAAACAGGCCCCAGTTCTAGCCAGGTTAGCAATAGCAGTTGATAACAACACAGTACGTGGTATTTTGAGCATAAAATACACTATAGCAACATGTCCGCAGATCGTGGATGGACAGTGCTGAGTGAACGACCAATTTAATGAGCCACAAATAAGACATAAGTGCTAAAAACACCATATAACTACAACTTTAACTTCTGTCGATAAAGGGCGCAGCCATCTTGAATTCTGAGGTCGGGGTTGCAGTGGTTCCTCCGACTTTCCGAATCAGAATTCCAGCTTCAGGGAGCATTCCAGTTGAAATTTCCAGCTAAGAACTCAGAAAGTCCGACTTCCGAGTTTGGAATGCAGCATTAGTGCATTGTGGTTCACCAGCATACCATGTACTGATGGTGAAGTTTCAAAGGCTCAGCACTGATGCGGTGTTACTGTGTCACATGCCTGTTGACCTTCTGTTCATTGCAGCCCGGAGATGGGTTGGCAGCCCTGTCCTGGGTTGTTCCCTGCGTCATGCCCATATATTCTTTGTTAACTCCGGACTTCCATGACCCTGCAAAGGACAAAGGATGTATGGATGTTTGTTACAGCTGGATTACTGAAGAACTGTAAACTTTGGGGTCTTGGTACAACCGGTAAGACATCTTCTAGAACCTTCCGGACGTTGGTGTACTAGACTGCCTTTCATTCATAATAAACTATAATGATATATGTTACAAAGATAATCCATAGTGTTATGGTCCACTGGTCTTGACATCTAGAAAGGTAATGTCCTCTGACCCTCGTTAATGCAGAACAGATGTGTTGGTCATCTTGCCAGTGAGGGGAATTCAGGTCTTCAATTACCATGGGGTGACTCATCTGCCCCCAGCACCCCCGCTCAGAAGGAAGCACAGCGAACAATTGTTGGAGAAGGGTTCAGTTTCAATCTGTCATATGTCCTTAATCCAATCAGACTCTTTCTGAATCCCTTGTAGCACAATGGCAATTTGACCAATAGGCGTAACAGAAAGCTGGTTACTTACTTAATCCCCTGATAGTTGACATGATATACGACCTACAGCTCTGAGACCAGGAGGTTAAGCAAGTTCTGGGCATCAAGAAAACCTGGGTGACAACATGACCTCTTGCTGATTCTTTCCATTTCATGTAGATCTACTGAAATCATCATGTAGGTAATCAGATTCGCTCTTGTGATAATGTGCCATTACATGGTTTCATAGCCTCAGCTGCTATATTTCAAGAATTTAGAACACAGCCTTTTTCATGACAATGCAAAAAGAAGAAATGTGTGCAGTGTAGCACCATTTAAAGATGGGTGTCCAGGACACCTGAGGACCTCCTACCATGCAGAAGACCTTTCGAAGGTTAATGGCATTTATTCTGTTAGCAGGCTTATTTCACATAGAGCCGGCTAGAGAGGGTGGACAAGAGGGAGAGAGGGACAGGGGGAGAGAGGGACAAGAGGGAGAGAGGGACAAGGGGTGAGAGGGACAAGAGGGAGAGAGGGACGGAGAGAGGGACAAGAGGGAGAGAGGGACAGGGGGAGGAAACTGCAGTTTAGATAATGGATAATAAAGAAATATCATTCTTTAATCTGTATGCACAATAAAGGATATGCAATGGTTAAATTATTTGTTGTACTGGACAGAGTTCCTTGGTTTTATAAGCCAACCATTTGTAGTTAGTAGTTAGGGTGACCAGATAATCCATATCAGTGAGGACACTTTCAGCTGCTTCAGGTTTTACAAACTACTTTAAAGACTCCTTTGTTTGGCTAAATAGTTCAGTTCTTCTTGTGCTTTGACTGGTTTGTTTCCTTGATTGAAGGACTCATCCAGCTGTTTCACATTAACAATAGTGATACATGCATGATTATAGGAGACTGACCAATCAACACACAGCAAGAACTCCAGGTCCTTTTTGAAATGGTAGTTTACAAATCCTGTCCTAGCTCAGTGCCCTCCCACACATGGATTATCTGCTCACCCTATTAGCAGTCTGTGGTGGCAAATGGATGTCAGTGGGTGATGTGCAGATGACCTTGGCTTTGGCACAGACTGTACAAGTATGAAGATAGTGCTGAAAGCCTTATCAGCACGGGGAAAATTAGGGAGGTGGATTTAGCGTGGTGTCCCGAAAGGACAAACTCGACAGCTCTGTGTGTGTGTGTGTGTGTGTGTGTGTGTGTGTGTGTGTGTGTGTGTGCGTGTATGTGTCTCTCAGAGACGGCGCTCAGACCAGCCGCACTGGTAAGCCCTCCGTGCCTCTCCACCACCTTCGGTCCCTGACAGAAATCTGCTTTGGATTAGTGTCAACATGGCCGCCTTGAAACATCCCATCTGAATGGGTGGTGGTGGCGTCGTGCCTTTTTTGGGAGGGCAGGGCAAGCCATGCCACCTAACCAGATGCCCCTTCCAGATCTTCCCCGAGGTGACAGATACGCCAACATTCCTCCCGCTGCACAGTCCTGGCCGTCGACTTTGAGGTCTTCGTCCCCCATAGTCATATTTGGGCATTGGGCGGCCAGCGTCTTCTGCATACCGACCAGCGGGGCTCCAGGCCCTCCCGACGGCAGGGTGGATGTTTTTCCACACATCAAGGCCATTACCAAACCTCCATCCTTGCTGTCATCGCCTCGTCTCCTATGCCCGGCCAAACACACCTGTCTCTGGCATTGGTGAGTGGGCACCTCATCCAGACCCTCTTAATCAAACACAGAGCTGAGCTGCTGTGTGATGACAGCATGGCCCCCTGACTTCCCTTTTCGGTATATGGAAAAGACTAGACAGCAGTCACGACAAATCTCTTTATACGCAGGAATTAAAGCAAGAGTGACACTGTCTTCCCCCTTCACTTGGCTTGCTTTTTTCCTGACATTCTGTCTGTGGAGAATGACAGGGATGGTTGTGCAGGGAACCATGATGTCACTAAGTGGCAGCCACAGTCACTCAGACGAACGAATATGTCCCTGTGGGCTACATGAGGCTGACATCTGACCTCCCCCCCCACCCATTGTCTATGTGCTGCATATTTAGGCATCACCCCAGAAGCTGGGATGCGTAGCCCAGACTGTCCAGATGCCCTTAGTTTGTATTGATTGTTACCTTTTTAACTTGCAGATTTAACAGGAATAAATTATTTGCATAATTAAAGTGAAGGCACTCTAATTGTGGAATTTGGGGCATCCGTGAGCGATTGTGCGGCTGGGTTATTCGTCCTGCCGTGATGAACGTTGCGTAATAAAGGCTTTTCGCCGGCATAATTACGGCCAGTAGGGCAGCGGTGAGCAGTGTTGTTTTTGGCCTCAGCTCCTGCAGTGAAAAAGATGATCCGGTAGTAGGCAAAGGCGTCACCAAGGCACTCAGGCCTAAATTACAGGAAAATGTGCGCGATATGCTGTGTTTTTGTCTTGTTGTCATGGGTTGAGGAGGAGAAGCATGAGTGATTCGATTTTAATTAAGCACCACCAGCTCTTGTTACTTTTTAGACTCTGTTTCTTGAGCGCCCCCCCCCACCCCTTCTTTAAAAAAATACTATTCTAAAGGCACTCGGTATAGGAGTCTTATGCCATGTGTGTTACTTCCATGTGGGATGAGGGTTAGTTTCAAGCAGAATAGCTTTGATAGGGTTCAGGTTAGGGTTAGTTTAATGCGGGATAGCTTTGTGTCAGTTTGTTTCAGCCCACTGTCGGGTACTAAGGAAATTCCGCTAACAGTGTATGCTCATCCCTCATAAAAAGAAGCATTTGACAGCTCTGGCCTACTCAGCGTGTCCTCATGGTTTTCGATAAGAAGACCACTCATTTTAATCAACATGCTGTATGTGAGACATTGAAATTACACCGATGAGGGTTTATGCGCAAATTAGTCGATTATGTTACTGCTGACTGAATTTTCTGGGTTTCTGCATGTGTTAAAGACAGTATCTGTTGACATCGCCAAGGCTCTCCTTGTGTGTTTTTGACCAAAGCTCTAGCTGACACTTCCGCCTGCAGAAAGTATGCCTTCACTACTCCCTTGTGGACACCGATTACACTTAACGTCTTTTGTTCTACCCTGTCATTATGACAGCTGAAGCTGCTTCTGGCCAAAAAAAAGGAGCATTAAACAGCAATCTCTCCTAATCCCAGAGGAGGCTGTAGCCTCACAGTCCTTCTCAGGAGGGCATCGAGGTTTTGTTTCTTCAGCTTGTTGGGTGGTTTGTGCTAGGGAAGTCAGAGAGAGCCCCCCCACTGCATTAAAGTGTCAAAGCTACTCGCCAGTGTCTGCCACCGTGCTCGCAGTAAATCACAGAATAGCTATATCTATCTCTGTCTCTGCTTATTACTTACTTATTTGCATTTGCTCGCTTGTTTTCTGTTGCCAACCCCGTGTGCTCCGTCGGGCTCCATCTCTCCGGCCTGCCAGTACAGCCGCGACGATCTCAGCCTTCACCGAATCCCGCTCTGCCTTTGAATGTATATTTCAAGTGCACAAGGTCAACTTCTAGGTTTTTTCGATTCATGGATCGCGGGGCGCCGTTTACGCCAGCAGCGGGGATTGTAGGCCGTATGAACAGGCAGTGCCTTGTGGGATTGCAGCCGTGGCTAGTGGGTCCTCTGTGGGATAAAGGATGAAACCTGAGAGCCCGTCCTAGCTCCATTCTGCCCGGTTTCCTCTTCATCTTCAATGACATGTTCTACATACAATCGGATGATCAATTAATGTAATTTAATAAATTCGCTAGTGAGACGTATAATTTTACAGACTGTAAGGAATTCTGTATGCTTCTAAAAAATCTACAAAAACCAATCATTAGTTTTCACTCACCTATGAATGAAATACTTTTCAAAGTAGTGCTAGATAATGCTTACCTTAGTTATAATTTATTTTATAATGTGTTTTTAATAATAATAATAATAAATAGTAAAAAGTTTACTAGATGAAATGCAAAATTTGTTGGCCTTTTGCTCCTCATTCTACAAGTGGGTGAAACAATGAAGAGAAAATAGACCCTTTTATTGTTAACATAAGCATATTCCCCCTCTACGCCGATTTAAAATGACCGGAAACATGTTTAGCCTTGCATGATGGGAAACGGCAGGTCTCACCACCACGAGGCCACAGGAAATGCTGTGGCCAGGCGGGGCCAGGGAAAGGTGGGGGGTCCCTGTCGTCCGTGGCGTCCCAGTCACTGAGTAGCAGGAATCTGCATCAGCAGTGTTCGTTTCAGCTTAGAACCGGCAAAGATGACACAACTTCCTGCCGACACACATGGCCCTGGTTAAAGGCCACTCTGTGCCAGCAGACCCCGACATCTCGTGCTGTCTGTCTCACAAGAAAAGCTCATGGAACAGTGAACCCCTGGGAAAACATATCAGAGTAAACGTCGGGATTTAGGAGTTTTGGTCTTTTCATTTCGAGTCGTGATGCCGTGGATAGTGGAGGCCTCACTTCCTGTAGGGGGCGCTCCCACTGATGGCTTGAAACGGGATGCTGAAGGAGGAAATAGCGAGGAAGACACCGGTAAGTGGCTTTTAATTAGCTAGGCAGACAAAACCCATTAGTGGACCCTGTCTGAGAATCAACAGTGTAATGGAGCTGGTTATGTTGCATTGGGGCACATGATGGAACTGCGTGTATTTACTTTCTTAAAACGGAGCCTTTATCCAAAGTGACAGGGCATAGTCTGTACCATTGCATAATTACAGCTAAAAGTTAATGACTGGCTGTAGTGTTTCACGGTGCACCCAGGGTTTGGGATTTTGCCCCCCCCCGCCGGCTCGTTAAACCGCACTCGGTGACCTGCGTCGCTGAAGCCAGCAGCTTGGACTCAACCGATAGTCCGTGGTCGTCGGGGAGAGCCGACGTCCATCTTCTGAAGAGGGCGGGCTCCCTGGGCCAGCAGCCATGAGGCACTGAGGTGAAAGGAGGCCTGTTGAGATTTAGCCAAAGCAGAGTGGCAAATCCCAAATAAGGAAATGTGCGTCGTGCAGGCGAGCAGGAGGCCAGGGAGCGATGATTCATATTAACAAAGGGAGAAGCAGCAGAGTAGGGGCAGGCTGGGGGAGCAGCCGGACAACAGTAGTGACACCGCGCACAATAAGTGGGCTTCAGCTGGGCATCCGGCGAGGACCCGGAGCCGTCATCACAGTGCCGGGGCAAAATATTTGCCGGTCCTGTTATCGATGGGGAATGGGAGGCAGCAAACGAAAACCGGACTGGAGGGATTCCAGGGAAGGAATTTCCTCAAAGCGCCTGCATTTGTACTGGTAGCAGACCAGGGAGTAACGGTAAGAGACTCTAGCTCTGCACGATGAGAGCTGACACCCCCCACCGCGAGCAGCACCTCTCAGCCGGGGATCGCACATGAAGTGGGCAAGTGGCGGCTGCCAGGATACAGGCTGTGACCTGAGCGCCAGTAGGGGGCCTCGCTGCCCACGCTGAGCGGCCCCCTGCCCCGCTTATCTTTTCCCCTTTATCTGTTTATCCTCCTCACATACTCCTAGCATTTGCTCTTGTATTCATTCACTTATGCTCTCATTCTCTCTCTTTCTCTCTCTCTGCTCCATCACCCCGTCTTAATAATGGGCTCTTAGTTGAATTATTGATGTGTAGGAAAGGGTGCCGGCGGGGGTGAGGTTCTCAGTTGGCTGGGAGGTGCTGATGACCGTGCTTGTGGGGCTGGGGGAGGACTGGGAGAGCGGCGGGGGGTTTAGGCCGGATCCTACACACTCCCTCTCTCCTATCCGGAGCCCTTCCTTTTCCCTTTTCAATCGGTGTCCTCGCAGTATCCTGCCTCCGAGGGACGCCCCCCCCCCCGTCCTGTGCTGTAAGTCCGCCTCATTTGTCTTTCTCTGGACCTGCAGCCCACGCTCTCACGCAGAGCACGGCCGGGTCACAATCGGAGCACACACAAGATGAAGTGTCCCGCCAGCTCCGGGCTGCCCTGTAATTAAGCAGGACTCGTGGCTTCCAGCAGGGGGGGGTGGGGGACTAGCATGTTAATGAGGCTGGCGGGTGTTTGTTTACCTCCCCCGTGATTTATGGACACCTTGGAGGTGGCCAGCGTCCCGCAAGCTGCTCTATCCGCGTGGCATAATTACATGGCACCGCATAACCTGGGATGTGTTTTCAGGCAGGTTACGACACCGAGAAACCCTCCGAGGTGTTCAGAGGTATCTTGGCATTATATTTTCCCACAATTCAAACTGGTGACGCATTTCTCTGAGAGGGTGCTCGCTTTTTATTGACAATGATGATTACAGTGTCTGCTGCTTAGAAGTCTTGTTTTAAAAAAAATGCACCTCAAAGGATTGCAACTCTCCAGTAAAGCCAACGGGAGCAAATCTATAGACATATACCATAAGGTAACATTATTATTATTATTATTATTATTATTATTATTATTATTATCATTATTCAAGACTTTTCCATGCTGTTTACATTAGTTATTATTTCAATGTACATAATTATAGCAATGTGACAAATTTCATTAATTAGGAGAAATATATTTTCATGCCTAAAAATTTAGTATGTGTTTAGAGCGTAGGAACTGATGCCCAATCCTGTGGCTTGTGAGGAGTTAAATCTTTTTCTGGACTGTAGTTGAATGTCAGCATAGTGGATTGGTATGGAAACAGAACCACATGAATGGAGCAATATATTTTTAATAAAATATAACCGTTAATAAGTATTTTGTCATTTTTTCTGGATGGTTCTTTTTAATCTCAGAGGAGAAGTTTCCCCTTGTGTTTATGTTTTTTTTGTTAATTTTCTTTTCAAAACAGCGTACTGCGCTCTGTCGGTGAAATGATATCCATGTTTGAATTTTTAATAGCTTTCAAAGGATAGCTTAAAGAGATAAAGGCTAAATGAGATTTTTCTGGAGGTTGGGGGTATAGTAGTTAAGGAATTTAAGCAGGTTGAAAGTCTGTGTGCTAAGATGTCTCCTGGGGCAAACTGGTCTTGAATCCTGGCTCTTGCAAACATCCAGATGCACTAAAGCATATAAAACTACTGTCCCATTCCATGTGAACCAATTTGGATAAAAGCACATGGTCATAAGTAATAGTGAAAGCCATTAGCGGTAATGAGTATCGATCTCCCATCCTCTAATATCCCAGCGAGAATCCAAAGCAAGCCCTTCATTGCGCGCTTTGCCTTTGAAGGAGTGCGTGGCCCACGCGCGCCCACCGCCCGCGGACAAGAAGTCCATGTCGCTTTTCCCCCCGGGTGGGTCCATCCGCTCACTGTGCCGTTGTCATCGGTTTAGCAGGAACCCTTATCTGAAGGAACTAACACAACGTTCAGTTTTGGATTTTACTCATCTGTATAGACGGGTGTTTGTTCAGGTCGCCCGGAGCTTTTCATCTGAACTTCTAGCGTAATCACGGGTCTGTGGTACCGTCTGAAATCTCTTTTCCTCAAAATTTTATACCCCAAATCATTCTAACGCTCCACCCCCCCCACCACACTCTTTGCTTGGACAGCCACATACTGGGTTTAATGATGTTCCAGCCCTGCATGGGACTGTGTTACACCAAACTCATTTTTGGGTACAGTCTGTTCTGCAATGATTACAACTTGCTGTGAGTGAGACACTCAGATTATAATGAGTAATAGTTTCTGTTTTATTTCATCCTTAATGCTGTTTCGTTTGACTTGCACAGCAGTGCATGTGTCTAAGTAATTCAGTCAAGGTAGAACTTTCATTTACGGCCAGCAATGGTGGTACACATATTTAGTGTCCTAAACATAGTGTGGAAATGAGCCAATGCTTAAAAGTTTGTTATTCAAAAATAGGGGGGAAGGAACTTTACTAGCTCAGTTATTCCTAAAACATTTGCGCAAGACCACATTATCTGAAAGGGCCTGCAGAGGAAACTGTTGGAAATGTACGATCTGCCCACCTGGTTGGGAGTCCTGAAAGATTGTGGTGAAACAATCGACAGTAAAGGTGGTTCACTGCTTTGGATAAACGCTTAGAAATCAAAGGAATGCAAATGAACCATCTGCATGCTTGCCATCATTATCCTAATGTGTTTTGTTTGCCCGGTAAAATGCTGCAAGGACATCAAACTGTAAAATTGACCCTAGTGTAAACTACTTAGTATAAGCTGTATTAGTAATTAACCTCATATTTTCATTGGGTTTGCTCCTAGAGGCATGTGTAATTATTTGTATTTTCTGTCTTTAATGAGTGTTGCTGTGCCTGGTGGCTCCTGGCTGTTCACAGCCATAAACGAGGCCTACTGTCGATTCGAAGAGCCTGTCCCTACTACATACTCCTGTCGTTATGGTGACAGTTTAGCAGGATCCCAGTGGCAAACCAGTCTAGTGGTAGCTTCAGCTAGCAGGTGGATTCTGACACCATGTGCTCAGAAGATGGGGAGGACGAGGACAGAGGACTCGCACAAAGCAGGTTGTGCTCAATGGCCGTGAGTAACCGTGGTTATAAATATAGCTGATGTCTTGGTGTGTATTAGGGGATGGCCTGCCTTATTTACCCTGAGCAGGCAGATCAGACGCACATGATTCTGGGCATTCTCACAGATTTTAATTGAATCACTGGGAGGCTGCGTTGCAAATTACCTGATCATGGGAGAAGTTAATATGTTGCTCTCCAGGCTTTTCTTGTGTGACAGAGGAATTTTCCCATTTCGTTTCAGCCCTTGCGTGTGCTGGTGAGGATTCGTCAAAAAAAAAGAAAAAAACCTGTGTGCCCCGTAGAGCAGTTATAGTAAAACCTGGCAAGTTCAGGACACGATGCCCGTACGATAATTCTCAGTGATTATAAGTGTCCTGCTGGTTGTCAGCACGCTTCCTTTTAGGGTGGGACTCCTTCTGCAGTGATAAGGCCATAATGCTCTGTATTTTGCGTTATTTGTGCTGTCTGCACCTTATGTAGTTCAGGCGAATTTGTCACAAGAATGGAAGAAATGAGGCATTCTCCCTGCAGAATTTGGCGAACATTCACCCCTAAATCCTGGAGCATCGCTACAAATGTCTTAGGGAGTCACGGTAGATCAGGGCATCCTGATATTGCATATATTTCCATTCTGAAGCCCCTGTACATATGTGATGGGCTGAGAAATGACTAAAGCCCTGCCTTTTGGACAAAGTGGTACATTTACCGTAATGTGTATCGATCCTCTGCTGAGTAGAAATTTTCTAATAACCCAGAGGAGAAGTAATAAGATATCTTAACATGTCTCATTACTGGAAATGTCTCTTCAGCTGTGAGGCCTTTTAAAGTGGGTGTGTGCTTGGGGGGCGGTGGAAAAGATGGTTTGTCGGGGGCTCACCGCCAACAAATGGCCACGTCATGGGGACAGAATGGCGTCGGGCCGTGGCTCTCGTTCCCAAGTCAGGCGGCACCGGGCACCTCATGTCGATGGAATATAAAGCATGCGGAAACCCTAGACAACCCTCCGGGGAGTGGGGCAGTTGTGGAACTTCTAGGGAGTTCTAGAGGGAAGGGGGATGGAGGTGGAGGCATAAGCTTGTAAACATGTTGCTCTTTGGCTTGGCCTGTACATTTTGAAGTCTGTGTAAATGTATTTGGACGGCCTCTCACCCATCCTAAGGCCTTCTCTTTCTCCGGGGGCTGAGGTGTCCCCGGGTCCCATGAAGGTGCTGGCACACGGCATTTTGGGGCCTCTTCTACAGGATCGGTGACGATGGCTCACAGGGGACTTGGTGTCAGCGTTCTGCATGCCCGACTCCGTACGCAGAGCTAAGTTGATGACAGCAATACACCCCAGAGAAACAAGAACCTTCTAAGAAGCATGGGTCTGGGGTTTGGGGAACAGGCGTCTGGTGCACAATTCAGGCTGTTAAAAAATATCTGTCATTCCTCAGCTAGCTGTCGAGATGCAATGAAGGTTATCATTACCCCTCCACCGGGGTGCCATAAACCCCCTTAAGGGGTGCGATGACTGTTTTGGGGGGGGGGGTTCTCAGAGTGCCAGGAGCAGAAGCTGAGTGGAGGGGGCTAGTGCACCCCCCAACGTCCTAACCTCAATACCTGAGCCGACCATCCCATGAGCTAGCCTTGTCACCCTCGACTTCAGGTTTGTGGCAGCACCCGCCAAAGTCCTGCGTGAGGTGTGGGGGGGGGTCGTAGAGATGCAGCTGGTTTTTGTTGTAACTTATCAGTAGCCCCATAAAACCACACCACGTATTTCTCGCTCCTCCCCCCATCTCCTGTAGGGGTTTCCCATTGTAACAGCCACACGCCGGCCTTGTCATGCATTTGCATCTCCTCCAGGATTCTCCATTGGCCCCTGAATGTTCAATAAAAGGTAATCAAACTCAGACGGGTGTAGCAGTATCCTTCGTTTCTAAACCACGAGGCCTCCCCTCCCATGAGGGAAATGATGGGTAATGATAATTACCAGATGGAAGGCAATATCAGAGTATTCACTGTGACAGAGGTAATAATACCACAGTAATGATAGAATCGCCCAGCCCAGGGGTCTGTGAATCACAAACCAGGCTGTGCTGAAGCCCTATAACAGTGCCCACCTGCTTCGGGGCATTTTCCTGCATGGAAGCTGAATGAGACTGCTTTGTCACATGACACCCTCGGCAACCTGATTCTAAGCACCCCCCCATTAGGAACAGAATGTATTTATGTCACCAATATGTTTTTATGGAAAAGAAATCAAATATCTCTTTGTGAACCATAGCAGACCTTCACTGTCGGCTGTGAAGGAAATCAATGCAATGGCAGGAAGTGACATCATATATCCAGACCCAGTATTGCAAAAACCAATATTTTGCTCATATGAAGTAATATTGTAAGAATGTCGGCACTGAATACAGTTAGTCCTGTGTAATGCAGTTACTCACGGGACTGTAATTTTTAGCAGCATAACATCACTGCTGGTATTTTACGTTTTCAGCGCTGTGCTATGGGTAATATTTAGCTGAAGACACTGTTTTGGGCATGTGGGCTCGCTAGCGGAAAATCCACGTGAAGTCTTCAAGATGGAGGGTGTGGCACTGCATATGGTGTTGCAGGGGTTAATTTATTCGAAGCTGATGGCGCAGATACCGGAGATTGCAAACCCAGAGGCGTGTGATTCTTTTCACCTGTTCGGATAATGCAATCGCTCACGTCAACCCCCCACCCCCCACCCACCCTCTTCAGTTGTTTACCTCAAACACTGTGCCAAGGTCACTCACTCGCAAGATGCCCTATTTGGAAACTGTCAAATTAGCTGTAGAAATCAGTGTCATTATCTGTCAGCTCTATGTGTTTTTTTTTCCAATAGGGAGTCATTCTTTTGCTCCTGCTTTGGCTCTCCAAGTCTGAGATTGTGAGAAAAACACACACAAACACACACACACACAAACGCATACACACACGCACACACACACACACGTGTGGTAGACCTTCAGTACCCAAGAGTCTTGTCTGGTGGGTGACGGCTCTGTCAGATGCTGGCATAGATAAATGCCCCACCATTCAGGGGGTAGGAAACAGGATGTCCTCCCCTCCCCCCTTCCCCCCCCTCCCCAGGGACCACCAGGCTGGCAGCAGTCCTGCCTCACCCTCTCTGCCGTCTGTGTCTCTCACCCAGGCTGCAGAAGACGGGATTGTGGGAGGAACAGTGGTCTCAGTCCAGCCATGAGGACCCTATAATAAGGAAGTAAAGAGCTGAAGATCAACAGGGACTTTGAGGGGGCAGCCCTCAGCCTCTGCGCCCCGTAAGTCACCCTGGGGTTGGTCGCCTGTGTGTAAAATCCCTAGTTTGGCCCCTAAAGTAGACAGAGCCTCGTTTTGGCATGGGGGAGTAGGCGGAGTGCGATGAAGCAGCGTGGTCACATGACATCATGTGTCTCTTACAAACGTAAATCCTTTACTACGGAGAAATAGCGCAGTATTGCCCTTAAGTGTTGTTCTGCTATTGAGCAAAGAGGTGTTTGTGCTGTGGGACATGCTGAGACTTTTCCCATTTAGCGAATGCAGTGTTCTCCGTCCCGGGCATGAATTTCGTTCTGTCAGTAGTTTCATAGGTAAAGGTTCGGTGTGTTTTTAAATGTGCTACGGTGTACATTCAGTTGAGGTTCGTGGACACTGGGATCACCAAATAGTGTCTCGTGCCAGTCCTTTAATCTGAGAGGAGAAGATGTTAATTAATAATTAGAAAACATGAACATACAGTGAAGTTTGATAACCATCCCGATCGCCATCCCCTGTAGTGTAAAAATCGGCACTTTGTTAATCTGGCTTCCTCCGCCGGCCCCTGGACGAGGGGCTCCCCCTTTGAGTCTGGTTCTTCCCAAGGTTTCTTCCTTCTAGGGAGTTTTTCCTTGCCACTGTCGCCTCTTGCTTGCTCACTGGGGGCTTTGGGCGGCGATAATGTAAAGCGCTTTGAGACAATGTAATGCTGTAATAATGTGCTATATAAATAAACTGGAATTGAAACTAAAAAGAATTGCGAAATATCAGCGTTTTTTCCACATAACCAGACACATATCCCCTATGCAGAGTAAACCTTCCAGACGGAAATTGAAATTGAACCGTAACTGAAATTGAAATTGAAATTGAATTGAAACAGAAATTGCACCGTAAAACTGACACAGCCCTGCAAACACGGATGTCGCAGGGTGACTACTGTCAACTTATTCTTTTAGAAGTAGCATTAAAAGCTGGGTCTCCCCTGCGTATCTCAGGCTTCTGACATTTTTATGAACTCTGAGAGTTTAAGTGCTAAGAACAGCTAAACGGCAGGAATCCCAATGTGAGCGTGTTAACTACAAAACACAACGTGCATCATAAGTCAGAATCCTGCAGTAATAGCTTGCATGGTACATAAAATCATGCCCACTTCAGTTCTGTTTATGGGCAGTGTCCATGTTGCTGGACGTTGGTGAGACCTCAGTGGGACCCTTCTGTTCTGGTGACTCAGCTGCCAATGAAAGAAAAATTAAATTGTGGAAAATTGAAGATCGACTCATCAGGATGCAGGGGAGTCTTCACAATCATTTCAGCCATTTTAAGGTGGGCTGATTGTAGCCATTTTGAAGCTGATGCACAAATCTCCTGCTTGGCTCAAAGAGGCATCACCCTTTCCATTGAAAATAAAACGTGCGATGAGGCGCTGTTTTCAGGCAAGCTCAAGTGTCCAGCTAACAGTAATTAAATGCTCTTTTTATATACTTGAACGTTTTGTTCAAAGCAGAACTAAGACTGGTGGGCAACCATCTTCTTTGTGACACATTTATCCTCTGAATTTGTGCTTTCAGCCATAGAGAGAGAGCAAAGAAAATAGTGCAGAGATGAGGTTAAAGGGGACTGCATGTATGTTTCTGAAGCACTAACAAAGAGTCTCTTTGTTGTCTCTGACACAGTGAGCACAGCCAGCTTTATGCAATATTAGATTGCATTAGCAGTGACAGGTAATGTATTGGTCTTGGGCTTGTGACAAAAAGACTGCTATTCCAAGCATCAGGAGGGCTATTGTCTAGCATTAAATTGGCTATGGCCAAGTATAGGGGTTTTATTAGCAGTACAACTGGTGAATGACTGATATAGGTGTTGTCATCGAAGTTCTGATTGGCCAGGAAACTTGGTTTTGATGTTGGGGGTTGATTAGCAATAGGCTTGTATAGGTGTTGGGAGCGCGCTGATTGGCCGTTGGGATGGTACATACAGGGACCCTGTGCCATTCGCATACCTCCCGAGTAGGGCTGCTCTCTTCCATAAAAATCTGGTTATATTTGTCTGTATTAATGAGGCAGGTGTGCGGATAATGAATGTTCAAAGACTGCTGAATCAGGACAGATCTCTCACCAGCAAATAGGAGCCTTTTGCAGTTAGATAGCATTGACGGGGCCTCCTTAACATCAAAGACTCTGTTCTCTTGTAGGATTTCCCACATCAGTGTGCTAGTTTTCCAATGTCAGCCATCCACTGTACATTTTAGTTAAAACTTTAGATTTTAATTCACCATTTTGGCCCACTTGTGCTGCTAGGACAAACTCAGATGTCAAAGTGATGCAAGATAATGTGTAGGTCTAAAACCTCCTCCTGTTGGGTTCAGTAAAGTATTTATAGATTAATATACTGCATGTTTTTTGAGCCTTTATACATCTGACAGCTTTACAAACGTAGGTTCTTTGCAGCCATGTCGAGTCTGTGCGTCGCCTATTAACTTTTCTTTCTGCCTTTGCGTAGGCTTGTCTTATCCATATGTCTTCATTTGGTCTTATATGTTGTCTTTGACCACTGACAGCTATAATGCAGTACTAGCTCTAAGACATCAGTCATCTTGCGATGGCTCTCAATGCGTTCGCATTATGCTGCATTACACAGAGTACTTTGGTAAAGATGTTTCAGGGCAATTTATAGAGTGCTTTCCATGTGAGAAAGAGTCTCTTGGTATGTGACTGTGTGTTAGGGTAAGGAATGGCTGTAGGTATCCAGTCTTCACAAAGCAGCGTATTAAATCTTTTTTTTTCCTCCCATTTTTTAAGCTGATGCCATGCTCTGCTTGGGTTCTACTGTATTTTCAGGTTTTTGGCTTTGTCTAAATCAGTGTTTCCCAATCCGGTCCTCGGAGACTCACAGTCGGTTCATGTTTTTGCTCCGTCCCAGCTCCCTGCCAGACAGTCCACATTTTTGCTCCCTGGGAGGGTGGATCCCCGAGGACTAGGTTGGGAAACACTGGTCTAAATGTTTCACACGTTTGTCTTGCTGTAGCCTATTTAGATTCTGTCTTTTTTGGCTGGACATAAGCAGTCCCTGAGAGCTATATCAGCTCTCTGTGAACATTCAGGTGATTGTGAGCTTTATTTGATGGGGCGGGTTTGGATGATGGTCAGGGTTAGATGTATATGGAGGTTGTTTTATGCTCTTTAATGATGTAAGTTGATATAATGTGATGTGAAAGACCAGGCAGAATTAAAACATACTTTCAGGGGACGCAAAGGGGAAGCTAAAAAAGCAGAGCAAAACTTCACCAGCACTATATAAATGCATGTATAAATGATACGTGGCTTTTGCAATCTTATGCAGGTCTTCTTAGCAAAGTTTAGAGTCAAGAGACCAAAGTTCGGGGTGCTGTTCCTTTCCACCTGTTCGTCGTTCTGCCCAATGCGTACAAACTCGTGTTTTGTTCTGTATTTCGGCGAAACCCTGAGAATCCCCCTATCTGCACCCATCTGTCCCCGGATCTTTTTCTTGCCCCAGCTAAAATGTCTCTAAAATGGCTCTTTCCTTTTCTTGCGGTTCATCTGCCATTAGCTTTGCCCTTAACCTGATCCCCACTGCCTCTGAAAAGGAAACACTAATTCCCTTAAAATAAAGGTCCCCCTTCCCCGCCCACCCTCATGTCACATGGCTCTGTTCCCCATCCCTCCCAGAGGCACCCTCCGTCTTCTCTTTGAGAAGAATGGCTTTATTTGACAGATGTGTGTAAATGAAGCACGGCAGTTGTTCTGTAACGAACTGCGGTGTTTTTGAAACATGCCATCCATTTCCCTCTCCGGAAGAGGAGAGTGCAGGGTAAGCTCCAAGATAAAATCAAATAAGCGGGTGAGTGTCTTGGGCACTGCCTGAGTTCTTCTCATAATTCAGTTTTAGAGTTCGCTCCACATTCATCTTCCAACCGCCTATCCTGGTCAGGGTCAGTGGGGGGGGGGGGGAGCACAGGGAACAGTTACAAGGCTGGGGTGCACCCTGGGTGGGATGCCAGTGATTGGTGGATTCATTAAGTACTTTCTCAAGTTTAATGATGAATTTGTTCATTAAAAATGAGTTTAGCACACACTTAAATAAGCACTTTATTTTCTGCCAGCTTTGAAATACAGGTTAGCACATTGAAGAATGAGTGCTTAAGGATTGCCTTGTACTTTGTGACAGGGCCACTGATAAAGGTGACCGAGGTTAACAAGTGATTCTTAAGCACCCAGATGAAAGAACTGCACACAGATGGTTGCATATCAATACACAACGAGGAGTGCCAGCAGATACACATGCACCTTTTTTTGTTCAAAGGGCAATAGTTGCATCGCAGCAGCTTACAGACTAGACAGGGTGGCAGCGCACAGCCGTTTTCTTAATCACGGTTATGGTGCATGGCAGCTTTCATGTCTACACGACGGATGTTTGAATGCGCTGTGTTTGTAGATGTTAGGGTTTTTACGATTCCTGCTGTAGGGGTGTTTTGTTTGTAATCTTTCAGTAAATATAAGTTTTATAACGGCACATATTCAGATTACAGTTCTGAGCTGGTGTGCTCTTATTGACTCTTTGTTCTTGAACTCTTCTGTGAACCGTAACACCACGGATTGGCAGTGGGCAGTAATTCTCCCTGCTAAAGGTGCTTGTTTTGCTCTTGAGATCTTCATTCCCAATGGTTCCCCTAATTGGCTTAATAATGTAATTAATTAGATGACTTAATTACTCTTGCTCCGGGCTTGAAAGCTGACTGTAATTATAGCGGTAGCTAGCTGTGCTACATCTTGACAGAATATAATTTTTTTTTTGTCTTAAAATGATGAGACATTGGTGGGAAAAATGGAGAAATCAGGCTTTGACTTCAAAGCCATCCACAAGCTGCATGTAAAATTATCATTTCGAATTAGACATGTGATCTCAGGGAGTGTATTTTTCTGTCTCCGTAAGGAGATGCTCCAGATTAGCATTCCTCAAAATGTCACCTCACATGGAGGGCAGCATTAGGGGTCATGTGCTCTGGGGAAGTCATTATAGATTTGGAGTTGAGATAGTGGCTCTGAGTTTGATCATTTGGTTAAATCAAGAGGCTTGTGTTGAGTTGGATGTCCTGCTGAGCACGCTACTGGGGGCTACATGTGTCTCTGTAATTAGCTGTGCCTATATGCTCACCCCGTGGGTCCTCTGTGTGGAGCCCCCCGGTGGTAAGCTTATGGCGAGGAATCCTGGTACAACAGCTTTTGTTCTTTTGATACCCACAGAAGCTGCTGCTGTCTGATTGGTGTTCCCGTGGCGTCTCCCTCCTCAGTGATTGGTAGGTTCTTCTTTGAGGCAGACACGTTTAGCTCCACTGTTATTCAGGACTCAAACCCCCAGTCGACTGGCTGATTTATTGTGCCATTATACCTGAATTTATTCAGACAAAAGACTGTTTAATTCATAAGTAGATTATTTTTTCTTAATAAACAAACCAATTAGAAACTGATGGCCTTGGTCTGACAATACTCCCCCTGTAGCTGTGATAGGGATTGGAACTGCAAAGTGTGCAGGTGAATTGGAGTATATTTTTGTAGTTTTGTACATTGCCCTGAAGACATAAAGGTATGAAGAAGTCTTTTTATTTTATAAGATTGAGGTTGCAACCATTATGTTTAGTTTAATTTTTTTTGTTTTTTTTTTAGTGGGGGGGCAGGTTAGACAGTGATTCATGATTGTGTAAGAACTGGATTCCTGACTGACAGAGCCTCCCGTTAAGAAGGAGATCTTAAAGATGTTTTTGCAGTCACTATCTGCCTGGTCTTCCTGTCCAGGTTGGTCTGCGCACAGGCAGCATGGAGGACCTGCAGGCCACAGGGGAAGGCCCTCAGCTGATGGTATTTGGGCTTCAGGGCCTCAGGGGCAAAGCCTCTGTCAGAGATAGTGAGCGCTGAGTCTCTTGTGCCCAGTAGCCGCAGGACCAGCACCTTCTCAGACATGTCAGGACATGTGAACCAGGCAAAGCTTGGGCTCTGGAGAACAACAGCTTCTCCGGGGTGTGCAAGTTTGGTTTTAGCCAATGGAAAACGTTAAATTGCAGGAAAAAGTGTCCTCAGTATGACTTTGTGCAGCTGTGAGCGATTGCTGTAAGTGAGTACGCAATAATAGGGCATCTCCTGGCTCACATTGGGAGAGCACTTCCTTTGTTTCAACAGGTGGAATGTAATGTGGTTTATACAGTGTGTATGTTGCAGATATATATATAATATATACAGCTATATACAGTCATACATTTATGGTATCAAAATACTGGCTATTAAATTACATGCTGTGAATTTATAAAAACATATTTTAGGGTTTGGATATAAAAATATGTCAAAGATTTGTGTCTGACATTTTCTGCTAAAATCTTCAGTAAATTTCAACATGCATTATCTCTGATTCATAAAGCTAGTGTTTAGTTTAATGCCTCAGTTTGGTCCCTTAGTATCGACACGTGCCTGTGTTTTTGTAATTACTACATTGTGGGGACCCAATTCCCCCAATGTGATTTAAAACCTGTAACTTTTTACCTTGTGGGTAAACATTTTTCCAGCCAATTTTATGAAAATCTGCGACTGCAATCAAAAAACTAAAAATGCTGAAAGTCTTGTATTTTGTTAGGTTACGGTTAGGGCTGGGTAGGGTTAAGATTGTCATTGCTGGGATTAGGGATCTGGCCATAGGAATGAATGAAGAGCCCCCAAGTATGGATAACTAATCTTTGTGTGTGTGTGCGCGGGTGTGTGTGTGCGCGCGCGCTGTCTGTCACTATACTCTGGACCTCATGCTATTTGACTCCTGGTGCTCAGCATGGGGGGGGGTGTTCAGGAGCAAAAGCTCTCAGGCCCTTTTTTCCTGCAATGGTAAACACAGCCGAGGAATGTTATTTCTCCAGCTGAAGATGATTTTAACAGTCACAGCTGAAACGTCTGCCCTCGTCTCAGACGTGCAGGAATGCAGAACTGTTCCATGTCTGTCAGGCCTTCAGAGGGGCCTCGGGCAGGGGGAATCTCCACAGTAAGAGCCAATCAGAAACCCTCCCTGAAGTGATACTGATGGAGGCGGCCAATCGGATCCTCTTCCCAAGGGGGAATAGCAATGCGACAGCTAATTGAATCACTTTCCCAAGGGTTAGTTTGCACATGGTTGACTGTAAGAGCAGAAACACCCTTGGGGGGGGGGGGGGTGCAAAATAGAAATGTGTGCAAAAATAGTTGCATGTGCACTTCCCAGCGTAACAGAGTGTTAACAAATAGTAAATACATAGAATGTGCAGTTGATTTTTAAGCGCAATTATTTACAAATGGAAACACACCTGACTTGTTTAAATACACATCAGACCAGGCCAAATGTTTTTTTTTTTTTAATTGCAACGTGGATCCACCGGAAAACTGTTTCGTAGTGTGATTAATTTGCTCGAAACGATCCGTGTCGTTGGATACTGTCCAGGTCTCAGCATTTCTGGCTGAATTTTTCCTCCGGTGGAGTATAGTCTGATCACCACCAGCCTTTCGCACCATAAAGACCAGTTCAATGAGGGTAGTTTTCCTCCCTGTATCTAGTGACCACAGAAGCCTTTCCGAGTGTCGTCCGCAGTGTATTGTCACTGTTCGTTTTGTCACATCGACACCTATTGTTTTTTTGGGACACTAGTGGCTTATATGCACGATCATTCAAAGTGGCGCAGCCTGGAAGCTGATCTCTGGAGTTGTGTAGCCTCTCTCTGATTCGCAGAGCACCTGACATGTAACATATTGTGACAGCGCCACTCGGTAACACGCGCATACACTCTGTGCTCCTAGCAACCGCTGCCAAGACCACAGGAAGGGATTGCAACAGAGCTGAGCCAACTTTAGCTCCTTGTTTTTCACCGAGAAGGAAGTTGCACGGCAGTCATACTGCTGGGCATTTTTGGCTGAACTGACCAGCCAACCGCGACAGACCTGGACAGTAAGGATTGTTTATATATCACTTTTCATTTTGCTGTATTTATTTTGCGGCGACTTCTCTGCTCAGCAGCTAACAAATCAGGGAAAATCATAAGAGCAATGGGCACGAGTCTGGGAATATTGACACAGGTATGCAGAGCAGTAGCTCCTGTGAGTGGTGTGATTTTTTTTCCCATTGATTGGTCATAAACAAAGTCTACGTTAATGCCTTTAATTACATGTTTCTTAGATGTGCCTGTTTGTTCATGTTCTTAGTGTTGTGTATCCTACTGAGGGGTCATGTTCCCGGTCCTCATAAGAAGCCTTGTATGAAGTTCCCATATTTTCAGACTGACCATGACCGCAGTTAAACCTTCATTACCGTTTCCTTTCAGCGACACAGCTTAACAGGTCAAAATGTAGCCAGACATCAGGGAATTTCTACAGCCTCTATGCCTCGGACTGTGACTCGACTGCCTCACCGGTTCCATCGCAGCGGTGAGGGCAGCCCAGTTGCACGTGGTGCAGAGTAGGCTGAGAAGAAAAGGCATGAGAAATGAGAGCCATGTTGCCGATAGCCTGCCGTTGGTCTGTTTGAGCCCATTTTGAGTGTCTCTTGGTCGGTGGCCTGGCATTGGACCTCTTTCAAGATCATCAGTACAAATTGTGCCTAAGCTTGTGTTTTTCTTTGGTTGGGGGATGGTGGTGAGCACCCAGTTAAGCAGACAGGGGGCAGCATTGCCAAAATCAGTCTGCTTGTGGGGCAGAATGCCGCTGCGGGCAGAACCAGCCTCGTGGTTTATAAGAGACCCGTAGCAGGTATTAACAGCAACGAAAGCCAGTATAATGTGGCATTTGGAGGAAGAGAGCTTTGCATTGTCAGGAGAAGCACTGTAGTGTCTCGCGGACAGCGGTTTTGCTCATGCCAACGGGGACCAAGAAGAAGCGCCGGGATAACCAGTAAGGATGCGCTTGGGGGTTCACGTCCAAGCGGGAGAGTCCGCAGGACATGGCAGATGGTGACAGGCACTCAGGCTGCTCCATGTCCCCTGCAGCCACCATGAGTCACGTGTTCAGCTCGTGCGAAAGCCAGGTTTCTCAATGGACTTGGACTGCCTTTGAAAAGCTTATTGTTTAGCATTTTACTGTGTTTTATTGCAGTCACCCCAAAACAATGTATCTAATCATCTAATGAATCTAATGAAGGTTGGATGTTGCATGGCAGTTTATAATGCTGCCCCTGTAACCAGAAGGTTGTTGTTTCAAATCCCAGTGTCGTTAGAGTGATTTTGCCTGCGAGCAAGGCCAGTAACTAGCAGTTGTCGCAGGTATTGTCTGACTTTTTCTCCGAAATGTACATCACTCCAGATAAAAGCATCTGTTGAATAAATAAAAATGTGATGATGAGTTGTGAAGGAAAAATTTCCACAGACCTATGTGTGATTGTTATTCTGCCGCAAGGGGCATGGGCCAACCCTGAATATGCTGAATATGGCCAAATAACTTCATATCTTCTACCTTCTGTCCGCTTCTAACCAACACACAGACTGTATTGAACCACATCATTGAACATGTTGATCCCTAAAATGCATCAGATCGATTGGAAGGACATGCAGAGTTAATCTTCCCAGCAATCTGAGCGTTTACTGAAGCAGGTCTTCGTTCCTTGGGTGCAGATTATAGGATCCATCACAGGTTGCCCTTCAGAGCATGACAGTAGCAGGGGACTGTCTGGGACTAGTGGCCAGGGAGTTCCCCACCCCAGCACTACACTAACATTTGATCTTTACAACGTAATAGATCGCTGAGAAGGTTCCTTAGCAGCAAATGTTTGCAGCTCAGCTCCAATATTCCTGATGTAACCCATCCTTCATTCTCCCATAACTGTATAACTAATGCAGGGTTACTGTGAGCCCATTCCAGGAAGCACATGCAGGGGACATGCTAGGCAGCATGCAGGTCGCGGGGCACAAAGACACTCACACTAAGGGCAAATCTTAACGACCCACTAAAACAGCACTTTTTTGGAATTTGGGAGGAACCTGGAACGCCTGGAGGAAACCCATATGAACACCAGTAGAACACGTGACACTGAACCAGGGACCAGACCAGCATACCTGGAGGTGACCCACTACGGTGTTCTTCAGTATGATTATTATATAAATTAACTAACTCTGTTTCCTGTGAGAATCTGTATGTAACGTTCTGTTCTTGGGGGCCAGAGCTCACTGCCATCAGTATTTATAAGTTTACTCATCTGGCTGCATGATACAGCCCCTTTAGGGGTCGTCTCCTGTCCTTGGCCTGGAAGCCTCTTCCACCAGCGACAAGGCATAGCCCCGATATCTCTATGGAGCTCCTGGCCTCTGCCTGCCTACCATGGTGTCGGCAAGGAAAGTTTATTTATAGAGCAGATTTTCACGCATGAAGCAATTTGAAAGTGCTTTGCATAAAAGATAGAAGATAAAGAGTAAGGATATAATAGGAAACAAAGAAGATAAAGTGAAACAATATTAAAAATGGAAATAGAGTAATATAAAAGGATATAAAATAAAAGAATTTTAGATTTCAAAATGACTAGGGTTGGGTTACACATATGCTGTATTGGCGAGTCTGTTCCAACTGTGGGCTGTATGATGGCGAAAGGCCATTCCATCATGTTTAGTTTGAACTTTGCAGCAGTTGAATTACTGGGACTGTCACCGAACCTCGCAGGTTCACGTCCAGGAGATGCCTGAGTGAATAACCAGATGTGTCTCTTTGGATTAAAAAACCTGCTATGTGAATAAGTAATGTCGCCCTGAATAAGAGCGGCAGAATGAGCATCTTGGTTGAGCCCCCCGATATTCATAGACAAGACACCTGTGGAGGTGGGTTTTTGGACAGCTCACAAATGGCACATCCCACATCTAGGACTTCCTATAGGCCAGGGGTGTCAAACTCCAGTCCTGGAGGGCCAGAGCCCTGCACATTTTTGGTTTTCCCCTTATTTAACACACCTG
>JAAGVU020000019.1:17539779-17561939 GCA_011763525.2 Mormyrus iriodes
AGCTCTTGAGCCGAATCATTTTTGGTGGAACAGGGAAAGAATTAAACTACACAGGGCTCTGGCCCTCCAGGACTGGAGTTTGACACCCCTGCTATAGGCCATGGTGGTTAAAGAAATGCATTTAGATTCTTGGTAGAATAATGTGGCTGATTAATGCACTGTGGCTTTGCATTTGGAATCATTGCATCAGACTGGACACTGAGATGCTCAGGTCCATGTTTTTGCTTTTCATTTCTGGCTAAAACAGAAAACACACACAATGATCCCACTATGTGCTTTGATAGCCACCAGTCCGGACACTGAATTCCACTGGAACTCCACAAATCCATGTGCCACACTTCATTTCTGACATTTCCTGGGAATGCTGTCCTTTGGGGATTAATTAAAACAAAAATGGGACCATGACATAGGATGTGAAAAATTATAATGTGAGCTCATAGATCCCATTTAAACCCAAATAGCTATGGCTTATTATGTCTCAATGATTTATCTTGTTTTGCAGACTCTCGTGTCCAGGGGTAAATCATTGTTAGACATGTGGGTGTTCCAACTGAGATTTCTCCCACTGGCAGCACTGTACAAGTGTATATCAATTTCAGCTCTGGCACCTCCCACTGTCACCATGACGACAGTTTTCATATCGACAGATTGCTATTGGTTCGATGTCTTGTCCCATCCCCCACTCTGGCACAGTAATTTTTGGAGTTAGTCCATTGTCTCCAGCTTACTTAATATTCACCCCAGCAAAACTGTGATCTGAGCCCCTCCACTCCATGTCACTCATTAGCGCCCCCACTGGCCATGGCTGGAGATATTTCCCCCCGACACTGCTGTGGCATTCCCAGCAGTACCCTGACACCCTCACACCCTACTGCTTGTGAGGTACCACTGCATATAAAACCGTGCCCTCCGTCGGCATCGTTCTGTCGTGGCTGTTGGGCTTCAGTTCAGAAGGTTTATGCAGTGTGAATGTCTGAATCATTTTGGTACATTGGTGCCAGGACATGTCACTGTGTTTGATGATGTATTACAGAAACGATGTCGTCGCACACCCGAATCAGCCGCTGGTCCCGTCCTCCAAAGCCGAAAGGAGTCCTTTTTTAGACACAAAATGTTTAATGGTGCTGTCGAACTGCATATGAGGCTGCCTTATAACTGACAGTTCTGTCTGGAGGGTTGAAATGTTTAGTAAGTTTAATTTGCAGTTTTGTTCAGTCGAGGAATGGGAGAATCCTGACAGAGCAGGTGTGATGTGGGGAGGTGGGGGGGAGGATAAGTATATACTGTGTCTCTGTACACAAGGTGCGGCACTCACTGGCTAATAAAGACACTCACTCATTACTCGGTCCCCCTATAAGTGTCTGCTTACAAAGCTTGTGACTGATCAGACTGCGGTTGGTTAACAGCTGACAGATCATTAAGGGCTTCAGTCTAAAGACTAGGTGACCACCCACTGACTGTAACACAGTGTGGGAGGGGTAGGGACTGCAGGGGGCTCTGTGTCCCACCAGCCCAGATGAGAGCCTCCCTTAACGTACCCAAATAGAGGCCAGGCTCAGGCGGTGGTAATTAAATGTCACTTTGTCCACCTCCTGGTGACTGAGCAGCTGTGAGACTAAACCGGGTACGTGACCGATATGACTTTGTGCTGTGCTAACCCAGAATTCCATCAGATACGCAGACTTTCCCCCTGGGAGCCTTGCCCTGCCACATTGCCCTATTGGAGAGTTTCAAATCACAATTCTGCTCTTAAATACCATAGGAATTATTCTGCTTGACCCTTCAAATGGAGGGGGTCAAATAGAACATCCAAATATCTGACCACCAGGTGGAGCACAGGCCAGTGGTCCTCAGGTCAGGGACAGAGATTTCAAGCTCTGTGTCAAGGTCCCTCTGTCAGCTGCATGCCCCCCTTCAGTCCTGGGGGGGAGACAAATAACCAGCATGTAGGGTCATTAGTAGACTTGCTTCTGGTTGGTTGTGGTCATCTGTGCCTCTGCTTGATCAGTCCAAAAGGATCGCAATAACACCAGCATCATCACAGTTTCTGTTTTTATGTTCATCTCCTCCCTGTTTTTATGACCGTATGTAGCTATTGTTGGAATGGTTATACTTTTATTTTGAGGGTCATGTCATAAGTGGGCATAATAATAACGAAATATTTCTGGAAAAGAGTAGCCTCAAACATCGGTGTGTAATGCGTGTGTGTTTCTGTGTTTGTGTCTCGGTGTGAGTGTTAGTTTATGCGGTGTAATTAAATGCAGTCTTATGCTAATTGTGAAATACATGAGTAAACAGAGCTGAGTCAGTTAGCTTCTTCTGGATCCTTCTCCCTGCAGCCCCTTGAGGACCCTTCCTTGTGCCATTCCCTGTTAGTCACTGTTGTGTTAGATTTTGCTTCCTAATTTTAACACCCAAATTAGGCAACGGTAGTGTGGGAGGTTGTCTCTTGTTACTCAGCTCCACCAGCTCTGATTCACGGGCGAAATGTTCCACTTGGCTCCCACTTTCTCTCTCAAGTCCTCACGGTTGTCACCCCTCTTGTACTGCGTGGTAATTTTATCAATGTCACTGCATGCTCGACATCACATTTCACCGCATGGTTGCTCCGCTGAGGCCCTAAGCAAGGCCTGATGGGATATCCAGCATAGGTTGCTGTGCCGGGATCACCCCTTTGCAAGTGGAAGATAGACAGTTGCTTAGAAGGCACTTGAACCCAGTACGATTTACGGGCTGCTAAAAGCACTGTGGCAGGGAGGGAGCAATCTCCTGCCAACAGGAGTGGCCCGTTTCGCAGAGGCACGATGATAACAGCGGACCGCAGTTAGGCACTTCGAACTGCCAGATATATCAGAGATACTGATGGGTACGGGATCCGTTTATATTTCAGATGGGATCCGTCCATCTTCTCTGTGTAAACATGAGTTAGGGATATAAAACACAGCAGGAATCTCATATCTACGGTTTCAGAAACTTCGGTTTCAGTTATCAACGGTATAATCAATCAATTAATCAATCAAACCTTTATTACAGACTCGGGGTTTACCGTGTCTGGAAAAATAACCGGAAAATTCCAGAAATAAACAGTTCATAAGTTTCAAACTGCATGCCAAGTGAGTACAAACTGTTACATGGTGAAATCCGCCAGCCCGCCATTACAGGTTAAGTACAGGTACATGATACAATATTTTTTATTGTAAAATGTGTAACAACTTTTATTCATTTACGTGGTGGATTTTTAACTGGAGCAGTTCAAGGTACAACACCCCAGTCCCTTGTGGGAATCGAACTTTCAGGTTATTGTTCATTATACCTGACGTGGATATCTGACAGGTGTGGTCGCCTGCGCCTTCCTGGCTTGATTTGCTGGGCACAGCCCAGTCCGGTCCTACCCGACACAACCTGAGTCCAGCCATAGCTTTTCTACTCCGGTTCCGATCTGCCTGTGCCTTGTCCTGGGGACTGTGATTAACGAACTGAATATTCAAGTCACATTCTTCAAAGCTTTGACTTTCTCTAGGGCATGTATTTAAATGAAAAATGAAAGAACATTGAATAAAAGTATCTGCTATCAGCATTAAAATAATAAACGTAATTTTTGAATAAGCAGGCATTTTGAATCTGCTTTACTAAAGCTTCTGTTTCTGGCTTGAGCTTTTTTGCTTGTATCGACTACATCCTCAATTTTAACAATAATTCCACAGCAGTCTTTTTGTTTTCATACTTTTATTAGTGAAAAACAAGCATCTTTCATTCCCTCGTTAAGCTGCAATCTCAGCAGCTTAGAAGTGCATGTGTGTGGGTCATCTATAGGTTACATTTTGGGGGACCAAATGTCCCCAAATGTAATAACAACTTGTTATTTTGACATTATGGGGGCCACCTTTTAGGTCCCCACAAGGGGAAAGTCAATGTTATAAAAATGTGTGACTGCAATCAAAAAACTGAAAATGTCGGAAGTCTTGTATTTTGTTTGGTTACTTACGGTTAAGAATGCTTCCGTTTACAGATGGGTAGGGGATAAGGTTGTCATTAATGGGATTAGGGTTTTTCCTATAGAAATGAATGGATGGTCCCCACAAAGATATGAATACAAACATGTCTGTGTGTGTGTGTGTGTGTTACAGCACTGCCACTCTCCCCTCCCCCTCCCCGAGACAGCAGTGGGTTGGGTGGGCCAGCAGCTTTTGCTGTGCAGTGTTTGCCCAATGATGACACAGTCTCTTGTCCAACACCCCCCTGCCTAGTAAAACAAATATTCAAATCCTGTAATCATGTCCGAAACTCATACCCTGAAATCATCTTCCCAATCCATACCACAAAACCATCAACCATAACCATACCCCATGGCCATATCGCTAACCCATATCCTGTAAAACACGTGTTGACGCCATAACGGGAGATTCCACATGGAGAAGGGGGTCTGTGCGACACATCCAGCCCCCCCCCTACAGCTAGACCCTGGCTGGGGGCTTTCAGCTGCTGCTGCTGATGGATATTTTCTGTAAGTGATCCAGCCTCTTCAATGCTTGTCCCCCTTTCATATGAGCCATAACAGGAGAATGGAATCCTGTTTAAAATCATCGCAGACCTGAATGGATTTAGCCTTTCTGACTTATTATGACTGCAGTTATAATGCTAGTGGAGAGGATTACAGAAAATTAATATTTTGCATCTTTCTGTCCATCCCTGACTAGAAAATCTCACTTGTGTGCTTGAAATGAAGTAAAGGCTCCTTATATTTGCCTAAAAATAAACTGGTCAGGGGAGAGGGTGGAGTTAGGGGGTCAGGGGAGAAGATGGAGTTAGCGATCGGGAGACAGCGTGGAGTTAGCAGTCAGCAGAGAGGCTAGAGTTAGCGGTCAGGAAAGAGGTTGGAGTTAGCGGTCAGGAGAGTGGCTAGAGTTAGCGGTCAGGAAAGAGGTTGGAGTTAGCGGTCAGGAGAGTGGCTAGAAATAGCGGTCAGGAAAGAGGTTGGAGTTAGCGGTCAGGAGAAAGGGTGGAGCTGCACTTACAGATTAGTGGTGCTCTAAGGAACAGATGAGGGAGCAGATGGGATAGGAGGTCAGGAGACAGTATAGGTTAGTCATTTAACCCAACTGAGGGTGTGACCAGGAAGATGTCAGAATGTCAGAAAAGAGGTCACAGTGGGAATGTTGAGGAGCAGCCTGGAGGTGGCTTGGCAGTCTTTCAGGAGCACAGCGGGGTTGTGGTGCCAACAAATTCCTCAACTGTCCTGT
Source organism: Mormyrus iriodes (assembly GCA_011763525.2). Lineage (NCBI taxonomy): Eukaryota > Metazoa > Chordata > Actinopteri > Osteoglossiformes > Mormyridae > Mormyrus > Mormyrus iriodes. The sequence goes on from JAAGVU020000019.1 coordinate 17,545,020, forward strand.
GAGCAGAGGGCTCCATTGGAGAAGCAGATGAAAGTCTGCAGTATTAGCTGTACGAGCTGTCGGGAGGTAATTGAGCCTGACGGGTTTGTTCTCCAGGGGAAACTTTGCCGTGTTCCATTCCCATGACTGACTCCCCACAGTCTTCAGACATTAATAGTGCTCAAGGGTTTCGGGAGGAAAAAGCGAACCAGTCAGAACATCCTGATATAGGACCAAAAAGGTTTAGTCTCTTGACCCAAGGACCATTTACATTGTTGCTGAAGTACCTTTCGGCTGTCATGTGATTACCAGTCACCTCAAATGCAAATAAACACGACTGGGGGCAAAAATGCAGATGTGATTCTGTTAAAATAGCAGCTGCACGATGCGCAGAGCTGTGATGGGCCAGTGCTGCTTAAATCAGAACTTTAAATATGAGCTTGACCGTAATGAAATGACGTGCAGTTTCCCAAAGAAAGTATCAAAACGTGCCATGACTGAGGTTGACGTCAGGTTTCAGTGAGTCGAGGATACAGTACAAACAAATTACAAAATAAAAATGAGAAATTAAAGATATAAAGATATTAAGTCTTACCATGTACAAGGAATATATACAAATGTGCAAAAAATGTGATATTCAAACTGTACTTCACAGAAAGCCTTCCTTGGGGGACCTCAGAGTACATAGTCTGCCCCTGACGGCACTGCAGCCACTGCAGGTGAGGGCTGGGAGGCATTACTCACAATAGACAAGAGCTTGTTCCTCATTTTCCTGTCCACCACCTCCTCCAGGGGGTCAGGTCTGATCCTGAGCACTGAGCCAGCCTTCCTGAACACCTCTTTGCTGTCCCCAGTTTTTCTGCTGCTGCCCCAACACACACCAGCATAGAGGATGGCTCTGTCCCTTCTTGTGTTGTGATTGTGCCTGTGCCCCACCCTAATTTTCCATCCAGAGGTACCTCTAGGCCCATGTAGGTCGATCAACCTCAACGCCAACACCCTGTATGCTGACAGGAATGTGAGAGGACGGAGATCTGTGCAAGACCTCCCAATTTCATTCCACATGTCTGTAAATCATAATTTTTATATATTAAACAAGTGTAACAAAATACTTGACATATCTCCAAATTTCTGAAAAATTAAATATTTTAAACAAAATTTAAATAATGTGCTTGTTAGTCATTTATACAGTTATACTGTTTCGTGTGTGTTAATAATATTGCTGGGAGAATTATTGTGCTGTTTTTCCCGTAGGCAAAGGGGGTGGGGGGTGGGGGAGACAAACACAGCTTTAATCAAGGCATCGTACATGACTATATGTAGGCTAAGCGTTTCACTCAAGGGCACAGCGGTTGTCATTCTGGGATTTAACCGCATTGTTGGTCATAAATCCAGCCCCTTGTCGTCGTAGATCCCCTTCTGTCAACACAGCTGAATTAAGAATTAAAAGGAACAGCGTTCTGCTTAGAAACAGGGAACATTTCCTTCTAAGAGGGAGAGACCCCTAGTTGGGGAGGGGCTTTAAACAGAGTGAGCATGCAAAGCTAAGTAGAGTTACACCTTCTCTGAATAGAATACATTCTGACGTGCTGGGCCGACTGCCTGAAATGTATATATTCATTTTGTGGTCCATTCAACTGTGTTCTGCTCGCTTGGGCTGCATCCACGCCATGCATGCATAGCTAGCCTGGAAAGCCGGGCTGCTGCGGGAGCTGGGGATGTGTCAGGATTGCGAAATAAGGTGAGCACAAAGCAGACAGGGGTGGGAGATATGAGCAAAGACAATTGTCTTTTCTGGGAGATACAAAAAACGAAACTCATTGAAAGTGGAGACAGAAACCGGAAGACAGCTCAGAGGGTCAAAAAATAAACTGTTCTCAAAATAAACTTTCCTTGCCAGGAACAGGAGGAATACTTCCTTAATTCAATAATCCTCACTCAGAATGCCATGACATCACTTCCTAGGGATTCCGGGAGGATTCCCCAGGACCTCTGACTCATTGGCGCCACCTGTTGTTCATACCTGGCATAACAGTGTCCCCTCCCCCTCACCCATAGTCAACTCCTGATGCCCCAAGGCAGTCCGGTTGTTCCCAATGGATTGGACCAGGATGTGATAGGATGGCATTCGGGAGCACCTTTCCGGACCATAGCCCTCCCAATCCATGAGATGCTGCATTCCCTGTCCCACTCTGTGGGAATCCAGCAGTCTCCAGATCACCTGCAACAGAACAAGAAGGAGGGGGTAGAAACACAGGGGGTGACAGAGGAGAATAAAAAACCAGGCTCACCCAGCGGGACTTTTGTAGTGCCAGCTGATAAATCACTGGGCTTCCCCGCTACAATCCTAAGGGGACCTGTGTAGTGTGCTGTGATTTCGCAGGGGTACATTCCGAGTGCTCAGCTATACCTGCTGACCCAGTTGTACACGTCCTGTATCCTGCCTGGTTTTGCTGACATTCTGAGGCGTATCTGAGAGCGGCACAGGCCCTTTGTTGTGCTTTCTCAAACCTCTGGCCACCACAAGCTCCACAGAGGAGACAGCAATCTTGGGCTGCTGGCTAGGGAAGAATGGATGGTCAGAGGTGAACTCCACATCAAACTGTCAAATACCGGTAAAGGGCCAATTTGCTGGCCTTGAGCAATCTCGGACCAAATCAGCACCTTACCCCAAGCCCCTGGGAGGTTCAAGGCAATGCACCATTAGTATTTCTCCAGTTCTTAATTGATGCATTCTGTTTGTCCTATTAACTGTAGATAAAAACCCAAGGACAGACTAAAGCTGTGTACACACCAAGCCGACGGCAAAAGGGTAGAGCCAACCAAGGCTGACGAACGATCAGCTCCCGTCGGTTGCTGTCCCTCCCGTTAGTAATGAATATTTGCACTGGAACACCCCAGCATGGCTAGAGGTGATGGCTGATATAAGGCCAATCGGAGAACTCAGTTTGACCAAATAGTTTCAACACCGATTCAACATGCCAAAGTCTGCCAAAACAGCAACGATGGGGCCTGAGTGTGTCTGACCGTGACATACGCTCTGGCGTGACAGGCAGTCACCGACTCTCACCAGCAGCCTGACTTTTGACGGCCAAAAATCAGCTTTGTGTGTTCCAGGCTTAAGAGAAATGTAAAATGAGAGGGTGGAACCTGCTGGGGCCCCATAATATCACATTGTTTCTCTTAATGTACTACCCGCCATCTCTTTAGGTGATTCTTGTTTTCTCTTTGCTTTTACCCAGTAATTTAATTCTTACCTTTAATGGAGTGTACAGTTTTTTTGGCTGAACATGGGTAACTTTCTTATAAGGCAGTCTATTTTTCCTCCGGATTCCCATGCCAGCATACACAGCACTGACCAGCTGATTAAGCAGAGACTGGGGGCCACATCATGTCCCCGGGAAAGTCAAGCTGAGCAGATATCCCCGCCAATACACGGACCCCAGCAAGATGCATCTTTTCATTCTAGAGCTTTCAAAAAGCAGATGGTCCGGCTGAAAAATGGGCAGAATTTTCCCTTGTCCCAAAAGCCGTTGTGTATCTTCAGATCAGCAGCGCTGGTGTGAGAGGCGAGGCAGTCAGAAGTGATTTGTCACTCCAAAAGAGCCGACCTGTGACTCTTGCGCACATCGACCGTTAGCTGAACGTGTTGCGGTTTCAGAGTTGAGGTGTGCAGAGAAGGAGTGTGTCGATGTTCGTCGACACGGCTGCGTGTCGTGCAGGCGTGGGGAGGATTATGATGCGTGAGGAGGACACGTCTGCCAGAGTGTCTCTGTGTGCCTGTTGTGTGCTGGACACATAGATCGAGGTTCTTTCTCTCCCATGAACTGGGAGCGTCGACCTCTAAGTCTCAGATGCAGATGATGATTGTGCAGAAGGATAGTGGTATTCCGTGGAGGGGATGACAGAATGACTCAACACTCACCTCTCCTGTTAAACAAACAATAAACACACTAAAGGTCCATCCTCTGTTGAGTGACCCTTAAGCTCCAGGTTCCTGAACCATTATCTGCTTGTCACAGTGCTGGGTGTTGACAGGGCAAACCCTGTCCCAAATCATCCTAAAACTGTGCCCCCACTGGCCTATAACCCCTCCCCACTCCTTTCTGACCTCGCCATTGTCTCCCCAGTGACCCCCTCCTCCTGTCTCCGGGCAACGTTGCTTCCATGCGGAAATGTGCCCGCAGGTCGAGGGAAACCAAAAGCCGGAAACATCCTCCCAGTTTCCTTCAGCTGGTCCAGTGGGAACATCAGTGGGCAGCTGTGAAAATTCCTCTGGCCTCCACTCACCGTGGACCCTGTGCTTGGTGATTATGTCACAGGGTATCACTGTCCAGATGCTGAGCTCAGCCAGTGGGCTTCCCCTGGAAAAAACAAATAAATGAGCACATTAAATAAAACCTGGTGGATGTATTGTGGAATAAAAATGGAGCCTGGCTTTAGAGGAGACCGCTTAATGGCATTAGAGACAGAGGATTGTCTCCCTGCGCAAATGGCCCCTTAATTTCAGTTTCCTCAGCACTAACATAACAACAAGCCGATTATCATGCTGCCATTAACAAGCTCACCCCTGGCCACCAGGCAGCATAGAGCTGAGGGCTGGTGGTTCAGTTCCCGTCAAGCAGCCTAACTAATCCCAGTAAAATCACCGGCTGAAAACAATAAATATAAATGCATGTAACTTTTGATAAGAGTGAGAAACCGTCCACCATTCTCAGGGGTTTCCTGGCAGTGTTTTGAGCTAATTGCTCAATAAATCTATTTTTTTTTTGTCTCGAAAGCGACTTGCTTAGCCAACAACTCGTCCATTTTAGACACTTATAAGTCTTAACATTTTACTGAAGCCAACTCAGGCTTAGTTCGGGCACCGTGACATGCCTGCAGAGCACGCAGCACCGTGTCATGCCTGCCACATGGAATAGGGCATGGCTCAGCTGGGTGCTGTGGGCTTAGGCGAGCGAAGTCAACAGTGACAAGAGGCCTTAGCCATTATCCATTCAGGCTCCTACACAGCAAACGAGTTTTTAAGGGTCTTTATGTCACGTGAGATGGCAGCCACTTAGAAATCAGCCTCAAATATTTTCATTTCTTACTTTTTATTAAAGAAAAAAAATAAATGGAATACCGTCGCTTTAAAAAGTGATGTCAGCAGCGGCTAATATTTTGTGCCTGTCATTTTGTGTTCTTCAACAGCAAAGCACAGCAACCCAGTCAACATAAGGCAAGTCAGTGATTAAAAATAAAGGAACCAGTGATTGAAAAGAAACCAGTCCTGTGATAAATTGGATTACAAAACTGAAAGTAGTGCATGGATGGAAAGGGCCAGAGCTAATTAACAAAGATCAAGATCAAAGTAATGTACCCTCCCCCACCACTAGGGGTACTCAGCTTGTAAAGGTATCTTCTGTGCTTGGCAGGAGCTAAACTGAGCGAGAATTCATGTGCATTCTGAACAGAATCAGTGCAATGGTCAGTGATTTTTCAAGAGCAGAATATGCACAGCTTTGTGTAAAAACGTGCGTTTTTCCCCCTAATAGTGACTTCCTCTATTTTGAGTGACTCTGGAAGCCCACAGCACCCTGTGATCACTGGGACACAGCAGAGGATTAATCGAGACACAAATTTAGCCACCCCCACCCCACCCCACCCATCCCCAACAGAAAGCTTGAGGAAGATACTGGAATGATGCTCCTCAGAGCCACCCTGTGGCAGAAAACTGCTCTGCAGTCAGATATTATTGACTAAATCTGTTGAGTTTCTGAAAAACTGGAATGTTGCTTCAGTTACAGTTTAGTAGTTCAGTTAATGCCACAGTACAGTTTATTTGAATGATATTGTACTGAACTGAGTTTATGTCATTTGTCTTGTTTCAGAGCTGTTTTAAAGTTAAAGTTAAATATTAATATTCAAGAGGTGATGTGTAAAAAAATTAATGATTATGAATTAATGAATTCCCAAAAGTCTTACAGAGTCGATTTACATACATTGTGTAAAAGTGCATAAATATTCCTGAATTATTGATCATTGCCAATGTCAGAGGGTTTTAATTGGATCTTTATGGCTTTTAGGGGAGCCGGGGGCCGAAGAAATGGATTCTCTATGTGATAAATGGGTCAGCTCAAATTACTGCATATATATATATATATATATATTTACCTTTATGTTGAGTCAGCAGGTGGGTGGTTAAGAAACCTTGCAGTAGTCAAATTTAACAGTTAATTATGAGCTTTATAGTAATGATTTGGCCTAAACTGGTCTTGTCAGTCAAAGGAAGAAATTTTTTTACACTTTCTTCAATTTCTTTTCAGATTCTGAGGACTTGCAGGATCTGACTGCTTTGTGGTCAAGAAGACTAGGTTTTCCAGACAGAGGTTTTGAAGCATACAGCCGACTACACTGATCAGCGCTCCAGAAGACCCTGTTCACCAGGCGGAAAGCCCATGGAGGGGGTCCAAGAACTCTGACCCTCCACGCGGCCCACAGGGACCGCAGCCATGTCTGCCTGCAACACCTTCACTGAGCACGTGTGGAAACCGGGCGAGTGCAAGAACTGCTTCAAGCCCAAGAGCCTGCACCGCCTGGCCGAGGCGGGCTTGAAAAACGGACCTCAGGAGCAGCTCGTTCAGTTGCAGAGTCACACAGCTGCAGCAGGGAGGCCTAACGCCAACGTCGCCGGGCCCTACGTGCGCAGTGGCGGCTCGGGGCGCCCCGGACACTTCCGGCCTCCGGTGGCCAAGAAGCCCACCATTGCCGTGAAGCCTACTATGATGCTCTCCTGCTCCTCGACCGGATTGGACTCTGAAGGAAACCGGGTGCCACCGGATGCCCTGGAAGCTGGAAAAATGCCAGACTTTTCAGCCTGGAATCGCAACGGGATGAATTGGAAGAGGTCGAGCGGAGTCAACAATAATGAAGGGGAGGATGGAGGGGAGGAATTTGAAGGCTACGGGCCACGTAGCTGCCGGGGACCCGCCAGTAGCAATAACAACGGCTTGACCGAGGTGCTGAAGGAGATTGCCGGTCTGGGAACTGATCCGGGCTCTAGCTCTGGGTCCAGCTCCAAGGATCTCTTTCTGGGACGCATCAGCAGCTCATATAAGCGCTCGCTGGAGCGAGGCCTGCCAGCCTCCAGCTGCCTGGCTATGGGGAGCAGCCGCGGGGGGCCGAGCCACAAGCATGTCTCCCTGAGCGACAGTACCGAGGTGATCAGCACCGAGGGGGGTCGCTTCTGCTACCCAGAGTTCTCCAGTGATGGGGAGGGAGAAGAGGAAGAAAGCGAGGGTGATGATGGGGGTGAGCACGAAAGCTGGGATGAGAGTGATGAGGAGCTGCTGGCCATGGAGATCCGCATGAGAGGACAGCCTCGCTTTGCTAATTTCCGTGCCGCCACCCTATCCCCAGTGCCCTTTGCTGCAGGCAAGAAGTGGAACACTGTACCTCTCCGGAATCGCTCGCTCCAACGGATTTGTGCTGTCGACTACGATGACAGTTATGATGAGATACTCAATGGCTATCCCTCAGTGGACTCCAATGGTGGGCTCATCCCCTTTGGCCAGCACGACCTGCAAGGAAGTGGTTTCTTCTCCAACTCAGATTCAACCACTTCCCCAGAATCATCGTCTTCTGCTCCAGAGGACTCGCGGACAACCACCTCCAGTAGTACCAGCAGCGCTCCTAGTCACTTGCCTAATGGTCTGCACTCCCCGTCAGAAACTCGAGAGCCAGTCCTGGACAATGCAGCAGAGCAGGACTCAGCTCATCGAGGGATGAGGTCACCAAAGGTCTCAGAGACCCACAAAGCTGTTCTGGCGATCCGGCTGGAGGAACGAGATGGGAACCAGAAAGAAGGTGGACCTCTGCCTCAGGCACTTCCTGGCCAACCAGTCACCATTAGCTTTAGCCCCACAGAAGAGCAAGCTAAGCCGTACCGTGTAATCAGCCTGGAGAAGCCTCTTATCTGTAAGCCGTACACTGTGGTGGACGTGTCTGCATCCATGGGTCACACTGAGGAACACCCAACAGACAGCACCTCCAAACCAAAGGGTTCATCAGTCTCCTCCACTTCTTCCCCTAGTTCCCCCTTGGGGCTGCCACTGTCTCCAACATCCTCAGTCTCCCCAACATCGCTGACACCTTCTGCATTGCTCAACGTATCACGCAGGAAACCTGGCAATATCCGTTACCAGGAGGTCTGGACTTCCAGCACTAGTCCCCGTCAGAAAGTCCCCAAGGTTGAACAGGTGGGTGGGGCTGCCTCCGGTCCAATCGTACCTCCAAGGAACTGCAGCCACAAGTCAGCACCAACCTCCCCCACAGCCGGTCTTTCCTCCTCCTCCCGTACTGTCCCTGTGAAGTCACCGAACTTGTCTGAGATTAAGTTCAACAGTTACAACAATGCCGGCATGCCCCCATTCCCTATCATCATCCGCGATGAACCAACTTACGCCCGCGGCTCTAAGAATGCTGTTAAAGTGCCCATTGTCATCAACCCTAGTGCTTATGACAATCTTGCGGTTTATAAGAGCTTCCTGGGGGTGAGTGGAGAGATACCCCCAGCCAAGACAGCAGGAAGTGGAAGAGTGGCTAGCCACACATATGAAGAGATAGGCTCTGCTGAGAGCATGCCGTCCTCTCCTATAGAAACATGTGCTAATGGGAACCTCATATCAGAGAAAGTCGCTGGTGATGAGAAGACAGTCAGCTCTGTAGCACAGAAAGTGCAAGAGCTCAGCACAGGATCCATTACGGTTTCTAGCATGACTCCTAGCTCAGCTGCGATGAGCAGTCTCCTGCTTACATCTCCTCAAACGGGAAGCCTAGCCAAAGGCTCAGCTGTCTCCCAGGGTTGCTTTGGCAAAGTCAGTAGGGAGACGACCCCTGAGAAAGGGGGGACCAATGAGCACCAGCCATCAACAGCCACTGGCTCTGGCCACAGGGAGAAGGCCAGCACTGTGCTCTCTCAGATCGTGGCTTCCATCCAGCCGCCGCAGTCGCCACCAGAATCACCCACAGCACAGAGCAAGACTTGCAGTGCCGAGGAGCTATACGCAGTGCCGCCTGATGCCACTAAGGATACTCTCAGCAGGCCCAAGTCACTTTTCTCCACCACAGACGGGTGCCTTTCTAAGCCTAGGAAAGATGGCGCTTCCAAACAGCTACCAAAGTCCCAGAGTTCCTCTGCGGCCATTCCTCCAACCAGCCCCAGGTCTGAACCCAACGCTCCTTTCCCCCCTCCCAGGTCCACTTCCTCCCCATACCACGCCACCAACCTACTTCAGAGGCACTTTGGTAACTGGGCCAAACCGACGGCAGGAAGCTCCCGTCCCAGTGAGGGTGAGACCAGCCCCGGCGGAGGCGAGGGGAAACGAGCTGGGGCGGAGAGCACTAAGCCCAAGCGCTGGATCTCTTTCAAGAGCTTCTTTCGAAGGCGGAAGGACGAGGACGAGCAGCGGGAGCGCACCGAACGGGAAAAGGAAAAAGGCAAGCTGCTGGGCCTGGATGGAACTGTGATCCACATGCTGCCCCCACCACCCATCCAGCGCCACCACTGGTTTACAGAGGCCAAGACAGACGACCCCAGTCAGAAGCCCACCATCATCTTCACGTACAAGCCTGAAGCTGAAGTGGGTCTAGATGGGGACGAGGGTTTAAAGCTGCATGTAGAAGAGCTGAGAGAAACTTTGCAGGTGACCCATGAGCAGATGGGGAAGCAGCAGAAGTCTGGGACTGCTTTGGTCACCCGAGATATCAGGTATGTGTCATTAATCAGAATGTGACTCTCATTAAGACCTCGGTTTCCCCGTATAACCTGCTTCTCCGACCCCTGTGTCAGCTATTTCGTCACAGTCTCCTAATTAAAGTGTTTGTTTCTGAAATGGAGGTAGCTTTATTTGTCCACACATAAATTTTCTGCCAATCACCGGTGAGCTTGCGGTCGTGGCATTTTTAAGACATAATGTGACTGGCCCCCTCCCACAAGCAGGCCGGACATGCAGTGTTGTCTCACATAAATCCATATTTGACAATGTTCAGCCAGAACTTATGCCATGAACTATGTGTTCTGGCAGCAAGATAGCATATAGCATTGTCTGGGGAGTGTCCTGTTGGTTTTATTCTCGATAAAAGACTTTTTAAAGACTAATCGACGTACATTAAAAGTCGAGTGACAGAAGGGTGTCAGGTGAATGGGAAATAGTGACTGTCAATGAAAGAAGTGACGATATTTTTACCTGCATGTCTAACTGATTGGAGCAAAGGGCAGTCATGAAGATCGCACTGCCTAGCACCCAGTTATTTTTATTTTGGTCTCCTGCAAGGATAGTAGCTACAAGTTGGCATGTTTTCCCAGACCAGATCAAAACAAAGCAAGGTCATTGTATAACATCTCATCCAGGATTGGGAAGGCATCGCTCCCACATGCGGCATCCATGCTGTGGCTTCTATTTTTAGGGGGTTAAATCTGACACATATTTGCTGTTTGCTTGTTGCACATTTTGGCATGGAAGCGACTTCTTCTCCTGACTCTGTCGTAGGGAATTTTAGCTGCTCCACAGAAATGATCTAGTCATTTTAATGCGGCCTCCGTCATAAGAAAAGGCGTATTAAGAAGACATGGCACTTTCAGACGGCTGACAGCATGAGATGAACGTCAAAGCTTGAACTTTTTTCAGCCTGTCGGCATGCGGTCACAAAAGGGATGATGTTTCGAGGATACTTCGAAAGTTTTGGGTGGGACAGGGCTCTCTGAGGTTAGAAAGATTAGGCGTGAGTTTGGCCTCTGACCCAGCTCTAAGGTCACAATACAGGGGATGGTTCCCCCAAACTAGACTTTGTTGCTACACGATTACAGACCTCAGAGGTTGGGTTACTGTCATAAAGACCAGAAACAAGTTAGCACATATGCTACAAAGAAAGGACTCTAAAAAATTAACCGAAAACCCCCAAAATCATCCAAGGAAATGGTTAATACAGCGAAGATGGTTGTAAATCCACCCTTCAGATGACATTCCTATAAATCCCAGTGTGTGTCTTCATAACTCTGATATGACTGCTTGTCAAGGGTGCATATAGATATAATGAACTTCATCTGTTTATCCCATGGAGCCAGTAATTGGAGAGAATGCAAATTAGCACTTTTAATGGCTGTGGAGACGTATTCAGAGGCCTAGACATTACACATAGCCTAAATTACCGAGGTTTTATTGAGGACATACATAAATTTCACTGATGGTATCATTAAACTCTCTTTTATCATCCGACTGACTCATCCATCAGCAGTTCCTTGAGTGCTGCTTTCTCCAGTTATCCCCATACTTCGTACATGTTTCAAGCTGCTTCAGACGTTTATAAAAGGATCAGGCTTTTGTGGATCTAAAGCTAGGTTATGCACTGACTTTTCGTGGGAAAAAACAGGATGCCTTGTGAATTGTTATGATTTTCTGGCCTAGCCAGCCCATTTTTCCAAGGAAGTGACTTACATTTTTATCTATTTATAGAGGTTGGTTTTTTCAACAGAGCGATTAATGTTAAGTACCTTTCTCCATGGTGTTACGTCAGCTTACGTAAGCCCAATTACTTCGAAGTAGGTCCTTCCCCTGGTGTGCTAAGTCAGGCATGACCTGTGACCTCTGACCCCTGGCTTTTCATCATTGTTGAGTCTGGCTGCGAGGCCAGACGGTCGCTCATTACTCACCATTCGTTGCAATACAATGATCTCCTTTTATTGCACGTTTGGTAACGACTCTTTTAATGAGCCGGGCACACTCGTGCCGGAGAACCATGACGGTGCGGTTTCCATTAAAGCCACATTCTGTAGTGAGCCCTAAACATCGGCTCACCTGCCCTACAGTCAGTTCCACATTGATGTCTTGACACGTTGGGGTACTGGGGAGCAAATTAAATGGGAATCATCTACAGCTTCATTGTGATCACTTGGTGGATTTCCCTGCTCTTTTCCAAGTCCATGGTTTTGCTAGTACTGCAGAGTGGGGCGGGCTTCTCTCCCAGCTGGGTCTGTCACCTGCTCATCCTCTCAGTAGAAAGCACAGTCACAGTAATGGTGTCATCTCTGTAAACTAAATCCCAGCTGCAAACCACCTGGCTGCTCTCACCTCCCCCTCTGTGTTGTCCTGCTTCCCAGACACACACAAACACACACACACACACACTATGAAGGCTATGAACAGTTTGGCGTCACTTCCGCTATAGTTGAACAGATAACTTCTCTGGCTCCACCCCCATGCATTGGCTTAGCAATTTGATTGGCTGGATGGCACTCTGGGAGTCAGCAGGCAGCACCTCTTGACAGGTGGACGATCACCAGAAAAGAGAAACAGGTACGGTGCTGAAAGGGTCCGCCAGGAAGCTGAGCTCCACTGACACGGTTTTCACTGAGGCGCGTCCTAAAAACTGGGGCCTTAATGGGGAACTGCTGGAGTCGCCATCAGTGGTAAGCTGTCCAGCATCAGCCTTTATCGTTTCCGCAGCATTGATAGTGATTTCAAGTTAGAAGGTAAGAGCACAAAAATATAGGCCAGCCTCCATGGTGGGCTAGCGGTCCTGGGACACGTTTTCGTTCTGTCTTCAGGTTTGAGTTTTTTATGTTTCCATCCTGGGCCCATGAAGGACAAAACAAGGTTAAGCGTAGCCAAACACCTGCAGCTCCAGTGTAGTAGGGTCAGGGTTAGGGTTAGGGTTAGGGTTGGGAGATTTTGTCTGACCCGTTTATATTCGCACCTTGCAGGATGTAAAGGGGAATTCTGTTTTATTATCAGCCAATTCAAAATTCTCTTTATATGTAGACTTGTACAGTATATTATCATTTTGATGGTCTGTTTTATGTCATGTTTTAGAAGTCTGGGAAGGCGTCTTGATACTAGTATGGGAAGTAGGAAGGTGATTTTTAGCTAAAGGTTTTGCAAGCTGCCAATAGCAATTCAAACAACATCTTTTAGACAGCGTAATATTCCGGACCAACCGGCATTCCCAAATGAATGTTAGCTGGCTCGTTTGTCATGCCATGGTCGTCGTGCCGATCCACGATCCCGCCGAGAGCTGGCAAAGTCCCCCGGGAGACTTTGCTGTGGGCATTTTGGCCCTGAGAAGGAATGTGGCCCGTCTGAGACCCGACGCCACATTCGGATTAGAGTCAATTTCTAGCCCCAGAGGTCAGGCTAGGTCACTTGAACCACATAAGAGACCAGACCCTGAAAGGGCAAATAGTGCTACTTTGCCAAGTAAACCAAACTCAGAATCGCTCTGCATTAAAAAAAAATAACCTTTTTATGAGTCAGCAGACCGAGGAAAAGTACAAATCAGTCCCTTAAGCAAAGGGCATCATTTGCATATGTCTGAGCAATGAACAAAGTACAATTTCTTACATGTTAATTAAGAGAACATGTTAATTAGTTAAAGGATAAACATCTTTCTTCATAGACAACTCCTACGCACATAACGTCTTTATAATAATAATAATAATAATAATAATAATAATAATATGGATGTTTTGTGCCTTTTTGCCTTTCAACTTTGAGAAATTTCCTTTATCTGTGAGCCCTTGACTAATGCTGTCCAGTGGTTGGGATTTTATACGCTAGTGGCCAAAATTGTGGAAACACCTAGGATTTTTGCCATTATGCTTTAAAAATTGCTGCACGAATATATGTGGCAATGGATATAAACAAAGAATGTTACAAATAGCATATATTGGACTATTAAATAACTCAAGCAAGAGTAACTTACTTAGTTCTGCAGTCTCTAACAATTGGAAGTGTTTCCACAATTTTGGCCACTAGTGTATATGACTTGACTCTCCAGAAGGTCAGCATTTTAGACACAATCCCAGGGGGGTGTTCCAAGAAGCAGCATTTCTCAGTTAGCTGGGTTAACATAAGTTAGAAGTCATGATTGTCCAATTGAAATGCTCCTTACCCAAACTCTTATTGCACAACCATGACTTCTATTTTAAGTTAACCAAGCTAACTAAGATTTCCTGCTTTGTAGAACATCCCCCAGGTTTTGAGATTAAATGTCACTTGCCTCGCTTTCTCTGAACTGGCCGTTAACCAGTTTGGCTGCAGCCATAATGTTCACCTTAATGCCCATCCATCCAGTACACAATGTTGTGCCTAATGGGATTTCGTTCTCCTGTTCACCAGCTAACAAATGCTGGCAGCAATTAGGTGAAGCACTCCCTGAATTGGGCAGAAATGAACAGCGTGTTTTTCCAAGTCAGTCACAATTCCGTGAGATAGGAGTGACTCATCACTCAGTCAGGATGGTAATGGTTCTCTCGGTCTCTCTTGGTCTCCGGTTATCTTTCGGGACAGTCTGGCAGCCACAGTGGAACGCCGGTCTCGATGCCTGGGGACTGTTAACGGTGTCATATCTATCACCTAAATGCCACCTGATCTCATCTCTAATGGGGTCATGTTTCACCATATCACCATATTTGCCGCAAGTCAGGAATCAGCCCAGGAACAACAGCTAACTCTATTGATCTTTCCCGCAGGTTCAGATTAAATGTTATCCACCCTGAAGGTGCCAGTCAGCTGAAGGCAAATGATAACCAGTTCAGTGGCAGAGAGCGAGCAGCGCCCTCTGCTGTCTGTCTGTAACGTGTTCATTTGATTACCTTGTTGCCCTGTTTGTAGAGTCCCGCTTCCAAAGTCAGATTAAAAGACACAGTCCCAGTCAATTCTGCCCTTTACCTAGACTCCCTCCCCTCTCTCTCTCTCTCTCTCTCTCTCTCTCTCGTTCCCATATAGCATGGTGACAGCACAGGGCACAGAAGCCCACAACCCTACTACAGCATCCTTGTCAGCCATATTGGAGATGCACCCGCGCACGGAGCCCAGCGGAGAAGCCGCCACGCAGCCACTGGGTGAGGGCGCCGTCAGCCCAGGCGAGCCAGATGACGACAGTGTCCATTTCCCCTCGCGCTCCCACTCACCAGCCTCCAGCACCTGCAGCGCCACCTACAGCAACCTTGGTAAAGGTGCCGGTGGGAGTGTAGATTCCCTGATGATAAAATATACATACAGCTACTGACACCTGCATATTAAAGGAAGAAAAAAGACAAAAGGATTCTTCAAAAATCTCACAGCTCGAGTCAAACATTAAAGTACAATTGAAGTGCTTCACTGAATCTTTCAGATTCAATGGTTCACTTCTTATGAATTTGTTATACACTCTGATGAAATTCTTGCAAAAACTTGGTGAACTTTAGCTATAACGCCATTTACTGAAGCACAAGGACTTTGAATTGTCGTCTACTTGCCAAGGGATGAGCTGTGAGAATTATTTTTTCTGCCATAGTACTGCCTGTGTTTTACATGGTCAAAGCGGTGGGGCGTTCAGCCTACAGAGGGAGCCTGATGATTCTGGTTTTATGACTGCAGACATGCGGCGGTTGTTAAACCAACAAGTTTCATGGGAAAAATTCAAAAGCTTCTACAGTTGAATTTTGAGCAAATTACTGAGTCTGAACTGGACATCCTAAGCTATAAAATATCTCAATATCTCACCAGTGCCTCTTATTAAATTAATATAGTTTAAAGAGGGACTCTTCTGTTCTGATCTTTAAGCGATATATCATACATCTTATTTATAATTTAAGTATTCATATTTATTGCGAGCATTAGTATCTAGCATTAAATATTGAGCCACCTCTGGCTCCCGGCCTGAGGCCAAACTCAGCAGCAGGAGGCCAACAGAAACCCAGCCCTTTCAGAGAAACTCTGCCGAAATGCGCTCGGAAAAAGCCTTTCATCCGAATCCATTCAGGTAACATATTCAGCCGTACAAATGTGTGACAAGTAACAGGCCCAGATTAAGGCCACACTTCAGTAAGCGGGGAGGCACTTATTGTCCTGTTAAGGCAGTTTATGTGGGTAGGTTTGCAGTTACCTACGTGTAAGTAGAAAGTGAATAATAATCTGAGACGATCCAGTTTTTGGAACCACATGCCTCCCAGCTCCATGATGGCCAGATCTCGTAACCTGGATGTGTGGTGTCCCTCCTTCACTCACCGGAGGCCCCAACCCCAGTAAACCAGCCTGTCGGAGGATGTCAGACACCCCTGCTTCTGCTCTCAGTACTAGGGGCATATTGGAATGTTTGTATTGGCTTGTGGAGGGCATAGCAGCCTGGGTTGCACTCACGATACTGTCGTGGTGGTGCCACAGCTGGGGGAGGCAGGGCAAATGCCGCCGTCGTTACTCATCAGCCCCTTTGGCGCGGCTTTGTTTGCACGCTCTTGTGCGGTTGCTTACAACCCTCCGTTTTCTCAGTTTGGGAGCCCTGCCGAATGCGACGTTTACCTGCTTGTCGCAGCAGCCCGATTTCACACTGGCTGATGCAATTCTCTCTCCGGATGGCAGGATGATTCTGGAAAGCAAGGGATTTAAGCGGGAAGTGAAAGCTGCATTACACCTCGATTCAGAGAGGATTTTTTCTAAGGAGTCCAATTAGGGGGGCAGAGGACTCCGGGAGCGGGGTGATGATATTCACAGGGGACACCGGAGCCAGCCCAATACGCTGGTGGGGGTCAGTGAGGCGGAGCCTGGGCCACCCCTACGCCCATCCATCCCCCCCCACCACACTCACTGCCGGATTCGGATTGGCTCTCCTGATTGGATTGTGATGTTCTGAGTTTTTGGGACAGGGGAGGGGAAGCGGTGAGGGGCTGGAGGCTCTGACTCGGGTCGATACCACTGCCTGTGATTCACTCAGACAGAATCCTCATTTGACTAGGATGTGCCACACAGCAGTCAGGCACCAGCTTTTAGAAACATCCGCAGGCTTAAAACGCTTCCTTTTCTGCTCGGGACTGACAGAAGGTGCTGCAGGTTTCCGGGTGTCTGTCTTTGCGTCTCCGAATCAATTTCTTTTAACCGACCCACATACATTCATCCCTCAGTCACCCCCCCCCCCCCCCCCCCC
>JAAGVU020000019.1:17565143-17577591 GCA_011763525.2 Mormyrus iriodes
TGTGTCTGTGCGTGGGCGTGTGTCTGTGCGTGGGCGTGTGTCTGTGCGTGGGCGTGTGTCTGTGCGTGGGCGTGTGTGTGTGTTGTACATTCTCAGGCTAGTGTTCCATGACCCGGTGATTAAATGAAGAGATGCCCTAAAACATTAACTTCCTATTTGTAAGAACATTGAGCCTGCTCTCAGCTTCACAGTCAACCTATGAACCATTGTACACATGTAACACGAACCCTCAGCACACACCTGACATCTGATCCTCAGGTAAAACAGCTGCACAATCTTACCTGAAACACCACTCTAGACTTCTCCAGAAGGTAAGTCCGCATGTTGGCGCCGATGATGTGGTACTGTTGATCAAAGCCAATCTGGATATATTTGCCAAAACGGCTGCTGTTGTCGTTGCGTGTGGTCTTGGCATTCCCAATAGCCTGGTTTTTTAAGCAGGAAGTATGAGAAGAGAAGATCGGCAGTGAGTGGCTTTTGGTGAGGTGAGTAAAGTAAGAATTACTTCCTGAATGGGACTTGATGAGGAGGGTTTCCCAGAATGCACCTTGCCATTTCAGACAGGCCAAACTGCAAATAAATCATTGTGTGGCATTAACGTAAATTAGAAGGTTATGGAATTAACACACACAGGAAGTCCCTTTTTCAGTGTTTGCACATGGTCCAAGATGGTGATCAGGCCAACCCCAAATGGCTCCCATTTAACTTCCTCACCTCCATGATAGGGCTAGAAGCCAAAACCTTCTCCTCCACATTTGTGTCACTGGCTGAGCCTCCAACTGTGGCAAAGTAGCGCATGGCATACTTAGCAGAGACAGTCTTGCCTGCTCCTGACTCCCCACTCACAATAATGGACTGGTTCTTCTCATCTCTGCACAGAATGGGACAACAAGTCATGACTCTAACATCCTGTGCATATGAAGTCTACTGGATTGTTGTTTGCTGCACTCATGGACATCAATTTTCTTATTAAGAGGGAATTCAGGACAAATTAACCATCAGGACATTGTGTAGATTCCACAACAACACCAACAAAAACATTCTTGCATCGACGTTTTAATTCAGAAGAAAAATGACACTCCCTTTAAGCGGAATTCATGACTAATGTAACAGAGATGTTTCAATGCTGTGTAGTACGCCGACACCTGTTGAACACGACTGACAAACGTATTACAAAGTAGAACAGAATTAAGATGACCACCACAGGAACATTCTAGTTGTACACAAAAAGAAAGTGACTTGCTGATGCCTCGCCCCACCTCTCTTAAACGTCAAAGGTGCAGAAATATGCTGCGCTTGTACAAGGTGCATGCAGTATGCAGGGGCATACAGGTTTGGAGGACCAGGAACTGATTTTGAGAATATCTGACACCTTTTATCTCTGCAGGGGGCAGCTGTGAGACAGAAGGCTAGCTGTAGGCCAGGGATGGGACTGGTCAATGAGTCCATCCCTATACAATGAACAGCTCAATGTAGGCCACAGGCTATGGTTACCTGGCCATTTGCTTGGTGTCAATTTATGGGACACTCCCAGAACTTCTGAGAGAAGCAGGACGTCCGTAGTGAGGACGATCTGGAGTCATAAAACAGTGTCAGCCACCCTTTGGTGTCGTTGGGTTTAAGGGCCTTGTGGTAATATGATTATTCTGCTTGACACAGGATTCACACCCATAACATGGGAGGCAAAGGCCAAATTCAGTAATCTACTCCGCGATAGAGCAGTGCTTCCCAACCCAGTCTTTGGGGACCCCCAGATAGTCTACATTATTGCAGCCTCCCAGCTCCCTAGAGGGTAGGGAAACACGGCTATAGAGTATCCCAGTATGCTGTAACGTTATTTAAAACATATACTTGAATCATTTCTCACATTTGTACGGCTGGATAATCTATTGATGTGGTTTAGGGATGGATTTACTTCTCAAGGGTAAAACAGCCGGTCCATTCAGGGATTGCAGCCAGTAGGCTCTACAGGAAGCTTATTAATGCCATATGGTAAAACCGACTGCTGTGTCTCCTGTCCCTCAGGCCAGTCCAGGGCGAACATGATCCCCCTAAAGCAGCCCAGAAACCCCAAGGCTTCAGATGACACACTGCCGACCGGGGAGCCGGAGGGTTCCGATGGCGGCCCCAAGGCCACGCCGCCCCCCCTGCCTAAGAAGAACATTGCTCGGGCCAACACAGAGCCCTCAGCGCTGGGCAGGGAGCTCCTGGCTCCACGACCCAAAGGAGAAGCCAAACCGGGTGGCTCCAACCTGAGTGTGGCCAACCCACTGTACGACCTGGACTCAACGTGGGAAACGGCCAGCCAGGGGTCCTCTCTGGGCTCCGAGGCGCGGCCACCAGACCAGGAGTCCGGAGACTCCCTGGAAAGGCCAGCAGCTGGCAAGGGTCGCCCGGCAACCAGCCTGTCCTGCATGACGTCGCCCACCACCGTCTCAGCGGGTCGCCAGCCCAAGCGTGGCTGCCGTAGTGTGGAGTCCCTGTCTGGGCGCGGTCGGGGCAGCACACGGCCTCAGAGGGCAGCGCTCTACAAGGGCATGGACACCTGGGAGGAGGTGCTAGGCCGCATCCGCGGGTTGCACACGGATACCCTGCGCAAATTAGCCTGCCGCTGCGAGGACCGCTTTATGGCAGGGCAGAAGGACCCCCTGCGCTTCGGCACGGACAGCTGGTCTGACTTCCGGCTCACCACGGGCCGGCCCTGCTGCGAGGCGGGCGATGCCGTCTACTACACCGCTTCTTACGCCAAGGACCCGCTGGTCAACTACGCCGTCAAGGTAAGGCAGCGGCACTCAAGGTCACTGTCAGAGGGAGGCGCAGACTAAGGCCTAGTACACACGCCATTGTGCCATTACAGGCCAAGCATGGTCGTACATCTGGACTTTCTGTGTACGTATTACATATAGGGGCATCATCCGTATAAACAGGGGGACCCAACTATTTTTCCCAAAGAGCCAAAATTCCACAGCCTGCCAGTTGGTGAGCACTGGTGTACGCAGACAGTCGCATTTGGAGCATGTGTACAGCAATGACATTCTCTCAGTTTATACGCGTAGTAATGCACTATCAATTACTTGCACATGCACAATCGACTCACAGCAAGTCCACTAAAGTCAAAATCAGGGCTGCACGCACACAGTCTGCACAGACACTCCTGATGACAAAATTTACATAACGCCCAATGTGCACAGACCGTAACAGCGATGGAGGGTAACTTATACTTCCTTCCATCCGTCACAGCCCACGCATGGATCTGTTTCAGGCTTCTTCTTACTGATTTACTCAGCTCTGGTCTTCCTAAGGTTAAAATACTTTGATGAGCGACAAGGCACCCTTAGCAGCTGTTATGTAAACCAGCACTTTTTTTTTAACAGTTGATTTATTGCAGTGATAAGTTTGCATGAAAGTCTGTTGGCCTCAGTTTCTGTTACCAGTAAGAACCCAGACTGGTAGGGCATTGCTAGCTCTCAAGGTAGCGTTTCACCCGTCCTGCTGAGAAGGCAGTTGCTGGTGCCTTCATGGTATTGCGTGGGAATAGGGATTGTGATTACCATAACAATGCATGTTTACAGGGGCCACTCACAACTCTGGATCAATGGCTGAGGCAGAGAGGCAGAGCTTCTGTCAGACTCAATCCCCTCCCACATCCCTGGGTTAGAGACTATCTGTAAGCTATAGGCAGGTTTCCACTATCTGTCCAGGGATGAGTACCATTCTGTTACTGAGGTGCAGTTTGGAAGCAAACAAACCAATTTAACAACTAAACTGCAAACCGTCTCCACGGGTATCTGCTTGTGTGAGGCTGCAGTTTTAATGTGGAAACTTCTATCCATGAGTCGTAAGCGTGATCTTACGTAATCCATCATCTCGCATTAGCGAAGGCATATAAAAATAAACAGGGTGCTTGCTAAAATTACATAGAATCAATAAACATGGAATGTTCCAGAAGTCACGAGTCAGTCATGAATAGCAAAAGGCACAGCCCAAAAAGAACATCCCAGAGTGCCAGAGAGCGGGGGGGGCATCTGCGAAAACTGTCGTCTTTAATCTGAAGGGTTTGTGACAGTGATAATCACCGGTATGATGCCTGCTGATGCCAGGAGAGGAGAGAGACATGGGGGCACGCTGAGGATGGGCATGGCTGCACCGAAACTGAACTTAGATCTGTGCATGGGGACAGCACTGGATTTCTCGAGAGGGGACAGTAGTGTGGTTTTCTGCATCCCAGTTATGCTGAGTTATGTTTCATCTCATGCATAAATCAGAGCAGGCTTTCTTCCTCCAGAAGACTGATAGAAGCTGCTCATGCAGACCCAATAAATATTTAGGGGACTTAAAATTGCTAATGGCATGTGAGTCAGATGTGATACGAGTTGTGAATGCTAACCACAAGCGTTCGCTTTTCAATGCCTGTAACCATGGGAACACTGTATTACGTGGAAGTATCTTTCGGGGCATTTGTTCCCACCTTCCTGTTCTCCGGCAGTCCAGGTCTAGTTCCCCACTTCCTTGTGTGGGCATATGTACTCCAAGGCTGATTGTTAGGTTACTAAGAGTTACTGAAGTGGTGATCGTTGATCTTTGACCTCCACCTTCCTCCGGTCCACCCGCAGATCTGCAGGAGCCAGGTGAAAGAGACACAGCAGCAACTGTTCCACAGTCTGGCCGTGCGGCAGAGCCTGGCGCCACACTTCAACATCCAGCAGGACTGCGGGCATTTCCTCGCTGACGTGCCGCTCCGCCTGCTGCCCTGGGAGGAGGATGACCAGGAGGAAGAAGTGGAGAAGGATGAGGAGAGGAAGGAGGCCTGTGAGAACAACAAGAGGGCCACGAAGCAGAGGGATGTGGCAGACGGGGCCTCGCCGCCAGGGCGGCCGAAACACGGTGTCTCTGCGGGCCGGCTGAGCAGCCGCGTGGTGGTCATCACCCGCGAGGTGCCCTTCCAGACAGTGGCTGACTTCGTGCAGCAGGGGGTAGAGCGGCATGCGCACAGCCCAGACTTGTACGAGCGGCAGGTTTGCCTGCTCCTCCTGCAGCTGTGCCAGGGCCTGGAGCACATGAAGCCATACCACGTCACACACTGCGATCTACGGCTAGAGAACCTGCTGCTGGTACACTGCCAGCCGGGGAACCCATGGAACCTGGACGTGCCCGAGCCCAATAACAACAACAACGGCTCCGGATCCATACCCGGTTCCGGCTGCCCGGCCCGGCTCATCATCAGCAACTTCTCTCAGGCCAAGCAGAAGAGCCCACTGGCTGAGCCGGGCACGCTGCGTGAGCAGGCCCGCCTGGCGCCTGAAATCGTCACAGCGACTCAGTACCGCAAGTGCGACGAGTTCCAGACGGGTATCCTCATCTATGAGATGCTGCACCGGCCCAACCCGTTCGAGGAGACGCCAGAGCTGAAGGAGACTGAGTACACGTGCGCGGACCTGCCGCCGCTGCCCGTGCGCTCGCTGTACTCCCGCGGCCTGCAGCGCCTGGCCAGCCTTCTGCTCGACGCCAACCCGTCGGAACGCATTCAGATTGCGGACGCCCGCGCCTGCCTGCAGTGCCTCCTGTGGGGGCCCCGCGAGGATCTGTTCCAGGCACTGGCCTCCTGCCCCGGCCCGGCCCACCGGGACGCTGCACTGCAGAACTGGCTGGACCTGAAGCGGACCCTCATGATGATTAAGTTCGCCGAGCGCTCGCTGGACTCGGCGTGTGGCGTCAGCCTTGAGGACTGGCTGTGCTGTCAGTACCTGTCCTCTGCCAGCACGGACACGCTGGCCCGGGTGGTGCGCATCCTGCAGCCTGTGCAGCCGCAGCCACAGCAACTCTGAACTCCGCCCACACCCCCCTACTCTTCCTCCCACCTGCACTCTCCCTCTACAGCAGTGGCCATGTCTCGGGTGCCTAGTCCTAAACCCAGTTTTAGTCCTCAAGGGCCAAAGCCCTACAACCTTACAGAAAGTATTTTGCACCCAACACAGTATGTGAGGTGACTATGAGTGTTTCTCTATATGCATACTTGACCATACTTGTGTTCGTGCACACTCATTTTACATCATCTTCTGTTGCTGAAGACCAGTTCCAATACTCAAGAACAGAAGTACAGAGGACTGTAAAAATCCCCCGATGTCATTCTTGCCCCTCCCCAAATTTCAAGGATGGTTGCGAGATCATCAAGACCAAACGAGACCAATCCCATGATTCATTGCGCCCCCAAGTTTGTTCTTAACAAGTTAGCAAGACTGGTCTTGCCGAGACCACAAGTATGATCTTCATGTTCTTGCTATTGAGAAACACCCTAGGTTTCCAAGCACTTATTTTGGTCCCACAATTAAATGTGCTTGAGATGCTACCTGCACACTTTCTGCTAATCGGGGGGGCCAGGCTGGGGCACCTCCTCTTACACTGCCACTACATTTTAGCCATTTGGCAGAGTTCCTGTCAGGGCTGGGTGACCCTGGTCCTCAAGGGCCCCACGTGATCTGATCCACATGGGTTAAGTGACTTGACCATTGTCCTTCCAGTTGCTTTAATTCAGCAGCAAACCAGACCACCAGGCAAACCCAGTGGCTCTTGAGGAACAGAGTTGCCCTCCCTGACCTGCCGCACACACCAGGGCCTATTTCCCACCCTGCAGGACCTATTAGGCTCCCCTATCGATCCCGTCCCAGTAAAAATGCTGGAGAGAAATTATAGAGCGGCCACACAGAGCCAATGCCTACTGCCCTCAACAGATTGCCCAAGGGAAACCGAAATCCTCTACATTTCCGTGACCTAGACGTTTTTGCGCTGTACGTGAGAGTTTTATTTAAAAGTTTCTTTCTTGTTTTTTTCCCCCAGTAACAGGCTTTGGTCATGGTGCATTAGTCTCATGATGTCTTCATAAGAGTTTTGAGGTGTTAACCAATCCCATCTGCCACATCCAAAACTGGTCCGCCTCCTGTGAGGCACCTCCTGTGATAGGTCCACCGTGAAGAAAGGTGGCCCTTCAACCTGTCAGCCCGACAGCGAATATATCCGAGGTCACTGTGGGCTTGTTAAACAGCAGGTGAAAGGTACTTGTGATAGGAGAGATGGAGCCATTGGGAACTTCTCTGGAAAGCTCATTTTAACAGTGTCAGTGTTTAAACCATAATTCCGCAGACTCCCCTTTTAGACATCTTATTGCAGCACAGCGTAAACCTCTCCATCACAGCTAGGGGGCAGAGTGGTTAAACTGAGGGGAACAGTATTAGTATAATGCCAAGCTAATTAATGGGTCCTAAGCTCTTCCTGTCTCCACGGTGAGCTCTGAAAGTGTTCAGATCAGCAAGCCACCCAGTAAATTGAGTGTTTTGACAGGGCACAGCAGTCTGACAATCACAGATTGTTTGTCAGTCAGGTCTGACGAAGGCTGAATCGTTTTGGAGGGAATCCCTGTAGTTTCATTTCTTAATGGTCTGGTGCATCACACTTTCACGTTAACAACAAGGGAGGGGGCACAGTGGTCCACTGCCCATTAATTATGGGTAACAAATTCATCATCTCCACCAGAAGACAGAATTTCAGCGACAAAGACGTATAAAGTAATACAGAGACATGAGGCTAGATTTCCAGTCTTTTGTTCATCTTCAAATTCACTTAATTGACAGCTTCATTTAAATATATGCTTGTTTAATGTGAAGGTACCAGGTGGAATTTTGTTTTGCCACCAAAATTTGCCAAAGACCAAAAAAAAAAATAAAAAACAAAGATGAAGTCGTCAGTAATGGCGCCTTAGTAACATTGTGTCACGCACACACTCAGCAGATGAAGTGTCCTTACCCAGGTTACCTTGCAGATGTGGAACTGAATATTAAAGACAGTATTTTCTATGGGTTTGGCTAGTTCAGTAAGAGTATCCATTGACTTTGCCATTTGACAAGATTGTTTGGAGCTCCAGGATGGCCTGTTGCTGTGTTGAGTGGGAGATTTTTTTTTTTTGGGGGGGGGGGGGCACTTGTTATTTTGGATATATGTGCAATTATTGTGAATGTTTTATCTTTGAAAATGGCAGTATTTAACACAGGTATGTACTTAATATTACAGTATGCCAGCTTTCTGTTTGCTATGCTTCATTTCATTATTTTTGGCACATAAGTGACAAAGGTGGGCAGCGAATGGCCGCTGACGTGTGGAAGGACGTGCAAGGGGGCCAGCTGGGGGGGGGGGGGTGCTCAGGGGCCTCTTTTTCTCTGCTGTCGATTTTCCCTGCGGGGGGCTACAGCGGGGGGAGCAGACTGAAGAAACGCTCCATATTTTGCCGTTGCTGTTGTGGTTTTTTTCCCCCACTTTTTTCCGTTAGGCTTTTATGCAGATTCACGCGGGAATCAGGAATGCAGAGGCATGGTGAACCACTATCCGCAGTCGCTTGGATTAATGCAGCGTAACCACTGGCCTCATAAATCAGTGTCACACTAGAGCTTTGCGTGTGTCAGAATAAAAGTCCCGGCGTGTGTGGACTGTGTGGCCGGCGCTGGCATCTCCCCAGCGTCCGAATGCACCGTGGTTAACCAACGGACAAAAATCCCTTCTGATACGGCCACAGATCGCTGAGCACGCACCTATGCCTGGAACCATCCGTGATGCCCATGGCTCCGGTTCAAAGCCTGCAGGCCTCTGCTGTTTTGGTGATGGACCAAGAAGCAAGACTGGCCTGTACGGGTACCAGACACCATGACGCTGTGCATTTCTGTCTAGCTGATGTCTACAGTGTTAACATCAGGATGTACTACAGTACTAAGCATCTGGGTTGCACGAGTACCAAGTCTGTAGTCACAGACATGAACAAACGTGCAAGTTAAACTTTGCTGTTTAAACCTTTACTTGTTATGACAGTAACCCCCCCTCCACATGCTGGGAGAGTGGGGGGGGCTCAGATGATATATCCAGGTAATAGGGGAGTAAGTGTAGGCACAACAGAGGTGGGGGTGTCCCATGTGTTTGGGGAAAGACACCTATTTTGCACAATTAATGCCCCCCCACTCACAAATAACAATATACAGTGAATCTTTCAGAAACAGTAGCTTAGAAAAAGAGGTTTTGGAAATGTAAGTCAGTACAACACGTCACACTGATGGGTGATGTGGTCAGCAATGGGTTTGTCAGGTCTCACCTGTTATATATTTTAATAGCCACTGAACATGCAGACCAGCCCAAATGGCTTTCAGTATATGTGTATATCTCTTGGCTTATTGCCAGTAATTGTCGATCAAGTTAACCATTAGTAATAAAACAATAAATATATATGTTTTTATATAATCTGTCTCAGTTTTGTTATTTTTGTTGTCAAAGCTGTCATTCCAATGGCTGGAAGGACAAATACAGATTTTAGTAGTTTAATATATTTCAGAATGTCATTTCGCAGCATGAAACTGTTTAAACAAACACTGAACACACTCTGAGTAACAACAGCTCTTAGTAAAAGTAATAACCACAGAGGGCACCAGCCATGGAACCAATGAACTGCACAGGAACTCGATTTACGCCGGTGGCAGCGAAACTTCTATAAATACACTATTTCAAGCCATGCTCTTAATGTTTCAGAATAAAACAATTCCTTTAATATATTATATAACAATGCACATACTGCTACACGAGTTAATTGCAGCCTGTAGAGCCTTACTCTAAAATTGGCGTCTGTAATGCAGTACTTCTGTTCACCATTAGGTGGAGATGTGTGCACGCGTTTTGAAGAAGCGAGCCCAAAAGACAGTTTTCTTCATTTCGGCAATGATTGCTGCACCCGAACAAAAAAAGAAAGAAAAAAGTTGTGCCGAACAAAAGCGAATCGAAGAAATGTATTTCTACCATCTATCGTTGTTTCTGACTTTAAAATGCATTAAATAAATGGCAAGTGGCACGTAACATTATGATATTCATCGTGTGTGCCTGCATGCCCTTATAATCCACAATACATCCATGAACCGCCGAAGTGTGTTGAAGTATGTCTATGCTTGTTGGAAGCCAGCCCAGTTCTTTCTTCAAGCGAGGCGCCATCACCGGACCCCCTTTTACTGGAAAACTGACTCAACCTCAGGGTTTATTAATCTGATCATACTATTACAACGAGCGGCTGAAGCAAATCTCCCTTCATAAAAGATGTAATAAAGCGGAAATGTTGCTGGATCTTCTGAAAACGACACGCAGGATGTATTAAGTGGACAGACCATCACCTAACTGTGTTTGCCAAGGGAGGAGTTAATATACTGAAAATACAAACATAACAGGGAGATAATTATCAGGACAATGCACAGGCCGGCACAGAACATTCCAACGTGGATGTGTAAGCCTGAAATATTTTCCACTTCTTCTTGGCTATTGTAGCGGAACATTTCAAGATGGTTAATATAAGCCAGATGTGTTTAACTGCCTGTACGAATGAAAAAGCAGTGCAATTGCGAGGGGTTCTTAACACGATAGATTTAAGGTCGTCCTTAAACTCGGATGGGGGGCAGGATTACATGTTTATTTTCAACCAACTACTACTTGAAGTTTGGGTCTATAGGCTTAATCACACTGCCAGTACGTTAGGAAAGGTTATGGATCACAGCCTACAGTGCTTAAGGCATGTGAGGAGGAACAAAACAATGTAATTCATCTGAAAGTTGAAAGTGAGCTGAAAAAAAGAAAAGCAGACCTCGGCACGACCTTACCGGAACACTCACGCATAGGCAGTGAAAACTGAGATATATAAAACATCCCAGGTTTGCTTGGGAGGGAACATGAAGGCTCATTGTATGTCAGATTTCTTTTTTTTTTGAGAAAGAGGGAGAGCACACCCTTTGTTTTGTACTCATTCCTCTCTCTCTTGCCACACACATTAGCTGAATGAAAATGTAAGTATGGAGAGTTAGTCCAGCAGTAATACACACACACACCATACACACAGGGCTGTGACAAAGTATTCCCCCCCCCGACTCTCTCTATTTTATCTTATTCATGACATTTATTTGTTTCTGACTCCACACAAATATAGCATTATACAAAGACAACCCGAATGCACACCACACAGTTATTAAATGATCATTTCATTCACTGAAGGAAAAATTTCGCCAACACTCTTATCGCCTATGTGACAAATAATCGCCCCCTTAGTCACTCACTCAACCAATGAGCCAAATCTAAATGACAATTGGTTAAATCAAACTAGACCCAGCTTGATTGCTGCCACCCCTGTTGAATCTACTCATCACTTAAACAGAACTATTCCATCAATGTGGAGCTGGATACGGGGTCTTAAGGAGAAGCACGCCATCAAGAGAACTTCCTGAAGACCTGAGGAAGAAAGTTATTACAATATATCAGTCAGGAACGGTTTACAAAGCACTCTCTAAAAATACTTGGACTCCAGCAAACCCTGTGAGAGCCATCATCTCCAAATGGAGCAATACCTGGAACAGTGGTAAATCTGCCCAGGAGTGACTGGCCTAGCAGAATTACTCCAAGAGGGCATAGAAAACCTATCAGGGGTGAATCAGCTACAGCAGACCCCAGATGAACATCTAAGGAACCGCAGGCCTCTCTCAGGTCAGTTAATGGCTGCGGCCATGATTCCACCATTAGAAGGACACTGGGCAAAAGCAGTGTCCAAGGGAGAGCTGCAAGGCAAATACTGCTAAGCAAGAGGAACGTGAAGGTACATCTAACATTTGGGAAGAAACAACTTGCTTACCCACAACACTTTTGGACTGATGAGGTAAAAGTGAAACTATTTGAAAAACATGGATCCTGCTACATCTGGCGTGAAGCTAACATCGCTTCCACACACAAAACTTCATGGCCAGAGTCGGACTCGGTGGAGGCAGTGTGATGGTCTGGCGGTGATTTGCTGCTACAAGGCCTGGGCGACTTGCTGTACTTGAGGGACGCATGTATTCAGCTGGTACCAGACAGTACTGAAGGAGAATGTCATCAGTGTGTGACCTGAAGCACAAGCACAACTGTGTCATGCAGCAGGACAATGATCTGAAACACAAGAAGGAGTCCAGCTCTGATTATGCTTTTGGAGTGGCACGAGTCAAAGGTCTGACCTGAATCCCACTGAGATGCTGGGCCGAGACCTTAAATAGGCAGCTCATAGTCAGAAACCCTCAAATGTGGATGAATTAGAACAGTTCTGTAGAGAAGAGTGGGCCAGAATTTCTCCACGGTGATGCCAAAATCTGATCTCTTCTTACCACAAGCGTTTGACTGCAGCTGTCGCTGCTAAAGGCGACACAACCAAGTATTAAGTTTAGGGGGCAATTATTTTATCACATGGGTGTTGATGAATTATTCTCCTTCAATAAACCAAATGATTATTTAAAAGGATGTGGGTTGTGCTTTCTCAGGTTGTGTGTGGGTTGTGTGTACAGACATGCTGTGATGTCCAGCCCTTCCCGGTCTGTTTCCCCAGTGTTTCCCCGCAGGCGGGGCTGGGTAGCAGCCACGCCTG
>JAAGVU020000019.1:17577691-17592437 GCA_011763525.2 Mormyrus iriodes
TGAAGACCGTCCCGTCTATAAAAGCCAGGCCGTTCCCAAAAAAGGTCCCAATTGTCCACAAAGGCAATATTTTGAGATGCACACCAAGTCTCTAACCAGCGGTTTAGGGAGGGTAGCCTACTGTAGGTTACATCCCCTCTATAGAGAATTGGTAAGGGACCAGAGACAACTAGATCCTGGCATTTTGTTTTAGCTTTTGCACATATAGAAGTGAAGCTCCTCTTTAATACCTCGGATTGTCGGGACTTTATATCATTAGTTCCAGCGTGAACAACCGAGGTGGAGACTTCATTGCTGGAGAGGGAGTCCAATTTCGCCTCGATGTCGGAAACTCTGACCCTGGGGAGGCATTTTACAGAAACCGCTGCTTTACGACTGTTAGAAACTATAACGTTTCTAACGATCGAGTCTACGATCACGAGCACCTTTTCCGCTCCGGCAGACGCACTGCTGAGAGCGGAGAACCTGTTACTAAGCACAACAGCCGACTGGTGTGCAGGAGCTCTCGGCCTGGAGCCCCCAGGACCGCGCTGGACCGTGACCCAGGGCTCGCGTGTGCTGGCCTCTGGTGCAGGCGCCAGACTGGAGACAGTCGCGGCAGGAGGGACTACGGCCAGACATAAGCTGGCTGTGTGCTCCGACTGAGCCGTATCTATAAACACAAATTATATTTTTGCAAATATCCCCATTCTAGATCTCTCCATCTTCAGACTAAATATTTACAATTGTGATCAGTTATTCAAAGCTGTAAGGATTCACAAATGTAAGCTTTTCTGAATTCTTTATAAAGTGCATCTGTATCAGCTGAGTGACATATTCAGATGAATAAAATATACTTACTATATAATATAATTTTTCTGAGTTGCAGGATATTTGTAATACAGCCATATTATAATCATTCAACCCCTATTCAATAATGTCACTTTTAAATCACTTAATAGTTTGTTAGGCTACAAAACTTTGTTTAAACAATTAAGTATTTGGGAATATGATACTGACACCTAGTTTACTGTAGCTGTGATACATATATAAATCAAGCATGTGGTCAGGCATGGCAAACATGGCAAAGCAAGAAGGAACCCTCATAAAAGTAGAAAGAAGAATTAATTGCGATACACCCAAAGCCTATGGCTAAACAAAACTTTCCAAGATGCTTAAAATTCCAAGAGACGTAGCTGGCAACATCAAACGCGAGTTTAAGACTCATGGTACAACAGCGAACCTGCCTGGGGTGTGTGAAAGTGCAACATTTCACCTTAGGGAATCAGACACTGGAACAGAATAATTGAGAAAAATCCCCGTCTTACTGCTAGAGACCTGCTCGATGACCTGCTGAAGGAAGGAACAAATGTATTGGTGCAGATTATAAGACGAACATTAAACAAGCGAGGGCTTCACGGCTGGACTCCATTTGACCAAGAAGCACATAAAAAGGCAACTTGAATATGCGGGGAGGGATGGGGATAAGCCTATGGAATTCTGGGAGGCAGTTTTAAGGAGTGATGAGACTAGACTGTATTGGGTTGGACCCATGGATCAGTGGGACGTCTGATGTACGAAAGGAAAAGCTTGTGACAAGAACAACAGCATCCCTGTGGTAAAGCGTGGAGGTGGATCGGTCCTGTTGTGGGGGTATTTCGCAGCTTCAGGGCCTGGCATCGTGGATTCTGTGAAATAACAGACCATTATGGAACATAAGAACATAAGAACATAAGAAATGTACAAACGAGAGGAGGCCATTCGGCCCATCAAGCTCGTTTGGGGAGAACATAACTTGGAGCATTGGAGAAGAATTGGAGAAGAATATGAAGCTTTCTGTGCATTAATTGAAGTTGTCTCCAGCAAGACTATGACCCCAAGTAGACGTCCAAGTCAACCACGGTTCAATTCAGGGATCGGTTTTAAAGGGTAAAGGATGTTCCACAAAATACAGCCTTTGGGCTTTAATGGGAGACTTTGGATACCGAGCATTGTGCCTTTCTGGGGAGACTCGATGGGGCGAGTGCAGTTCACAGCAAGACATGCCGCCAACCGCTACCCCGTTACAGTGGATACAGGCTGATGGGGCCTTACCTCACACAAGTGCACCTTGCAGCATGGCACAATGGCTAGAGCAATGTGGAGATGGTGGTCCAGCTGATGCTGGCCCTGGAAGGAGAGGCACTATGGTCCTTGCTCAGCCTGACTGAGGAGAAGCAGCAGACAGGCTGGATTACAGACTGGGTCAGACGGGTTGGTACCCCAAGGCCTCAGGCCGGAGGGAGCGTCACAGACCCTTTACATGGTATCTGCACTGTACCTGTATGTCCCCCATTTTGCCACACACCCCCCCCTTTCTTGACAGGGGGCCTAGACAGAGGTCTATGGGCCCAGGGGCCACACAAGGGCATGATCAGGCCCTGGCAGCAGAACTACGCCTCCCTGCTCATAGCACTGGAACAGCAGTCACCATCAGAGGCAGCGCAAGAGAAGCTGATAAACTGGAGGAGATGGGAAGGGGAGGTCCCAGGCGGGCTTGCTGCAGACCTCCGCATCTACGCACCGCGGGGCTACCC
Source organism: Mormyrus iriodes (assembly GCA_011763525.2). Classification (NCBI taxonomy): domain Eukaryota; kingdom Metazoa; phylum Chordata; class Actinopteri; order Osteoglossiformes; family Mormyridae; genus Mormyrus; species Mormyrus iriodes. The sequence goes on from JAAGVU020000019.1 coordinate 17,580,247, forward strand.
TCACTTCCCAAGTGCTGTGCAGGAGGCGATGGCTCTCCAAGCCTTTGTCAGGCACTCCCTCACCTCCCGAGTGCCGTGCAGGAGGCGATGGCTCTCCAGGCCTTTATCAGGCGCTCCCTCACCTCCCGAGTGCCGTGCAGGAGGCAATGGCTCTCCAGGCCTTTGTCAGGCGCTCCCCCACCTCCTGAGTGCCGTGCAGGAGGCGATGGCTCTCCAGGCCTTTGTCAGGCGCTCCCTCACCTCCCGAGTGCCATGCAGGAGGCGATGGCTCTCCAGGCCTTTGTCAGGCGCTCCCTCACCTCCCGAGTGCTGTGCAGGCACTTTGGAACTGCGGACACTTTGATGAAGTTGCGTGGCCATTTCTACTGGCTCGACGACAGCCGGAACACCTCTGCCGCCCAGAAGGACTTGAGCCAGCCGCCCTGTGCACCAGTGCAACCGTGTGAGGGGGGTCACCCACAGAAACGGGTGCAGCAACAATACCGGCTTCCGCTGGGTCAGCAGGACTTTCAGTTGGACTTCGGGGTTACCCGACGTATTTTCAGCCATTGTAAAATTTTCCAGTTGTGTCTGGAAAAGTAGTTAACTAACTATGCTTCCGAAAGCAAGTTCATTTTTTATTTGTTTGTAAGTTAGATGGGCAACATACAACAAAATGCGAGCCTACCTCCAATAACCTCTCTAACACATAGAGAGCAAAGTCACCAACCCAATATCGATACTACATTTACATTTCACATTTTCATGTAATGTTATGTAAAAGCAGTACTGAACTAAACTAGGGCACTAAGAATAACATGAATAGACCCCACCCCCACGTCCACCTACACTTTGCAGTCAGTATTAAAAATATGAATGAGTCATCGGTCAGCGAAAATGTAGGAGACAGCGGAGATCTGATGGAAGACGAGATAAAAAGACAAGATTAGTGAGCTGGAGACCAACCCTGCGCGCAGCGGACCCGCAGAACAGCCGCGCAGCCAAGGGGGGGGTCTCCTCATGAAGACCGATATCAGCCCAATATCCCCAACAGGCATCAGGTACAGAATCGTGGCACCGGCGTGACTGGTCTGGCCCCGACCACTGCCACAACCATCCCAATTACTGCTAAGATCGTTACTTTTCTTTGCAAAAGACGCAAATCCCTTGTTAATGGTACCAGCTGAACCGTATAGTCTTTACCGGATGACGTCACCGCCGTTGCGGACTCCTGCCGGCTCTATGGGCTCTGTGTAGATGCCTCCTTTTTATGTAAAGAAGTACGTAAAAACATGCATTAATCTGTTGTGCATTTAGCAGCTAGGCCTTTTGTTGTATTTAATACACAGCGGTAAAGATTTATAATTGACGCTGGGGTGAATTATACAACATCGTAAAGAATAGCCCATATAATGTAATGAAGATCATTTTATTTTAAAATGATATGTGTGTCCTGAATTATACAGACTGTACTTTTAATAAAACATATGTATTCTACAGCCCCAACGTACACTTATCCTAAAAGAGAGATTATGTTTAACAGAAAATGACTTACTGAGCCGTAAATTCAGATAGCGTTTAATTATAATTCATTCATTTGACCACTGAAACAGATTGTCCGCAGCGCTTTAGACATCGGGCATTTAGCGCACAGAATGCATGAAGGCGTGTGAGGCTTGGCACTCGGACAGGCGGGTACAGCGCAGTGCCGGCTGGGGTCTGAAAGCCCATCGGCGGGGGACGTTTGCGCCGAAGCACTCCGGCGTTTTCTGCTCAAGAGCTCGAAGTTGCATTGCAGGGGTGGGACTTCTGCAGTCGGGGGGAGCGCTTCCAGAGAGATGCTTTTAGCGGCGGGCATAGCAGGACCTCACCTCGCATGCTGACGCTCGGGTAGCATCACACGGTCCTGCTGCAAAGCACGGCAGCGCATCGCCCATGCCGCACGCACGGCTCTGATCGGATGCGCTGAGAGAGGGACGCAACGCAAAGGCGCCGCTAGAGGAATAGGGGGCACTTGTTCCTTTTAATGGCGAGAGGTAATTGAACTGAGGACGGAAGATCGGTGGACTTTTCATCCGCCCTTCCTGACCGCACCAAGCCAAACAGTAGCTCGGTAAGTGATTCATCCACTCCCTCATCTGTTCCCTCGCCTGTTTGCTTCTGCGTTTCCCTTTGAGTCCACCGTGATCCGATGCTGTTTCAAACGAGGTTTGCTATACCTCCGCGGCGTTTTAGCATCTTTTCCTTGCTTGCAGTGCCGGGTAGGGCGGGCTAAGAAGAATGGGCGTACTGTAGAAGATATGCTGTACTTCACCTTCTTTTTGGAGTATAAAAAAGTTCCCTGGATATTCAATCACAGTTTGCTGGAATTTGAATGCATTTCATTTAGGCTTGGACATAAGAGATTAGAATGCAGCCTGTTATTGTAATCCTTATGGGAAGGAATGATTGTCAGTATTGATAACAGTTCCACACAGATATGTACAGCTTGTGGAATTAGCTGGTTTCACAAAGAACTGGAGCTGGGCTTTCCTTCAGAGCCACGTTAATGAGTTTATGGTATAGTTGGACCCTGTTCAGTTCTTCAGTAACTCCAAGGTAGGTTGTAAAGATGGCCCCTGTGTACCTCTCATGCAGTGCTACACCCAGCAACGGGCCACTTCACCCACCAGGAGAATGTCTGTCTCGCTCTGTGCTGCACACGTGAGACCTCTCACAGTGGCTGCTCTGCCTTTCCGGAGAGGAGATAAGTCTGATATGCTGTATCCTGTAGGAATCCCCAGCCACCTTTGTCTTGAGTATTAAATACATTCATGCGGTTATTTAACACTGGCTTCACACAATCACCGGCCTGAAAACCCCCTTTAGGGAACCATACTGGTTTGCTAATGGTAGGTGACAAGTGATGCACTCAGACAGGAAATCCAGTTCAGGGTCGCCATCCGTTTGAATTCAGATCAAACTGTCTGCGGAGCGTGTGCTCCTGCCGTCCAAGAGACCTTTCTATTCTGTATTGACTGCGGCATTAATCCAGAGTAGGCGGGAGACCACAGCTTCAGGGGATTTCTGTCCAGCTGCCTGTCATTATTAAAAAAACAGAAAGGGTCTCCCTCCCTCGCCTCCTCTCCCCACCCGCCTGGGGCTCTCCCCACAGCCCCACCCCCCTGCCTTTCCCATCTTCCGGATGGAGACGAACAGCAAAGCACCTGGCAGCAACACGGGGGCTAAGCCACCGTGATATTATTTGTATTTTTTGCTACCGCCAACCATTGTGCTCCGCTGTGGCAGCGAGGTGGTGAATTTTATTATGACTCATTGCCAGAGATTAAAAGCAAATTTGATTTATGGGTTCTCCCGAGCCAGGCTCCCCTGTGCACAGATGAGCTGACTGTGCACCAATGCCTTTGAAATCACTGCCGCGTGGCGTCCATTATTATCGATCACTAGTGTTTTAACATGACTGACCAATAAAGAAGAGATGAGTGTTTTAATCCCCCCCAATGCAGAGGACTGCTCCCTTCCTTGTAGGAGGGAATTACATGCCACCAGTGGTAACTTGGAGGTACCATGTCACTGACGAGCCATCCCATGTGTTCTTTCAGTTCATGGGGGCCTTGCGTGTCTCTTTGCAGTGCCCGACATGTGCCTGAAATTCTTGACATTTTATTGCCAGGCCACTGACGAGCAGAGCGTGGCGTTGTTTTCTCGAAGCTCTCACTTGGCTGCTATGTGATCCCCACTTAGCAGATTTGTCACAGGACGTGCGATTGCTGCCCTCCCCCTCATTTCAGGCCGGCACCACCCCACTGTGCTAACAACTCTCAGGGGAGGCTAAACACTACTCCTCAGGTCAATCTGCGTGGAGCGGTGCCTACAGCCCTCAGTTTTTAACTGAGGGATTGATTAATGGTCGTCTTTTTAAAATGCCCCAATGGACCTTGAATGATGAAAAGGAAAACTAATATGTTTCTAGGTTGATTTTCTCTTATTATACGTACCTCCGGAGCAAGACGTCTTCTCTTGATGTAGCTGATACTATAGTGAATAAAAATCTCTCTGTTCTTGAAAGGTTCTGATCTTATTAAAGTATTGCATAGTGGAATCACAGGATACCGCGTCTGCAGAGTTGATACAGAGGGTGATGCTTTAGATCCTTAATTCAGCAGAAAACATTTTAACATCACCGCGCAGGCCAGAGTGTCGGACGGCGCGTGGGCGTGGCCAGACGCGGCCGCTGTGGTGCTGACGAGCACTTAAACGAATCTAGCGAATCGAACTTGAAGCGGCTCTCTGAAAGCAGGAGCAGATGGGCGGCTCTCTGCTTCCGGCACCACGTTCCAGTGGGGGCAGCAGGGGAGGGGCGAGTCGGGCTGCTTTCCGCACGGAACAGTGCACCGTGGCAGGGGCATGAGAGAGCGCCATGCTTCGCCCACACTCCTGTCAGCGCTGGGATGGTTCACGGGATGCCGAGGTCTCCTTTATCAGCCGTTCTCAGGATGGGCTCCTCTGCACTGCACCAACAGCTCTCATTGGACTTCGGAACGTTTACAAACTTTGCTCTCAGAGTTCAATGGCACTCAGCACTCTCCCTTTTCAGAGTAATCAGTGTAATGCTCCAGCTCACCCACCCCTCTGCATCAAGAAGATTTAGGCAGTGTATAAACCCCCCACCAGCCCCCGCTGACTCAGACCGATGGGTTTTGATGGGGGCGGGGGGTATAGAGAATGGGCAGTTATTCAGGGACAAATTAGTGTCTCCCTCCAACCCTGATTAAGTACTTTGATAAAATGACAATACAAAATGTTTAATTAAAAAAATCTGGTGTTTAAAATGCTAAAAAATTATTATTTTTATTGTTGTTGTTATAAATAACAATAATAATAATGATAATGATTATTATTATTGTTGTTGTTGTTGTTGTTATTCAATATCACCTTTCATTCATCCAGCTCAAAACATTTTACATATAGGATAAAAATCAAGAAAGAAACAAACAAAGCTGCCCTGTTTTACTCTGGTAACACGTTTCACTTGCATTTCATTATGTGTGCTGATATCCAGCAGACAGGCGAATGTGACAGCAAGAGACCAAAATGAAATTTTCTAATATCTATTTTTATGGCTTCCAACAGGAAGCACCATAATGTCCTCAGCGCAGGGCAGGGATATATCTGACTACCATTTCAGTGGTAAGTTCCACAACTGCATTACAGCCACCCAGGTAATGTGACACCCTTTACATGCCATGAATTATCCATACAGTGCTACCCCTTGCATTCCTCTGTGATCAGGCATTTCAGTACAATCCCACGCCTTTTAGACTGTCAGTATGCCACATGAATATCAGAACAAAAGATGTGGACCACATCTACAGAAGTGTGAATGTCTGTACAGAGCAAATGTTAGTGTAACCAAGTCGTACCGGTTAATGACAGAGCGTTGGGTGATTCTTACGCCATTGGACCCGGTTTCATTTTCGTTCCTACCTGTAGTGGTTCGCAACCCACCTGGCTGGGAGGTGGGGCTCTATGTGGCTGGTTTCCTGACGTTGCTGGTGTTGGTGGCTTTCAACCTATGGAAGCTATGGAAATCCGGAACCTTCCCCGCTCCCTCCCCCTTCCCCAACTACGACCACCGCTACCTACAGGAGAAATATGGCACCTCCTACTCAGAAGTGAGACAAAAGGTAAACAGGTGCTAAAATGGGGAGAGGGACAGGTTGCCATGACAATACTTGGTGCTTTTTTTAATCTGATGGATAATGCTGCTCATCATCCCGTTCTCAAGCAGAGAGTCGTGGCCTCCAACCACCGGAGGGCATCAACGAGCCGCAAGGCCAGCCTTCAGCTTGGGGACACCCCGGACGGGCTACGTGAGCTAGGGCCTCTGGAGCTCATGAATAGGGAGCTGGACCCAGCCGGGGGCGCGTCACTCAGCCGGTCCCTCTCAGCCGACTCCCTGAGTTCGGTCTCTTCCGTCGCTCACAATTTCGGCCATGACTTCACAGTGGGCCAGCTGGAGGTGACACTGGAGTACAATGCCCGGAAGGGGACGCTGTTCCTCTCACTGCTGCAAGGGAAGGACCTTCTGGAGAAAGAGGAGGAAGACTTTCCCTCCTGCTTCATCCGCATCACACTGCTGCCTGACGAGCTGAGCGTGGGCATCTCTAGGGTGAGGCTGGTGCCATTCTTCTCACAGGCCTTCTGTTGCATGCTTAGCACCTCATGCTAATGATACTGGCCAATGCACTGCAAGAGATGCGACTATGATTGCGACTACTGCATCTGCACTCATTACTGGCATCTCACAGAATGACAGCTTGTGGGCTCTGCTGTATCCCACTTTTGATTTGTTCGCCTTCGTGGTGTGATTACTTTGAAGCCTGGTACATTTACACAGTACACAGGGGGATCTTGCCGTCACGCAGACCTTGATTTCCTGCTAGCCTGGTTTCTTTCGAGTCTGCAGAGACTGACGTTTGGGAAAACATCAGCCGTCCCCACAGTTGCAATTAGGCTTTTCGGTCCACGAGGCACTCGTGTTGAGGGGCAGCGTCATGATCTGCAATTTCTGCATCTCCAGTCTCTGTTGGCTTTTGACGGCAGGTCCAGAGGAATGCGTTCACCGTGATGTTTGACGAGCGATTTTCCGTCCTTCTGGACCCGGGTTCTCTCGAAGACAAAAGCTTGTGCTTCGAGGCTTTCGGTGTGGACGCAGACGAAAGGAACATCAGCACTGGGATAGCAGAGCTGAAGCTCTCGGACCTGGACCTCTCGCTCAGGCCCTTCAACGCTTGGCTGTACCTTCAGGATGTAAACAAGGTACAGGCAGCCACCAGTAAAGGAGAACTGTCAGGCAGGTGAGGAGAGGCAGTTTATGGTACCATTTTCATCTAACTGCTTATTCCTTCTGTCACAATAGGCTGTAGATGCAGTTGGGGAGATCCTACTCTCTCTCAGCTACTTGCCCACAGCAGAGCGTCTCACTGTGGTTGTAGCAAAAGCCAAGAACTTGGTGTGGACCAATGGAAAAACCACAGCTGGTGAGATCCAGGCTTTTCATCTTTTTTTAATCTTTTAAAGGAAACAGACAAAGACAGGATTTAGCAAGCAAGACAAGTAACTCACCAGACATTAGCTACTCCAGTATTTATATGGAGCATTTGACTGTGTCCCTGCAGCAGAGGAGAAATCTGTAAATGATAAGATTGTGCTTTTCATTTCTACTTTGGGAACAGATCCATTCGTCAAGGTGTACCTGCTCCAGGACGGACGAAAGATAAGCAAGAAAAAGACTTCCATAAAGAGGGACGACACCAATCCCATCTTCAATGAGGCCATGATCTTTTCCGTGCCGGCCATCGTGCTGCAGGTAAGTGTAGCCAGAAAGGCTATAAGTTCCTTCTGGGCCCGTCCATTTTCTGCTGCGGCCCATTGATATTCTGTGATGCTTGTCAACCCCAATGGTCAACAGTGTCTGTGTCGCCCTGCTCCCAGCACCTCTGACCCTAACCCCCATCTCTTGATGTATTTACTCCTGCAGGACCTCTCCCTGAGAGTGACGGTCGCCGAATACACCGACGACGGCCGGGGGGAAAATGTGGGTCATGTGATCATCGGCCCAGAGGCCAGCGGCATGGGCATTACACACTGGAATCAGATGCTGGCCACGCTGAGGAAACCGGTGTCGATGTGGCACCCACTGCGGCAGACCTAGTACCGCCCCGTCACCAAAACCCTGAAAGCGCAGCCCCAGTCTCTCCAGTCACACTCTGTTTCTGCATGGTGCCTAATGTCTCACTATTATACCACCACAGATGGGGAAGTTAAACTACACAGTGAAGAAGCTTATCTGAGGCTCAAGTGAGAAAAGAAAAATTGATGGGTGCAAAAGCTTATTTTTTCAGGAAACGAATCTTTGTCTTTTAAAACCAGTTGTACAGCGCATATGATATTATAATAGAATACAGGCAGGTGTTGAGATGAATTTTCTATCAGATCTATAAGTATAAAAGTCTAAATCCTACAGCTTTTGGTATAAGCGTGTTTTTGTCTTTGACCCTGTCTAATATCTTGTGCTTTTTAAATCCAGGTTCTCTTAATCCAGGTTTATCAATCTTAACTTCAGGCTGACCATCTCTCCAGAGGCATATTCTCAAACTAAACACATAAAACTTGCAATGTGTGATGCTTGCATTTTACCCTTCCTTCACCTATTGACCATTACTTTACTTGATTGTAGATGATTGCCATTGTACTACTTTTTTATAATGGTGATTCGTGGCATTGTTTGGTTTCCATCATATCTTTTATGTGCTGGAATTTATGTCTGAAATAATCTCAAAGTCTGACGAACTGCTGAACTTTGGACAGATTCTCTTACTGAACGTGGCGCGATTGCAAACCGTCCTTCAGAGAGATCTGATTCCACTCCTGCCATTGATCATTTTTTAAATACATTGATCTTTTTTTTTTTTTTAGATTTACGCATTACAGTATAATTACACTACTCAAATGGCCTTTGACTTGAGTGAAAAAGTCATCCATTTTATGGATTTTCTAAGCACTACAGGATGGGCAGGCAATAATTTTTTTTTGTACAATAGAATAATAACAGAATGCGTTAATGCATTAACATATTTTGCCTCCATTGACATTTGTACTTCAAATTTCCTTAAATTCCTGCAAAGTAAATTTTGTGATATATTTAATTTATGCATTATTGAGCTGCCCTTTACAAAGGTAGCTAAATGCCAGTTCATTTGCGCATATCGCATAATACCTATTCGTATTTATTATCATCAAATACGAGAATACACTATAATTAAATTATGAATCAAATAAATGTTGTCCATTTTATTTATTTATTTATTTGGCATCTACAGGCGCCAGCCACCAGTACGCAACCGTAAAATTATGCTGTAGCAAGTTATTAGATATGAGAAAATGTATCGTTTTTAACTTCAGTGTGACCTGAACATGTTTCATCGTGCCAAATCTTATCAAAGCAATATAATCATTTATTGTGTGCATTTCTACATTTTGTGATCGAAAGATTAAATTTTACAGTGCATGATCTTTTTCAGAACTTGTAACAGATGTGCGACCAGAATAAAGTATTGTGTTAAAATATTGTTTTAAATAAAATTAAACTATAAATAAAAATATGTCCGGTGTATGATTTTAACAGTTTATATTAAAGTCTGGCATCATTTAGAGAATTTCCATGTCAAGAAAGCACATCTGTAGCTGCATGGTCTGTTCCGATGTGATATTTGTGTAGCTGTTTAAAACGAACTTAAACATAAATCAACTTAAGCTTAAGATACATATCTTACAGTACTGCGCCAGTTGTATTTTCTCTGGGCTGATATGCCGATAGCCGGGCGCAGCCAATAGGATGCGCGGACGGACGCACAGCGCTCAGCTAATTTGATGACGGAAATTGCTGGCGAAGGCTTGTTAACCAATGGGAAGCGTGTAAGGGCGAGTGGCAGTCAGCCTATTTGCTGCACGGCCACGGCCGGTTAGGCCAATAGGCTGCGAGGAAGCGGACAGGGGGGCGGGGAAACGCGAATGACGGACACCTGAGGAGAAGTGCCGTATAAACGCATAGCGGAGAGGCTAGGCGAAAACGCGAAGGTTATCTGCAAGCGACATGGCCGAGCAGAGGGGAAAAGCGACCGACCAGATGAAGCTCTGGAAGGAGGGCCGCGGCTCTCAGGTATCTATGCGTGTTTTATTGCGGGCCGCTGGTGCCTGGTGTTAGCATTAGCCGCACCGAGAGCTAGGCGGCGCAGAGCTGTCATTGCTGTCCTTTCACCCACTCACCGGAGCCGTTCTGCCATGACTTTAATTGCCTTGGAAGTGTCCCAAAGTCCATCAAAACCTTCAACTTGCCAAATTTTGCGTGCATATTATGTATTTATAGTTGATTGTGCATGTGTGCCTCTTTCGAGCCAGCAATACAAAGGCCGCACGAGCTGCAGCATTAATACGCACTTCTGAATATGAACACAAAGCTTTAAATTGCTGCCCGCCTGCAGCAGACACAGCAGCGGCTCAGCGTGGATATATTGTTGTTTTAACCCGTTTTATCGATTCTCAGCATTTGCATTCTTCGTTTATTAATTGTCTCCGGCTTGCATAGGGGCTCGCGCTGACTGACCGCGGTCACAGCGGCCGGTAACTTTGGCGTTGCAGGCCAGGCCCACAGGCCACACAACGGTCTCCTTTGTGAAGAAGCATTTTTGAGAGCATGCTTGTATGCATGCATTAATTTATTTCTCGTTTTGTTGATCTCGTCTTGGTTCATTTTGAACTTTACTCCGCTGCGCAGTTGTGTAATGTCTCACTCATGCTGCCAAGTGGGGTAAAGGTACAAGAGGGCAAGCCAAAGAATCGCAGCTTTCAAATGCACCAAAGCTCTCATTTTTAACAGTTGCAAAGAATGAACGATTCTTCCAAACTTGCAGTTATTGTAAACATTGCTATACGAGTGCATCAGCCTCTTGTTTTGCTAAAATTGCCGAGTATTTCATCAGGTGGCTGGTTTCTGTAATATAAGTCCTTATGTCCACTTGTCTGGACTAATATTTTTCTGTCGGTCGGGTTGTGGTGTTGTTTTGTATTAAGTATTCTTTGATTACACATCACTACACTTCATATAATGATGTCATCATTATAATTACACATCACTATACTTACACTAAGTCTTGGCGTGCGATGGCATTTTGCCATGTAAAATTTATGAATAATAAGATGTTGCAATCTGCTTGTTATGGCCCTTAGCTGTTTGTGCAAGCATTTATCGTAATGCTGAGCTTTAACATAATGGCTTTGCAAAGGTACAGTGAAACTAGCTGGAACCTTTGTTTGGCAGCTCAGGCTGTTTCTGTACAAGAGAACCATTGCCCTATCATGTCTCCACAGCGACCAGAGACGCTGACGACGGGAGCCGGCATTCCTGTGGGAGACAAGTTAAATGAACAGACTGCTGGACCCCGGGGTCCCCTTCTGGTACAGGATGTGGTATTCACTGATGAGATGGCGCACTTTGACCGCGAGCGCATCCCAGAGAGGGTGGTGCATGCAAAGGGTGCTGGTGGGTATGGATTTTGCCCCCTCCATCAGTTTTGCAGGGAAATTGGGAGAATGGACACTCACTGATTAGCACATCACTTAGATATCATTCAAAGAGGAAGTGAAATTTAAAACAGATATGTAACTGCAGAAAACTGTAAAATGACCATTGATAGTGAATCATCAGGTATACCTGTTTGCTGCTTCTGTCCCTCTGAGAGCCGGAACGGGCACCTGGCTGACAGGCTGGCGCTCTCTACACAGGGGCATTCGGATACTTCGAGGTGACCCACGATATCACCCGCTACTGCAAGGCCAAGGTGTTTGAGCACGTCGGCAAGACGACCCCCCTCGCCGTTCGCTTCTCCACCGTGGGTAAGACCGCAACAGCTGCCCGCTCTCCTGGGATCATGCCCACTTCTTTGAACAGTGGCCATCGTCCATCTATCCTTTCATGCTTTGTTCCAGCAGTATGTCTGTCTTCAGTTCTTCATTCGCTACCATTTGTCTTTGAAATGAAAGCCTGGTGGCCCAGATGTGCAGTCAACTTGCCCTCTGTCATCAGAGCGCCATCAAATGGTCGTCGCCTTTTTAGCAGGAACGTGGAATGAATTGTATTTATGTAGCACCTTTCACGATACAATTGTGCCAAGACACTTAACAAGAGTGTGTGCCAATGCGTTAATATAAAAAAATAAAGTGACTCATACGGGGATAAAAAGAACAAAGAATGGCAGAAGACACCGGAGGAGAAGAGGGTAGAATAACTGCTTGGGCAGATTACGCCATGTGATGCCTCTGCAGGGTAGCAGGGTCTCGGGCCATGGAGATATGACCTTTATACCCCTGTGGTAGCCAGACGCTTGTTTGCCTGCTCTGAAACGAGTCCAGCTGGCTGTAGCCTGACAGGTTGTGACTAAGCAGCACGGCCTCTCTGCATGCCCAGAGCGGTTCGGGAGGAACAGCCGGCCGTGTGTTGGCCCTGTTCCTGTCGGCTGCTATCTTTATGCCGTGGGCGTGACTTTGGGTTTCTGAACCTTGGACTGGGGCTGGAGATAAGAACATAAGAACATAAGAAATGTACAAACGAGAGGAGGCCATTCGGCCCATCAAGCTCGTTTGGGGAGAAC
>JAAGVU020000019.1:17605090-17650002 GCA_011763525.2 Mormyrus iriodes
GGCAGTCCACATGCCAGTTGTGTAAACAGCACTCACTACAGAGTGCAGCATGTAGATCTGGGCTTGACTGGGACACCTTCACTGGTTAGTACCTGGGGAATATCATCTGTGCCCACTTTGACCCTCACTCCTCAATCACCTTCCTTACAGGCCAGCGTGAAATTAATAGAAAATCATCTTATAATTACAGTGGGATTTTTGGCCGTGGGTAGAGGAGCCAAAACGTCTGCAATAAACACTAGTGATCTATTTTTTTTTCATCAAAGAAACCCTACACTGACCAATTATACCCTAGGAGCATGTTTAAGTTGGACAGGAGGACAAATATATTGTTAGCAAGGAGGGCAGAGAGACACACAGCATGCCGTTACCCCATCCCTACTGCTGCAGCCGCAGTGCGTTGAACATTCCTGATTCCACATGTTTAACAGGTGAGGTTGTAACCAGATTAACTGGAGTTGACTCTGAAGCCACTGGGCAGGCAGCTTGGCACTATAGACGATCTCCTCAATGTGGCACACTGTGTCTTGACACCAGTGCTGGTGGTGATGGTAGCCTGGGCGAGGTTCATCTGGGCTTTCAGTCAGCTGGAGACTTTCAATTCGCCTGGTCTATTCCTGCCTCTCACCATCCGTGGTCCTGCTGTTATTGGCCACGTTCTCCAGGGTCAGGTATTTATACGTAGCTAAATTACAGGCTGAAGTACCAACTTTCTACTTTCCTCCCAGTAAAGAAAAATGAAAATGTTACCAGATGTGTCTTTGGAGAGATTACAGGCTGAGCGTGTCTCACTGGTTTCTGAGAATATGGGAGTAACCTCTCCTCCCAGTGATTTATAAATGGCAGTTTGGTCACAGGAGTGGCCTATGTGTGGGGCAGACAGTCCCCACACAGGGATCCCAGGGTCTCGTGACTGGTTGGACCACCCTGAGCCGCATCTGGCCAAAGGCTGCATGGAGAGCTGTCTGGAGCTTCATCGAAGCCAGCTGTTTTTGATACGCTGATGTTTTCCTCATGGTGATGTCACTCACCCAAGGCAAGCTGCCAAAGTCTTACTTTGAGGCCCTGAAAAAACAAGCAGGCATTTGGCCAAAAGGAGGCACCACAGTTAAAGAGAAAAATTACAGGAAAGAGCCATGGTGTAAAATTAAGATATGACGTTCTACAACTTAAGAAACATTAAGTACAGTAATGACAACAGTGGAAGAGAGTGAGTCTTTGGAATCCAGAACTAAAATTTTGACTCCTTCAACACAATATATTCCATCTAAGGGGAAACCATTTATCAAGGTTTGTTATATATATCAATAAAGTATAAAAAAAAGTACACTGTAAGCTTCAATCCTTGTTGTACTCCATTGTCATTGTTTTGCAAAGGCAGTCTCTTGACACGACGACGGTCAAAGGTAGCAAAAGTACTCTCACAAATATTTATGCCACCTCATTGCTATGCACTATCGACCTGCTTTTGCGGAGTGCGCGCATGGGACGCAGCGCGGGCACGCCAGGTAGCCTTGGGAAAAGGTGGGGAAACCGGACCGACTTGCCAGCGATTTCTCATTCCATCCTACCTGTGCACCAGCAACATCACCGTATACATTCAGAACGCTCAAACATGAACAGGTACTGTGTCAAGCTTTCCTGGTATATCCTACCGACAAAAAATATAATTACTGGAATAAAATTTGTGGAATATAATTAGCGTTGCTTAAGTATAATTCATGACGTGTCGTACTATAAATATGAAGAGGGTATAATGTGTATTTGCATCACACCTCATCATTATTTTTTATCGTTATTAATAATAATTATTATTATCAGAACTGATAACTTCAATAAAGGCCTAGAATAACTTATTTGTAATTATAAGTTTTGATTTACTATTATTTTTCATTGACATTATTTATGTTCTTCAGCCGATACAATCGGATGCATTTTTAAAAGACATGGAATCGAATTTAATCGAACCGAAAGACCTTCGTTAACATCCACTGAGATTATAATATTAGGGATATGGAAGAGCGTCCGTACATGAGCACTGTGTCTCTTATTCAACGTCTCTGCACTGGTAAGGATTATAATAAATTATTATCGTAATATGATATTTCTTAGCTATTAACTAGATATTGCATAATATTGTTTTTGAATTAGTTATTACATAATATACGTAGTATAGTTTTCATTATGTAAAAAGCACGTGATTTTCTAATTTTGATGAATTTCCATTGGCGAATTTGACGTGGTTGACGAATTTTTTAAATTTTGATAAATTAAAATTCAGCCGTTAAAAGTTGTACGTGACGTAAATTTCTTAAAGGTACCACAAAAAAAGAATTCTATGCTTTTTGGGGGGAGAAAAGGAAGTAAACATTTTCCTTCCCATGGGCTGTAAACTGGAACATCATGTTAGCTACTCTGGGATGCTCTGGGGACCTCTGTCTCCAAGATCACGGGGAGGGAATGCATTACCCCAGGCTGTATTTTGGCCTTGACCTTCTGGCCAACAGACTAGGAGGCTTTTGAGACTCATGCCTTGTGTGAAAGAACAAGTTACAAGTAAAGTGAGTTCCAGCGTCACAACATTCCCAATACACATGGGATAACATCTCGCCCTTGATTGTTCTCTCCGTAACTTGGCAACAGCTGGTTACCTGCTGGCTCATTAGTTGTAGTGGAACATTTCCTCAATCCATCTCCTCCTTTGCCTGCTGTTGGTTGCTACAGGGTAGTGCATTGTCGCTTGTCTCTCTCAGAAGCTATTTAAATGTTCTACAGAACTACTGTATCAAGTGTATTATAAGATTTCTTTCGCTTGCTGAACAAAGAACAATATGGTACAAAGTAATACTAAATAGCCCTGGAAATCAGTATGTTCTCTGTACTCCTGTGTCCTGCTTTGGGGTTTTAGTGTTATTTCCAAGTTTGGATATGTGAAAACTACCGAATTTGCCCCTATGGATAAAGACAGTATGACTATTCTATTAGTAGGACAGGTAACTTGATCTATTTTGTAGTTTTATTAGGTGAAGAAGAGGATTAAGCGAATTGAAGGCGGAGAATGCATATATGTTTTGCTCTTCTAGAATTTCACCTTTATTAAGTTCAACTGCCCACATGCAAGAGTCTGAAGGTTCTCAGTGTATTGAGGCATGGCTGTCCCTTGTTAAGTGCTCGATTTTAACATGATAAACCTGCTTTGGGCAGAAGCACTGCAATTCATGAGAAGTAGGACAGAATACCTGAGTACGGTAAAGGTGGCTCCAATCATGATCATCGGTGCTGTAGTGTGGGATTTTGAGCAAGAGTCTCAGGAGGAGTCATGGGCTGTGTCGGGGTAATTATGTTGCGCAACTAGGACTATGTGCCTGTGCAATTGTGCAACTGTTCTGTTGTGATTGCACTCCCCAGCCTACATTATTTTCTCAGTCATCATTCTTATGCCGTTCTCACAGGGCTTAGTGATCATTTCATCACACACTGCCTCGTATTCCCTCGTTAGCAAATGTTCACCTGCAAAGTCTCTGGCTGGAAGAAAATGGCCATAGAACTCCACAGCAGGTTGCGTTGAACAACAGCAACCAGACAGGAAGTCTTTAGGTCGAATTTGATTTCAGGTGGGGCCCTCGTCAGGAAGTGGAGCATGTTGATGTTTTGATGAGAAAAGCCACCAGCAAACAGGAACCAAGCAGCAGGACTGAAGGTGGTTCAATGTGCCATTGACTGGTCATAGTTTGGTCTGGAAATAACTTTCCATGTCCTTCGTAGGTGACAAAAACATTAATATGTGGCTAGTGTGCAGGACTGGGTAGCTCTGCCCTGAACAGTTTAACTTGTACCGGAACGCGTTCAGGGACCTCTCTGTTTTCAACACACCCGTCTGTGCGTACAATTCCCTGGTTATAAAAACAATAACATAAAATTAATGTAACAAGTATGAACGTCATGAGGTTTCCGGCAAAAACTGCCTCCCCCTTGGGCAACTGCCACCCACATTAGTTCCTACCTGTTACATAAAAAATAAAATAAGTATATGTTTTAATTTTCAGACCAATTTTTCGTATAATTTCACATCCTTTATTAGTTTATATTTATTCTTAAAAAGTTGAGAGCTTGGGTTGCAGTACTGCCTTAGATACTGGCGGTAAAAACCAAAACAGAAAGAAGTAGGACAGGGACACGGCGGCTCTGTGGGGTGATTTAGATAGCTAGATATAGCTGTCTATTAATATTTTAGAAAGTTTAATGTATGTGTAGCAAAGTGTATAGTATTTTGTATACATGTTAGGCCTGTTGAGAAATGCATTGCTGACGGCAAGTGTAAGATCCACATAAGCATATGGCAGTGTGGGCATTTGCATGTGCTGTACAGAGAAGCCTAAAATATTTCGAAATTATTGCCATAACATTTTTGCCATGCAAATTATTTGACACAGCTAAGCAAGTGGGCGTTTCAGCAGGCCTACATTGCATGTTTTCAGCACCGTGTTTTGTACGCATTCCAGGATCTGCGGCCGCTTAATTACCCCTGCGCTCTCATATCTCCTTCGTGTTCCAGCACCTTCTGATTTACAAATTCAGACACTCATTTGAATAACTATTATGAGACCCCCGTCATTTCCTCCATAGATTTCTTCTGCATTCTTCACTGTGACATCAGAGTTCCTGTGAACCTGTGAGTTTTTTCTGTATTACCAGGAACAAGCTGAGGCAAATTCGGCAGGTTGGGGAGCTAATACTTTCGGGTATCTCTGGTACCTGATCCATACATGTTATTGCTTTCATCTTTTTTCTGCTTTCTCTGCATGACTTACATTTCGTATGTCTTACATTGTGTGCATTGTGCAAATATCCAGCCATTCTGGATTATACCAGAATCCTTGTTGAAAACCATGCGGCAGCAAGTTCCGATTTTATTGAGACATAATGACAGAACTTTGTTAAACCACCAAAAAGTCAGAAGCAAGCCTTCGACATTCAGTAATATCGTAGAGATCCTTAAGCTTTGCTAATGGTGCTTTTCCACTGCCACCCGGAACCAAGTTGTACCTGAGCCGAACCTGAGCCGAACCTGAGCCGACAAGAAAGAAACAGAATTATTTATTATTAGTAGTAGTATGGCATATCGCGATATATTGATTCATTCCTGATAACTTGCAACTTGAAAATTTCCAAACTCCTATTTGAACAGTACTATAGAATAGCTGAAAGCGAATGCTAATTCAGGTAGCGTTTGATGCTAACATAATACGGCGGTTCTCACAGACGTGCTAAAGGAAATTAGCATGTAGTAAATCATGGGTTGTGTCTGAATTCAGGGCCTGGATCCTTCAAAGTCTGCATTTGAAGACCGAATGCATCACAGCGGTGTGACAAGGCTGCCTCGTGTCGAAGGTTCCTTCAAATGCGGTCTAGAAAGCCGTCCTTTTTTTCCCCAAGTCGCAAACGATCTACCCAATGGATCCTTCTCAGGCCAACATATCCCAAGATGCATTGCGTAGTGGTAAAGTAGGTGTGTCCCAGCTAGACGATAGGAGTGGCGCTTCGTGACTCAAGAATAAGGGCGGGAACAGCTGGTGATGCAAATAGGCAATTATCCATAGGCCAGACCTTCCCATTTCACAGCGGTTTCTCTTTGACCTTCGAAAAACAGCCTACAAAGGTAATATACTTTCGTAGACCATGTCCTTCGAAGGATGCAGCCCCTGAAATCGGATACTCTCCAAAACCGGCAGCACCTTTACCAAACTGTCGTTTCTACAGTGGAAAATCAAAGTGAGATGGAACCACGTTGTAACTAATGTCTCTTCACGGTACAGGTCGGTACAACCTGGTTTCTGTATGCCAGTGGCAAAGTGGCATAAGATGCCTTGGGTTATTGGTGACACAGGCACGAAGACTGGCATTTGAGACTCTGTAACCACAGAGTTGATACAATGCTGCTGTTTTATAGAAACTACAGGTATTGTATCTAACCTAAGCTCTGTGAATAAAGCCACTTTGAATGTTAGCTCATCTCTCTTTTATACTCTATATGCAATATACTGTATACAGAAGGCATGTTTATAACGTGCATCAGATATACTGGACAGATGTGTTTCGTAACTGACTAAAATATCTTGTTGGAAAATGCCAGAAAGACGTTTAAGTAACTTACGAAGCCTTTAGAGTGAAATCGGTACTTTTCAACTGATAGATTACCAGCAAAATATTTGACTACTACCACTTGACGAAATCTGTTCAAATAAGATAGAATATTAATATCAGTCACAACCAAAAGCTGCCCACTGCTAGCTCTGGGTGTGACGCAGGTTCCCCCACCACAGACAGGCCAAAAAAAGCATCTACATTGTAATTAAGTTTGTTCTTGAACGCCCACAGTTTTAGGCTAGGTCAGAACTCACATTTCCCGTTAGCTTTCTGGCAGGTTTGGCTGTGGACCCGTGTGATCTGACCTGTGAATGGAGCTTCAGCTGGCAGTTAGAGTCTGGTTTGGGAGAATGGAATGGGACACTCTGATCCTGCATGCACTTGTTGATCCCTTGGTTTTGTTTACCAAATTGATCCACCCAACCCTCTTTCCCTGAGGCTCTGTTCCGTCCCTCTCTGAAGTTCGTCATAGAGGCAGTAAACAACATGATATAAACTGATATGCCAAAGCTAGCCAACTCCCCACAAATCACTAGTAACAAGGGAAGCCAATTGCTAACAAACACATGCCAACCAGACACAAGCTCCTATCACCGGAGATGTGTGCTGGGAACACCTCAACTAGCCCTTTTGACCACTAACTTACTCAGTCGTTGGCCATTCCTTGATTACAGCCTTAGGCAAGGATTAACAAGGCTATTCAAACAAGCTTATTGGACACCTACAAAGATAAGCCCCAACTTTATCCAATCACCCTGTGTATATAGTGAAGCAGGGCCAGTTCCTGGTCAGGGGCACGGGGGGGCAGTGCCCCACCAAATGCTCCGCATGCCCCACTAAAGCCAAAGATGCGACCCACCAACATCTCTTATTGCCCCCCCATTTGATACAGTCTAGAACCGGGCCTGTAGTGAAGGATAATAATATGCCATGGACAAATGAAAATAAATTTTCACCATCAAGTCATGACTTTTATCCACCGACTTATGCATCTTATAAATGTTTACCCTTGTCAAAGTTGCAGCCTTATCATTTTCAATGAGACACATTACATTCAGGTGACATATTTACTTAAGACCAAGACAAACATTTGCAACGCTTTATTTTGCAATACGTATTGCATTATTCCATGTGTAATAGGTCATGAAAATCCAGGCACTGTCATGTTTCACACACTTGTACGTGTATTCTTTTGATTCAAGGTGTGCATTGTGGAAGAGTTTAATTGAAGATGCTGACAACTGTCGAAGTATTCACTGTCTACAGTACCACAGAGCAATGCTTATTCCTTTCTTTAGGCTTTGCCTATCAGGACCGGTCATTTGCTATCCTCCTGGTAACATTAATTGGCAACTCATTTCCCAGGTGCCTCATCTTAAATTCAGAGGTGCTGGGATTCGTCGAGAGGTGCATGGTGGCTGTGGGCACCCAGCCCAGTCACGCGGCCGCCTTGGCAGATGTTCTGGTGGAGGGAGACCAGCGAGGCCACTATAGTCATGGACTCAATCGCATGGGTCAGTTGCCATCCATGTCCCTCCACATTGAACTATCACACACTGAATGATGCTCTCTAGACTCAACCATGCTCATAAACATTATGCTGATCTCTTGTTGTAAAGCATCATTTGAGGCCATTAGGTCCGGTCACTTGGTGCTATAGCCCCAACTATTTTAAGCCTAGCCCCAAGTATTTTAGCCCTGATGCCAATCTTCCATCAAACAAGAAAAGCAGTGAAGCCCAAAGTAAACTTGACTTAGTCCCTGATCTTTTCAATCGCTAGAAACTCCCCTGGTCGAGGTTATTATCCAGGTAATCATAAACTGGGAAAATCTCTGCTGGTTTGCACAGAGAGCTCTACAAATCGATGGGAGAAAGATGAGAGACTGTCCTTATTTCTTTTCCTCTGCAGATATGTATGTTAAAGACATCCAGACAGGCATTTGTGCTAAGGAGGGCACCCCCACAATTGACAAGGAGACCGTGGCCACAGCGCTGGTGAATGGGAGGAACCTGCTTGGACCTGTTGTGGGCAACTTCTGCATGGATCTGGCCATTCAGAAGGCCAGGGACTCAGGCATTGGCTGGGTGGTAGCCTATGGTAAATCTACATACTGAGACACTGCCAGCTCCAACATATATAGAAAAGATGACAAAAAATCATGTCCATTTCTTGGTCACACTCATATTTTGTTTTGTTTGTTTAGGCTCCAACCACTTTGGTATTGCTAGTTATTATTCCATGCAGGCGCTGAAGGAGGACATGATCGTGAGTCGCACATTACCACATAGTGAACTCTGTCTCCACCTAGTGGTAAATTGTAAGAGCACATCCCTCAGGTGTTGCGTTCTCTACTTTGACAGGGCATGAGTTACACCAACACATCCCCTCTTGTGGTACCAACAAGGGCAAAAGAGGTAGGTCCTTTATTGTTTCAGTTTCCTGCAGCTGGGATAAGCGGAGTGTGGATTCGGGTCAATACATTCCCTGTAAATTAACCATGCTTATGTGATAGGGCCCACATTCCATGTGGAATTCCTGGTGGAATTCCTGGCGGCTGTCTGTGCTTAGCCAGCTGGCTGATGCGAAGCATTGCCTCAGGTTTGTGTGTTTTTATTCCAGTGCACGCTGGGTACCAATCCCATTAGCGTGGCCTCTCCAGCTAACAACAGCGACAGCTTTGTGTTGGACATGGCTACATCTGCAGTGGCCCTCGGAAAGGTTGGACCCCGTCAGCATTAATCCCTGGTTAAAAGCAGGGTTCTTCAGTGCACTGCATGATCCAGAGTGTTTGGATGCATCATGGGTTGGGTCCTGCAGGTGGAACTCCATTATCGCCGTGGTGACACCATCCCTGAGGGCTGGGGCTGTGATTGTCAGGGCCGGCTGAGTGCTGACCCGGCCAAAGTGCTGAGTGGGGGTGGCCTGGTGCCCATAGGTGGCAGCGAGACCACAGGCTAGTATTTGCCCCTTCACATCCTTGCTGCTGCTGTACAACACAAAGCAATGCATGTTATTGATGTGGGGTTCCTCTTATTTCGCAGGGGGATACAAAGGTTTTGGTCTGGGCATGATGGTGGAGGTTTTCTGTGGCATGCTGGCAGGTTCTCAGTATAGCAAGCATATACGCACCTGGAAGGTCACAGACCGTGTGGCTGACCTGGTTAGTATTTACGTTATAAAGGAGTGCTGAGCTTTTGTACAACATATACTGTATAAAAAGGTCCTAATATTTAGATAGTATACTGCTGAGGCCCTCTAGTGGCCATAATAAATACAGCCATTTCTCTACCAATAAAGACAAGCAGATAATACTCAGGGTTTGTAAGGTGTGGTCAAACATAGTATATAATAATGTTGCTTTTGTATCTCCTTGTTCAGCTGTGTAACTCATTGCCTTCGCAAGTTGAAATGCACTTTTCAAACCGTTCTTTTAACCATTGCCCTCAGTTAACAATTGTCATTTTTAATCTCAGGGCCAGTGTTTTGTAGCTATTAACCCAGCCAGCTTTGCACCAGGATTTAAAGACAGAATGTCCGACCTGCTCTCTCTACACAGGAACCTGGACCCGGTGAGTGTCACCTGTTAACTCCTAGCCTGCCATGTGAACTGAGGCTGTGGGTGGGCTGATGTCCAGTTATACATTTCCAGCATGCAAGCTTGCAATGAATGACCAATATACAATAATCGTCTAAATGTCCAGCAGTAAATCACTGCGGCCTGTGACTTTTAACCCCGTATCAATGTTGTATAAGTCTGACCCAGGAGCTCCAGTACTTATCCCGGGAGACCCAGAGAGGTCCAACATCCAGAATTGCAGGACCCTTGGTGGCATCCCCTATGACATAAAAGTTGTTAATTACATGGTAGGACACCATTCCCTGCCTTCAAGCGCTGGCAGCTCCAGACTCTTGATCTGTTGTTTGCATATCACTACAGCTGTTTCCCAGAATGCACCACAGTCACACATCCTGTTTTCTTTTGCAGAACAACTTCGCCAAGAACTTTGGCATCGAGCCCCTGCTGCCAGTCAATAGACCAGTGCCCGAGCACTCCCCATAGGTCTATGATAATCCACCAGAGACTAGAGGAAGAGTTTATTAAATGTTTTCACTGAAAAAATTATGATCTTTTTATATCTGTTCTTAGGATATGCTTACAGTGTCAGATACTAAAGAAGAGTTAAATTAAAGCCAACCTTTGAGAAAACCTAAGAAAAACAATGCATACTTAAGGGAATCCATATTCTTAATACAGGTACAGGTAAGGTGACCTCCATGGTGACTTCAGGCAGGGGTACAATATCAAGCTGCTAAGTGTACCTGTCACCACAACACCCCCGTCCAAAAGCACATGACTGCTATTAAAACTGGGTTCTCTATCAAGATGGGGCTCCATCTCTGTGACGGATAGCCGCTCAAGGTCGTGTGCTCACAATATGCCAAGGTTTCTGTAAGAAAGATAATCTGGTCACAAAAGGCTGCCTTACTGTTAAAGGAAGGAAGGAAACAAGCATCTTAAAAGACAGGAACACAGCAAACAGTGCTGCTAGGTATTTTTATAATAGGCCTATCACAGTAATCGTGCAGACAATAATCAGGTACTGTTCATTGCTTTGCTTTCATAACTCATCATTTTTATAATTATTACTTCAAAAAATAAAAACAAATAATTTTGCGTATAAAACTACTACTTACAGATTTAGCGAGTTCTACATATATTATTGAACTTAATAAAAAATGAGCTATTTCATCTTTAAGCGATCTTGCTTAAATGGCTAAAGAGAAATGTTTAACATGCCTATATATCAAGTGTAAGTCCGTTTTCCAGCGCACTGCCATGCACCATCGCACAGGTGCACACAGGTAAATGCACTTATTCTGGCGAAACTCGAAGCTCCTGTCGGGCCGCCCTCGCACACTAATGAAACGTCACTCAACAAACTTCATTTCCGAAGCACCGTTTTACTGCGATCATCTGAACAGCAGCTATTACCAAGCAATAACAGTGCTTGACGACGTTATTTATTGAGAGGGGGGGAAAAAAACCTTTGCTTTGGAAAGCCGTTTAATTACTCCTGGTCAGATTTTAGGTAGAGTTTTGTTTCTTTTTGCACGAAAGGACATTCCTCCCTTTCCTGTATCGCCTGCGCCGTATGTTACATGAAGCTGCATCTAATCGGGGTTTAAAGCAGCTTTCTAAGGATGTCCGCTCCAATCGAAGCCGACATATGGCACACCGGCCGGTCTGTAGCTACCGTAGGACGTACGGAGACGCACCTGGACTTAGAAATGTCCGAGACGGCATCAGCTCCGACCAAAGAGCCGGACCCTCCAAAGACAGCCGCGGATGAGAGGAGCAGCGAGGAGGTAGCCCTGGACGCCTCCGTCCGCGACCCGATGTCCCACATGCCGGGGGTGCGCTTCCACCCCCGCATGTCGGTGTACAGCGCTACCCGTCCCGTTTTAACCCGCAGCCACGTCCAAGGACGCGTGTACAACTTTCTGGAAAGACCAAGCGGCTGGAGATGCTTCGTCTATCACTTCACCGTGTGAGTCTTCTGAAGTTATCGATTACTCAGGGGGTCATCTGATGTAACTAAGACCTTGACTTTTTTAACGTTGGCCTACGGGAATAATTAACCAAAAAAAATGCAAGTATGCATTGATTTTGTTACAGACCTAACGCACCTACATAAACTTGAATATTTAGTGTAATTTTGTACATAAAAGTGAATGACAAGCTGGCACGTGGTATATCAATTAATTATATAATAATATTACATTAATCCCGCCCCCACCTCACCCCCACCACAATAAACTAGCCAATTAGAACTTGTAATTATCTACTAATACAGTCTGCGTTAGTGAGAGTCTAGTGAGAAAAGCCTAGTTCACATTCTGGCTAACGCTTATAACCAAACAACGAAAACACACTCATTTAAATTTCTATTAAGAAGAATTAGGCGAATTTCACAGAATGTGAACTTCACGAGCATTTTAATGAGGATCATGCCAACCTAAAGGTGAATATAACACGATATAACACGATATAACACGAACAGCAGCAGCAGAATCAGACGCAGAGCAGCGCCGACGAATCACTGCTTTCGGTGTCGTGTCTGTGGAATTCAGAGTATTTTCATACACTAGCAGATGGCTGTCTTTTGGTGAGCAGATCTTGTTCGCTTTTCTCCTCCTCACTCATTTTTGTTTAATTTCTCACAATAGCTAATTAATTATTAGATTTTGAGATTTTTTTCCCCATTTTTGTACATGTTATCGAATATTTGAATATTCGACAATACCGACTCAACTGCTATATATGCACATATATATATGTATATATATGTACACACATAGTATATATACAGTATATATACAGCGATAGCAGCTGGACACGTTTGTGAGAAATACAATTACTATGTAAGACAACTTCTTTGATACATAGATTCTTACCATGTATTTCTGTAAAATAATTCATTAGCATTTTTCACTTTATATCTTTGCTTACATTCTGACACAACTGTGTCTGTCAAGTAACTGCTAGAGAAACCTGCTACACTGTCTGAAAAAAGGGTACAACCCCGGTTCACTTTGGTTCCCAAAAGTACCAACAACATTAATGTCCCCACAGTTCTGTAGAGATTCTGCAGAGCAGGGGTCACCAAACTTTTTGAAACTGAGAGCTACTTCACGGGTACTGAGCCATATGCGGTGCTACCAGTTTGATACACTCTTCTTAAATAACAAATTTGCTCAGTTTACCTTTAGTTATATATTATTATTAATGATTAATGATACTCATCTATGTGAAGACACTGATCATGATTATGATTTTATCATATCAACAGGATAAAATTACATTTTAGACGTTGCACACTGGTGAGTTGTGCTATTTTTAGAACAGGTCCGTGGGCGACTCATGTGGTCCTTGGGGGCATCCTGGTGCCCGTGGGCACCGTGTTGGTGACCCCTGCTGCAGAGAGTCAGAGTTCATTTCTGTACCTTAAAAGGTAGCCTACATTTACTTACAGCTAGGGTGCAATCAGCAGATTCTTGAGGTTACAGCCCAGATATGGAAAGGGTAATCTTGAAAGGATCAAGGGAGAAAGAGCTACAGAAAGGGCCTTTGGGGACCAGTAGTGTTGAAGACCTCTGTCCCATTTGACTGCACCCACCATTCCCTGAGACAGTGAGGAGACACACAGATCTGGTCACCAAAGTTGCGATCTGGCTGTGTGCTGCATTGTAAGAGTTGTGCCACCTCTGATGTTCTGCCTCAAAATAATACAGCGCCCTCCTGGCTTCTGCTGCTCAGGGGCGTTTGTCTGTTCGATCTGACCCAGGGTCAGGGAATGGGTGTCCCTGCATGACACACACACACACACAGAGCACTGCTACATCTGGTATACTACAACTAAATATGCATGGTGTTCTGGATCAGACAGGGCCTTTGATTCTCGGTTTACTGTGTGTTCATTTCTGCGCCATCTGTAGTGGTAGCAATGGCTGATCAACAGGGTGCAAGTCTGTTATTACAGGAACACCGGTCTGTTATTACACTACCGTGGTTTGGGGCTATTAATCAAAAGATTTCCCTGCCTCTCCCTGAGCTACAAGCTGTTGGTCAGCTGGGATCATTGAGATATTTTCTTTTCATTCCTGGCTCTGTTATTGTGAGTCCTGATAAAATATAAGCTACAGGTGTGATTGCGATATATACACTCTGTGTTCCTTTTCAGAATTATTTTTTGCCATAGCAAAGTGACATTCATACTGATAATTTCAAATCTTTACTTTGAAATTTGTTACTAAAGTTTAGAAATCTTACTGTCCTTGAGGGTGGCATTTTTTGGAGGGATGGATCAAAACTAGTTGCTAAAACTATACAGTTGTCACAGTAACTGCTCTACACCAACGCAGCCAGCCAGTTTTGACTCTGTATTTCTTTAATCTCAAACAAAGGTTCTTGCATATGATGAGGGTTCTAAAATGTGTTTCCCACATGTACAGGATGCCTTTGTAATGCCTTGATCTACAGCTCCAGGCATCAAATCTAGACAAAAGGTGACGAACAGGGAAATTCTGGACGGGTCCATATGGATTTCTGCTTCCTTACGTACTTCCTTACTGGTGTTTACAGAGGAGGATAAATTAGGAACAAAAGTTAAGGAGCGATGTGTGACTCTATGTGTTAGGAGCCTGTGCCAGTGTCCAGAAGGTTCTTGGTTCAAGTCCCTTGGCTGGCAGAATAATCATATCAGTGTTTGGTCTTTAAGCAAGGTCCTTCAACCCAAGTGCTGCTTCAGGACAGCAGGAACAATGTCTGACCTCAGATGCTTCACTAGAGATTTATGAAATGGGGGACTGTGTTTTTACCGGAGGGTCTGATTTTAATGAAAACGAATGAGATTGCATTACTTAAAATAATAAGTGTACATTTATTTGGAGGTCTAGAGATTTTTTCGGGAGATAAAGCCCCCCCTAAAATAGCCGTATCAATGCTGCCAGCTGGCCCCGCACTTTGACCCCAGACTTTGCTCTCACCTGAGCGTATTTTTATATTTCATAGCAGAGTAAAATCTAAAGAATTTCTATGTACTTCTGCAAATAGCAAATAAAGTATCATTAAAGCTAGTTTGACCTCCACTGAACAAACAGAGATAATCTCATCTCTTTTCTGCCTTAGCTTGCTCATTAATATCAGGAGACAGAACATGAGGGGATTACCATGCCATGCACTGGCATCCTGTCCTTGGATGTCATCAGCCCAGTGCTCTGTGGCATGAGTTCCCAGCCCACCACAGCCCGGCCAGCATAAACAGTGGGAAGAGTGATGGAATGATCTCTTATTCAAAACTAAAAACAGATAGATTAGAGCAAAAAAATCGATAGATAAAGGCTATTCCACAATGAAATAAAGGAGTTTAAATATACAGTTTTTTGGAATTAACCAACTCCTCTTCGGATCCCCCCAGTGATTCATGGTGGATTACCTGTCACTGTCCATTACCGGCCCGCAGACCAGGGATTGGGAGCCCATACTTTAGGGTCTCCTGTACTAATTAAATGCTTGATTTGTCACATTTTTTCACAAGAAACCACACTTCCCTCATATCACTTTTATGAATAATTATGTTACAAAAACTTGTTAAATTAATGGAATTCATCCGTTAAAATTAAATACACACCGAACAACATGCTTCCAGTGGTATGATGGGAAAACGCCAGTAATTCATCCATCTGGGCAGTCTGCAGCAGGCTGCGTCCAGCTGATGACTATTAGCCCCTTACTTACGGTGGCAGCTACATTCATTTTCATGCTCAAATTATTATAACAGTGTGATGTTTTTTTAGATGTTTACAACAAGGGCCTCCATTTTTTCCACATTTCTATTGCATTTGCTAATTATGTATTTACAGATTAACATAAATTTTGAGTTTATTTTTTAATCTGTAAGTATTTTTTTCGGGGGGGGGGGAGGGTCACACGCACTCAATATGCCATGTTGTACAAGTTAAGTGCAAGGTCAAGAGCTTTCTGTTTTCATTGCAACTTTATGTTTCTTTTGTTGTTGGTGGGTTTGTTTCCTTTAACGCTTTTGATAGGTGACTCAGACTTTGCTGTAATTCCATTGCAGGCCGCCAAGTGGGAGCTTGTTATCAGATTAGACGTTAGCGATAGTGCAGACATGTCACGGGGTGGTAGGACACTTACCTTATGAAAGACCTTCAGGGTCGCGACATACACAAACACATATACACTCACACTCACACACACACAGACACATACACATACGGTAATATCGTTTTTATTCCAATCTAGCTCCGAATATTAATTCTCGCCGATGTTACTAAAAGCAACCATTCAGAAAAAACAGCATTTTCAAAATAATATAATAAAAATGCTACACATGACAATACACACACACGCACGCACACACACACAAACACACGCACGCGCACACATGCACACACGCACACATGCACGCACACACACACTTCTACACGTATTAGGGAATGGTGGCAGGGAAATGGGCTTGTGAAGGGTGTGTGCGAGCAGTTGTTTAACCATCACAGCGAATTCGGTTGTTTCATATGGACATGATTAAAATGCCTAAATGGTCATCTCTCTTTTTTTTATTTGCCTCATTCCGTGTTGCTTTATGTTGATTTGTTGTTTGAATTTTCGTTATCTGTTTCGCCTCGCTACAAGTACTGTCATGTCCAGCTGGTCAGAGTACATACATTGTATCCTGTGACTTTCTTCAGGTTGTTTTGGTTACATTTTTTCTAGCTGTTGTTTTCGTTTAATCGTCATCTTGACAGAATATTATGAAGTAGTTGCGCATGGCTCTGAAATATATAATTATTACTCATAATATAGTAATATTACTTCAGGATATTAAACGCACAGCAGTAGTTTAGCGACAATTTAGCAATATCTAAAATACTGTGCTGCTTCTATATCCTTATCAATCTTGGATTTATACAACACATTCCACTGAGTAATAACATTGGCTTAGGCATCAGTTATCCTTCCTGGATGAGGTAGGAGGATTTGAACTTGAGAGACCTTCTACCGAAGAGAAAACAGCTTTATCTGAGTGTGTCTGAGGGCTTACCGCAGCCTTCTGTTGATTTAGTATGAAAAGCGTGGGTGACCTTGCGGCAGGGCGAGCCTAATGACGTGGTTGGGGTTAGTTTCTATAGAAGCTGGACTCTCCTCTCAGGCAGGACAAAGTTTGCATATGGGTCACTTCTCAATGTTACAGACTGTGGGCTGTGTTATTAAGCCCACCGAATAAAATGTATGCCACACCCACCTGGTATGGGGATGGCTGTATGTGAGGATGGATCGCAGAAGAAGGCCCAGCTGAGCTGTGGGGACAGCGTGCTGTCGTACATTATCAAGGTGATTATTGCTTTTTTTTTTCTTTTTCAAATTTACAAAATATCACAATTTTACTGCTTGAGTGTAGAATCTGGGTTCTGTCCCTTCCTATAAAGCTGAAGACCAGCAGACTGCCACAAATGTGTTCTTCTGCCTTTTTGGAAGAACTAGAGTTAGATTGACACCAACATTCTGGCTTTGATACTAGCTTTGGTACCTCAGCATCAATACCAAATAAATACGAAACTGAATTAAAATTCCCATTGAAATACTATATTGCTTTGAAATAAACAGGCCTATTGATGCATTAAACCAACAGCAATAGCTTAATAGTTTTAACATTATTAGTGAAATATGCGTAGATTAATTTATTACCATTTAATGCATAGATTCTGGTATTAATTTGGCCTCTGCTGTAACAAAACCTCATTGATAAAACATTCACATTAGGTTTTTGTTTCTGGTTTTGTTTAGCCTAGCCTACTTTTCGTCAGTGGGGAAACAGTTTCTTGGCATATCATGGTCAGGGGCGCTGCTAGAGATTTGGGACCCCATGAAAGCCTGTCATACTGGACCCCATACCCAGACCAGTCCAGGGGCCCTTGGATTTGTCCTAACGCCCCCCCCCCCCTTACGATGAACATGGGTAGGGTAGACTGAGCAACATTAAATCAGACTTGCACCCCTCTAGGTCATGAGCCAAGCTGCATCATCATTTTTGTTAGCTAGTGGCTGACAGCTGCATGTCTGAGGGACAGCCAGCCATCTCTGTAATCATACCCTGAATAAGGAGTGCAGATCAGTATTTAACTGGGGTCATTGCACAGGTCTTAACACCAATAATAAGCTACTGAGTAGCAGTCAATGTCAATACCTGAGAGAGCATTCATGCCAAAGGTGATTCTGGTGGTATGCACAGTGTGATATGTGTCACAAGCGAGTACACAAGCTCCTCTGGGACGAACTGTGGTCAAGTTTTCAGAATCGACTTCTTGAAAGCCTTGGTGGTCTGTGATGTGTGCTCCCTTGGACATAACTGAATAGAAACAGTAATATTTCTGAGCTTGAACACTGGATAAACAAATCATATGTGGTTGTAATATTTTGTAGTAATAAAAAGGTTAATTTCAATACATCAACCTCAAAATCAACAAGCTTTGTGCTGTAGCCTGAGCCATATTTCACATATTAAACAGTAAATAAAGCTTAATTAAAGGTTTCTGCCCCATTTACAATTACATAGAGTGGAATGCTTTTGAATACAGATTTTGTAAGTGTGCATAACTGGACGTTATAAAAATATTCTCTCTCTCCTAAAGGTTTCTCATCGTCCTTGCCTGTCTAATCTTCAGTGTTATGTCAACAATTGACCAGTATCAGCCACTAGCCCACAGCGTCCTCTTCTGGGTGGTAAGTCTTCAGATGACTTTAGATATTTATTTTAGACTGTAATTTGTTTGCACGACAGCTCTATACTGGGAAAGTGGGGATGGAAGATGGGTGGGTGGATATTTACCATATTAAGTAAATCAGGCACGATCTTTGGTTTTGCTCGTTAGCACAAATAGCCTGCTTCTCTAAATAGAGAATCGTGTGGCTGCACCTGAATATATACTGCATGCAGACAGGGTCAGGAGGTTCATTTATTGTTTGCCTAAGTATTAGATGTCAGGATCAGTCCATGCCTGTCCAGCAGGTGCTGCTGGTCACCCCTTTCCTAGTGTTTGAGTACTTCATGATTATGACCCTCACCTGTGACTTGTTATTCCCAGTTCTAGTGTTTGGTTGATTGTAACTGATCCGCACCTGTCCCTCATTATCTGTGTATATTTGTGCCTGTCCTTGCTCATGTTCCCTAGTTGGTCATTGTGTGTTTGTAGCTGTTGTTGCTGCCCGCTGGTCTGCCCGCTGGTCTGCCCGCTGGTCTGCCCGCTGGTCTGCCCGCTGGTCTGCCCGCTGGTCTGCCCGCTGGTCTTTCTGTGTTGTTCCCTGCCTTAGTGTTTGTCATTTACCTACTTTGTTTTTGACCCCTCATGCTCTGTCTGCTTCTTTAGTTCTTTTTGAGTTTTTAAGTCCTGTTTTGTGAACTGCGACGCCGGATCATCCGTCCTTCATCATGCTCGTCCGTAACATTAGAATGGCTAAGGCTTGTGGATTGAAATGTCGGTACCAGAAATGGTGGTTTTAGCATTTCAGAAAAAGCTGTCTTCCTGGGATTTCCATGCACTTCAGCAGCTAGAGTTTCAGGAGAATGGAAAAAAGTGACAGTTATGTGGTTGCAAACACAATGTGAATGAGTAAGGTCAGAGGGTAATGGATAGACTCCCAAAGTTAACAGGAAGGGCACGAGTGCAAAAGTACCAGTGCAGTATAGAAGTGTTGTGTAAAAATACAACTTGTCTCCAATAGCTTAAAGTTTGACAAAAGGGGGGTCCTACCTGGTATTAAATAGAGATATATACATACACACACAAATCTTAAAGAAAATGATGATTAACTGATCTTTATGTTGGTGTAATAATGACATTGACTGTTAAAATGTGTCAGCTTAGCCTTTTCCAAATCTCTCTTCAAGTCACCCCAGTATTTTCAGCCAATACACCCATTTATTTTTTGACTAGCACACCATGCTTGGGTAATGAATGCCTCATTGAGTTCTTTAAGTGATTAGTCAGTTGAGCTGGTAGTGAAATGCTATAAATGCATGGAATGGCTGAGGTGCCCCTGAGGTGAGGTTTAGGAACTGAAGCGGTCTTCTAACCGTCCAACAAGATATGGGTAACTTTCTGAATAACAGAAGAAATTCTTGTTAGTTTTTGTCACTCTTAATTTGCGTATGTTTTAATGTAAAATAGTTTTTTCTGAGCAAATATAAACTTACTGCCCAGAGAAATAGCTTTTAATTGTGTGTGTGTGTGTGTGTGTGTGTGTGTGTGCGCATTTGCAGTTAGACCCTAAATCCTACCCACTGTTTCTTTCTGGTTTTACAAGTGTATATAGAGGAGTTGGACAAATAGTTACATTTAACCTATTAAGCAGATGCTATTATATAATTATAATTGTAATTTTAAATTTACCCCCAGGTTAATGTGTTTTAATATTTTGTGTTGTATTACTTTGGAACAGCAGAGGGCGACAATAGCCTGTGACATTCTATGCATCCATCCAACCGTCAGTCATTACTACTTATCCAATACAGGCTCCCGGTGACCTTTTGCCCATTCCCACTAAGGTTGTACATTCCAGTCTTCAGAGACTACGGATAATGCTGGTTCTTGCTTAACATCAACTTTCAAATTATTTATTAAACAAGTCACTTTACATGTGTGGGTAAAAATCGGATGCTAATGAGAACATGTAAAACATGTGAGAAGATTTAACACGTGCTGTGCTTCTAAGACAGATAAATGACATGGTAATCTGCTTCGGGCAAGACGTAATGAGAATAATCTGACTGTGAAATATCAACAATCTTTTAAAGGAATTTTTAAATGTTATACTCAAACATTCACAGGACCTGTATTGTTAAATTAACCTAATTTATGGTGCTGTGAATTGTAGCCGTCAATGTGACTGCTGTGTTATTAAGACTACCAGTGAAAAAGTTATCAAGGAGATGAAAGCCTTTGCCTGCCTTATAATTAGTGCAGGATGCTAGTAGTGGTTAGTGACCAGCCATCCTTAAGACAGCCTTCTGTGCGAGTGCTGCTCTGCTGGTTAAGTGTGTATCTATGAGACTGGATTAGCACTGGGTGCCCGGATGAGCGGACGCCGATATTTTGTAACGGTTGTATGAGGAATCTGCCTTTTTTCACCCGGTGAGCCAGAGACAAAAGAAAAAATCAGGGAATCAATAGACTTTAGCCAGCAGGAAAGGGGAAAGCCAGTGGGAGAGGGAGATTAGGGCCAGACAAAGCGAGGACTAAAGTAGGATTGAAGTGTGGCGCCCCCCCAGAAAGACACGCGGGGTCAGTGGCATACCGTGGCTGGGAGAATGATGGGATTAGGCCATCGTTAGGGGACGCAGGGAATCACAAGTTAATCTGCCAGACAGCGCCCGGCTGCCAGGGGGGCTCAGTGGGTATTAGCTCTGGGGGACCAAGGGTTGAGGGGCGGGTGGGATGCGAACCCTTCCCACAACAGGTGTCCCTCTTTTGTGCAGTAAAGTTGACCCCTCTGTTAAGTATCAAACACCAAAGTCATGTAGTCTCTGTTGTGGTGTGGGGGTGGTGGGTTGATGTAGGGAGTCTCTGAGGTATTGTTAGGCCCCCCCCAGGGGATAGCATTCACCTCTCTCCTTCCCAGCCTTTGTATGAGTGCAGAGGGACTGGAGCAAGTCCAGATCAGGCCCTAAAACCAGATTTATTTTTGTGTGTGGGGAAAGAGTGGGGCGGAGAAAGAAAGGAAGAGAGAGAGAGAGCAGCTTTTGCAGAATATCTCCAGCACCTGGGTCACTGTCACAGATATTAGGGTTTAATCGGAAAAACAAATGTGCATCCCACTGCATTGCTGGTGGAATTGATTGTGGGATATTTAGATGAAAGCATATGTTAATCAGAAACATAATAGTAACTTTCCTTATCTATTGTAATGTTTAATAACTATAGATTCTACGTAAAATGTTACACTTCAATAAAACATCAATGTATGAAGCAGAATTGCTTTTAAAATGGTCAAAATTAGTGTGAAAGATTTTACTGTCTTTATTTCATCCATCCATCCATCAATTTTTTAGCATCATGAGGGACTTCTATGGAATCCACGATTTCTGTAGGACCGAAAGCTGGACCTTTGTGGTGTAAGAGGAGAACCTGACGGACACTGGGAGAACATCTCTTTAGAGATGAACATTTTTAATTAGGATTTTTTTTTTGTGATTGGCCTTCTTGGCATTGGGAGTATGAAGGTATATATTCAATACACCTGTAGTGTCAGTCTTTTAAAAAAAATATCTCCATTCATTATTGACTGTAGTATAAGTAATGTTTTGTAAATGTACCATATTTCTCCTACACATTAGGGATGTGCATCTGCATTACTGAGGCCGACGCAATGCACATTTCGATACATTGCCAGTGATCAGGTACATTAAATATACATATGAAGCTACTAGCAATACGATATGCTATGATTCACCCTTATTGCGATGCAGTGCGATTTGGTGCAATTTGAGTCAACACAATGCGATTCAACGCAATGTGATGAAAAAGATTATTTCTTTGGATCTTCTTAAGCAGAGGGGAAATCATAAATGAACTAAAAAGTGCCATTCATACTCCACATATTCGTGTCTCTACTACTGTAACTCAGTAAGTATTATATATTAATAAATCAGATTTTTCCCGGTGCAAAGATGTTAGAAATGATGCATGTGCAGTTCATCCCAAATTGTATCCGCTGCACACATTTTTAATGGGCACAATTGCATCATGAACTTTTATGCTGGTGCACAGATGTGAATCTTACCATCCTTGCTACACACAGCATAATATCAGGACGGCAGTGGTGACAGACCCTCTGAATATGTTGCTTCCCACAGGAAGTGGCTCGCCTCTTTTTTGAAGCCCTTTGGTTAAGTGACGCCTGAACCAGACTCCCTATAAAGATCCCACCCCCCACATTCATCCACACACACATGTACCTCAGCATTGCATGTTAACTACCTGGGGTGCGTTTCCCAAAAGCATCATTGCTAGTGATGAGTGATAATTCCTAGCTTTCTGATTCAGGGTAACCACCATCAGGCACTTCCATACAGCTTTAAAGTATGAAAGCTCTTCATCAATTTCCCGATTGGTCAGTGATTGTCTAAAGAGACTTTGGCCTGACTCACAAGCACAGTTTTGACACACAGTGTTGCATGTTAGGAATTTAATAATGGTTATGCAGTAGACCCATTAAACCATATATTTAATTCCAAGTTTAACATTAGTAGAAGGTTCATCAGTCATTTCAGCATGTGTAACCATCAGTTTCATGTATATCTGTGTAAATAATTACTTGTCAGTTAAGATGGAAGCATCCTAAAGTAGCATACATGGTTAACTGTTGGTCTCTTCCAGACCTAAATAGTAGCTGGGGGTTAGAATACCCAAGCAGGTCTAATGAAGGGCTGAGATGAAAAGATGAAACAGAAGAATGACAGCGGAGAGGAGGGTAAGAGGCAGTGGGGGGGATTCTCCTCACCACCCTACTGGGTCTTTAATGAACTGAACCCACTTCCTCTATTGTGCCTCACAGCTGTTGTCCCAACAAAGGCAGAAATTGCCTGCTTCATTGTCCGAGTACTTCCACAATAAATTGAGCCTTGCTGTTACCTGCCTTGCTGAAGAATGCACATGCCTTTCATGTCTGGCTGGAGGAACTCTTTTGGGAGCATATGTTCTGCATTTTTAAATATCCTGTAGTTTTGATGCGGGAATCTTTGGTCAACATTTATTTACAAAGTGTATCAAACGACAAGCAAAATAATACAGATAATTCCTTTCTAAGATTGGATAAACAAGAAAGGGATGAAATAATTTCCCCCAAGTCTTGCTCAAGCACTGCTGAGGGGTCTTTGCTTTCATGCTAGGTCACGATCGCAAATCTGCAGTTGGCCACATGTTGATGAGTTTGATGACCCAGATAATGGGGTTGATTGCTGTGCCTTTTTACTCCATGCATCAGTCTACTTTCCCACGACTTCCTTCTATTGTTACTGAGTTTATTGTTTTTGTTTTTCTCATAATTTTTATATACAGAAAAAACCTATAGATGAGTCCAATTCTGATGTATTTTAGCTTTTCAAATCCTCACCTCTGCCTGAGATGTGCAGAGTTGGCAGTTTAGCACCATCCTCTCAGTTGACAGATAGGAGAAGAACTAACAAACATCTCTTGCAAGCTACTGATAGAGTTGGTGTTAGAGGAGGCAAGGTGGACTTTGGAAGCAGTTGGGGTTAAAATGGAAAGTGATTCAGGAAGCAGCACTGTCACAGGACACAGCATCCATGGGTGGGCGAGCAAACTGGCTGTGGGTTTCCACACTGCCCAAGAACTGACCTCCCAGCCAGGTGACAATTCCTTGTTTTGCCACTCTGATGAAATGGCACCTGGGAACATCCCTAATAAAGAGCTGCTAATGACCTCTCCACACATACATTTACTCCAGAGCTTTGACGTGCAGAAAGTGTTGTGTGATAACCACCTGATAATGACTTTGTATAATTACCACCCTTAACTACAAGTTCTTAGCTGTGCTAATTTGCACTCAATCCATCCTGTTTCAGAGTGTGAACCGAGGGAAGCATTTTCAAATTAGTGTGATGGATCAGAACTCTTCCCCCGTGAGAGTCTTTGTGAGAGGCAAAGAATCGACACTTCCATAGTGACTAGGTGGGGGTGAATGCAAAATAAGATTTCAATCTCCTCACCAAACAAATAATTTATCCTGAGAACATGGAATCTATGATGAATCGGCCAATCTTTAAAGCCAGTTTTAAAAGACGTTTTTGGTGTGTTTTTGTCACTATCGATAGACATTTGTTTCTTAGTCCAAAACATAACGCAAGTGCTGCATCTGTCTCTTCAACTTGGTGAAGCAGAACTGTCACTTTGTGAAATGTGATGCTGAGCATTTTTGCACCAGGCTTCAGGGCCACCAAAAACACAGAAGGAGACCAACTGGATTTCCTGTTTAACCTCCCCAACCTCAATCCCAAGCCAAATGCCCCCCCCCAACCCCCCTCTAGCTTGGCTTGAGTACCCAGATGTCACCTTTGGTGAGCACTCTGGGTAGCTTTAAGGGGAATAGCGTTCTGCTGTGATCGGGCTGAGTCCACCCCCAAAAGCATCGTTTGTTTGGAGAGACAAAAAGATTCCCAAATGCCCCTGGCTAGAAACTGGCCCTATTAATTTCCCTGATGGGCAGCAACAACTGACAGGGCCTGGGAAACCTAAGAGTGTGAAATTTCTTCTTATTTTTATTATTAGCGTTAATAATAATAATAATAATAATAATAATAATAATATGAAGAAGAAGAATTCTTTGATTCTGGCATTTTTTGCTGTTCATTTTATAATGGCACTTTGGACTATCATATGTATAAATGTTAAATAAGCAATGATTGTTTAAGTTCTTAAAGTTTTTAATTTTTCATGAAACATAAAATATTGGACATAGAAAAATTAGTATTTTTCCACTTATGTTTAAGTTCTGGAATTTTCATTAAAATCCCGTAACTTCATTTTCATTGACTGTCTCCTTAACTGGGTCACCATTACGTGTGAGATGTCTGAAGAAGCTTATGGTTGCTGGTAGTTGTTAAGAAAACAACACTAGATCTTGAGAACACAAAATGCCGGTTACTATATTGGGTGAACGGGGTCCCCCCTCAATCTCGTAATCCTAATGGCGTCTTTCCACCTGCCCTCCATCTGTGTTCACTTCCTCCTCCCATCTGCCTTAGGGAGAAATGTATCTCCACTTAGGCCTTTCCAGGACCACCCCCCTCCCCACCACCACTGTCTCAGCCATGCTTGTGTCACTAGCACCACCACACTGCAACCGCTAAATACAGTGCTGATACATGTGCAGGACCTGCAGGGCAGGGTGGATAAAACCCATGCGAAGATTACATTCTGTGTTGGGGACATGGTTTAGAAATGACACAGTGCACACATTACTTTTGTACTCTTCATTGTTGTTTCAGCTGCAGCAACAGAGGGGAAGTGTGACATGGGAAGTCCGACATGTGAATGATCAAGGGGGCAGGCCAAGGTCCTGGTTGGTGGCCGTGTCTCTGCTCTGTCATGCAGTTGGACAGCCCAAGGGGGCAGGCCAAGGTCCTGGTTCGTGACCATGTCTCTGCTCTGTCATGCAGT
Organism: Mormyrus iriodes; assembly: GCA_011763525.2. Classification (NCBI taxonomy): domain Eukaryota; kingdom Metazoa; phylum Chordata; class Actinopteri; order Osteoglossiformes; family Mormyridae; genus Mormyrus; species Mormyrus iriodes. The sequence continues at coordinate 17,630,998 of JAAGVU020000019.1, forward strand.
TGGATAGCCCAAGGGGGCAGCCCAAGGTCCTGGTTGGCGGCCATGTCTCTGCTCTGTCATGCAGTTGGACATCCCAAGGGGGCAGCCCAAGGTCCTGGTTCGTGACCATGTCTCTGCTCTGTCATGCAGTTGGACAGCCAGAGGGGGCAGGGCCAAAAGGAACAGAGTGTCCCATTCTGCCCTCTTGTTTACCAATCATGATTTTGCATGGGGGACTGGTCAGTTTTTGGTGTTAGCTCACTGTCCTCTGTGTTTAGCAGCACCAGTGTCCTCCTGATCTCACCAGTGAACAGATAGAGTTCAATTAAAACCCATAATGGCAACTTGCACTTATGATCTTGCAGAACTGAAATGTCATGGGTGGTCATTGTCCTCTATAAAGTGGAGGGCGACTGATACCTTTTGCACTTGTGCTGGCCATTTTGATGTCAAAATGCCTGACTGACCACAGTGCCAACCAGGGAAATGACAGGGATAGACCGGGGCATTCACCCAATTAGGGCTGGGAGGTATATCAATTATTTATGGTATATCGAAATATTTTCAAATGAGATATAGGATGAGACAATACTATTTGTATTGATATTCTTTTATTGTGCGTTAAAAATTAGGGTTCTGTTAAAGATTTTTTATAGAAACCTATAGTATTCCTTCCTGGTAGCAAATAATGTGAGAGCTTTGGTCACTAATATCATACTGTTCAGTTAGCATCCCACCTGGAAATTGATGTAGGGGAAAAGCGGGGAATTATGTTACTAGCTTCATTTTGTTTTAAAAATTGACAGACTGGTCAGAGGTTAAAAATATCGTAATATTTCTTTTGTTTCATTGAAGGCTAATACGTTAAAATGAGAATCTTTCCAGTTACTCACCGCACTTTCAGTGGTTGTCAGGTTACTGTTTTTAGAGCCAGTTGCTAAATAGTTTTTAGATTTAAATAGTTATTTTGTTCATATAAATTCACCTCCTGTTTATGACACCACTGTCATAAACTGAGAAAGAAAGAGTCTTTTGGAGGGCTTGGAGTGCCTTTCTGTCATGCCTGTTTATTTGACCCATGCAAAACAGATATAGTTTTACAGCTATATATTTGCAAACAAGGAAGGAAACCCTGTATTTGCATTTTGTTTTGACCATAATGAGTTTTAATAGAAGTGTTTGACACACATCACATGTGGCTTTGATTTACAACTGAAAATTTAACCCACTTCATAGAAAAAACCCAGATACATAGTGTGTATCGCTATTCTGCCTAAAGATACTGAGGGTTTTTGGTCTGTATCTCCCAGCCCTAACTTAAAAGGTGTACTGTTAGCTGTTTGGTTCAGGTAGACACCCCAGGTGAGCAGCAGCGCCCCCTGTCTAGAGGAAGCTAAAGATAAATCGGACGAGAGAGAAGCTGTCTTCCCGTGTGTGACTGACTAGCCTTAAATTGCACTAATCAATAAGTATGTTGGAGTGGAGTAAAAGGGGATGTTAATCATTTTCCTGCCCCACCGGCTGTTTTTAGCTGCAGACCCAACTTACCAGAAAGCTTGTTAGTTGAGGCACTGAGAAAAAGACTGTAATTAAATAAACAACTATCCTGAAACTTAAAAGCTTATATCAATATCTTAAAACCTTAATAAAGATATTTGAAGGAATAATGTTTGTTCCTAAAACAAAGAGAAGCATTTTCCCATATATCCTTAGACTATTAAAAAGAGCTATATGCAATTTTGGATATAGGTACACTATATTTGAAGACAGGTTAACGTTGTTTGTAATTTGTGTGTGTGTGTGTGTGTGTGTGTCAGTGTGTGTTTGTGGTTAATACATTGTGGGAATCACAATGTGATTAAAAGCCTGTAACTTTTTTCCTTGTGGGGACACTTTTTCAGTCTCCGCAAGGGGAAATTCAGTTTTATAAAAATGCATGAATACAATCAAAAAACTAAAAATGCTAAAAGTCTTGTATTTTGTTTGGTTACTTATGTTTATGGTTAAGGCTGGGTAGGGTTAAGGTTGTCATATTTAGATAAAGGTTATGGCCATAGAAATGAATGGAGAGTCCCCCTAAAGATATGAATATGTGGACTGTGTATGTGTGTGTGTGTGTGTGTGTGTGTGTGTGTGTGTCAGCTGGTCCATGTACCACCAGGCCCCTCCTTGTCTCTGCATGCTGGGAGCCAGACAGCTGGTACCCATTGCAGTCCGGCTGTGGGATGGATGGGAAAGCCCATCTCCACGGAAACCCACTGCACGGGTAGGCACTGCATCAACTGCTCATTTCCCTCCTCCCTCGCTCCCCCTTCCCCCAGTCTGAAGGGCCGAGGCTCAGGACAGCTGGCTGGTGCGCCCGCAGTCTCGGGTGGGGGAAGGGTATCCGTTAGCTAGTCGTTTTGCATCTATCGATGGAAGCTGCTACCTCCAGGGTGATGAGTATGTATGCGACAGTGATCACTCACCATGCAGCAAATCTTCCCCTCAGATCCACACCCATCCAGGTGGAGCCTTAATGGGTAACCCCACCATGGCATGGAGCTACTGCTGTCACACAGCAATACAAGAATGAGTGAAAAATGCAGTGTGTAAAGGGCTATAAACCCACGCCACAGTGTTCTGGAACAATCCAGTTCCTTGGTACTTATTCCCATTATTCACACTTGGCCAGGTCATTTTGTGTAAGTCTCCTTTGCTGGAGGACTATTTGCTCCTTGGACGGGGAGCCCGGATCAGCACTGTGTGCATGAATGCCGACCCTCCTGTGCCGGCTCCAGCAGGAGGAGATGATCCACTGGGCCCCTGTTTGCTGCTTGGGCTCACACAGGCCAGATTTATGGGCTCTGAGTTTGTTCCATTCATCCAGCCGACTCCTTGGTAACGCCGCCTTCAGCCTGATTAGCTCAAGGTCCTGGGGAGGGGAAGGCCTTGCCAGAGTGTCTTGTAAACTGTTATAGAATGTGGTTTTTGCTAATTGGGCTTCAGAGTGTTTGGCCGGTCATGTGGGTGGGGGGGGGGGGGGGGGGCGGGTTGCAGGGCAGTGGTGGTTGGCAATGCAGCCTCTGAGGAGACCAGTGGGATCTTCACAGCGGCCAGTGGGAGTGGGCTACAATGGGATTTAATGCAGTGGGGAATTGGCAGGATTTTAAGAGAAGAGTACCCCCCCCCATCCCTCATCCCTCTTTGTTTTGGGTGGAATTCTTTCTTTGCAGGGGTCAGAATTCTGTCTCCTCTAATGGACATGAACTTTGGCAATCGTACACAGTGTACTGTCTGCTTAAAAGGAAGCAAGATGGGACTTGCAAGCAAACCACAATATGCTGCTGCCACCACAGTACATCTAATCCTAATAATATTAAGTTCTCTCTTTCTGCTTTTTTTGCATTTTATCTTTCATGCGCCATATAGCCAACTGCCAGGAGTCAGACGTTACATTTTGCTGAGCATAGTCATTAAGACAAAGAAGTTTGTTTTGTTCCCCGTCCTTCTCGGTTGGGCAAAGCAGAGAGTCAGAGGCACAACACCATCTGCAGGATGATTATTAGTAATCAATAATTGATGCTGCCTGGTCATCTGAGTAGTGGTGTTGCTTGTCTGCAGCTTGGGGCATCGTCCATCTGCCCGTGCACAAAGGTCACTGATGTCTGTTGTTCCTGTATCGATCCACTTAATTGTTTAATGGTACCCATGACCAATTAACAATTACTCAGCCTATTAGATTAGGGTTCATTTAAAACCATTGATTAATGCAGTGTTTCATTTAAGTTTATCATACAATAAAGAAATGATGTAGGTTGATGATAATATTTTCAGTAGCACTATATATAACGCTCCCATCTATAATGCACTATAGACACCTTCAGAATGCATTATAATGGTCAGTATAAGAATTAATAAAGCATTCCAGAATCTTCTATTGACAGACATAAGGCATAAAAGTTATGATTATAATACTTCATAAGCTCCAATTAAGCCCCTCATGTATAATGCACTATAGATACCTTCATAATGCATTATAATGGTGGGTATAAGACTTAAGGATGCTTTGTACTACATTATGAAGGTATCTATAGTGCAATATAGAGGAGAGCTTCATGAAGAGTTCATAATGCATAATAAACATGGCTATAATGCGTTATGTCTTTATGAATGCATTATAATGTGCTGTTCATAGATTCTTGTAGACATGGCATTCATAGAAAGTGTTACCGTATTTTCTAACTGTAGTAAATGTAGAGTGGTGTTTACCATGAACTGCAAAAATGATCTTTGTGTTGCAGCAAAGAGCCTTACTGACACAGATTTTTCATCTAGATTTTTCGTCTTTTTTTATCCCTAAATCCCCTGATGTCCTTCTTATAGCAAGAAAAACTATACAGTGCATGGCCGAAATACACAGAGCTGCTTGACTGCAGACTGCTGAGTGCTTTGTATTTAAGATGTGCCACTCCATACTGGCCCCCTTTACTGTTTTGTCTGCAAGTGTAGACACAGTGACGAGGACAGGTGCCTCACCTCAGCTCACCCCATTCAGGCATTTTTGGAGAAGCTTGGCGGGCATCAAGTGCAGCCTTGGCAGTGCCCGCGTCCAGCCCGGGAGCCTACGAGTGGCCCCATAGTGAGCGCTGAAGCAGCTGCACGCACAAAGGGGTTGGATGAACCAGCTTGCTCCCAGCTGGTCTGGAAAGGAGAGACGAGAGGTGACTGGAGCACTGAGGCATTGTTTTTTGTGTTAGGAGAGAGAAGCAAATGAACCACATCAATTGTGCAGCTCTTTAGGTACTTACAAGCAGATATAGCAGATATTTGCTAGACAGTAGGTCCCCCTGGGGTTTGCCCGCCCCACTTATTCTGTGTTTCTTCAAGATCCTAGGCACCCCCCACCTCCAACACTAGTCTGAATAGGCCTAGATGTAGCCTCCGATTGCTGCTGTGTTAGTAGGTCTGTATCAGCCCTGGGCTAGGGCCCGATGATTCCTCTCTTCACGCTACAAGTTTGGCTTCAAAAAGGGAATCTTCCTGGTTAACAACTTCAATCTGTGTATTTCTATATGAAAAATCACAAACCTCCTGAGATCCAAAGGCAACTGCAGTTTTATTTAGTTATTTCGATCCAGGACTAAAATCAGGGCTGCCAAGTCTCACGCATCTGCAGTGACTCTCACGCTTTCAGACTCTCACGCAAGAAATCTTACGGAAAATCCATATTATTCCATTATAAACCTAAAGTCAGCTACATCAAAAGCGTTGAGGTAGTTTGCAAACCCTACAGACTATTTACAAGGTAATAAAACTCTTACATACATGTATAAATGCCTGTGCAGACTCGTCTTGAATGGAAAATCTCACTCCACCTAGCTGACCAAGGTTGGCAACCCTGACATTGTACTGTGATTGGCTTTCCTCTCTGTCATTCTCTGCAGGAAATAGTGTTAGTGGTTTTCTTTGGGGTGGAGTATGTGGTGCGACTCTGGTCTGCTGGCTGCCGCAGCAAGTATGTGGGCTTCTGGGGACGGCTGCGTTTCGCCAGGAAGCCCATCTCCATCATCGGTGAGAGCCGAAGTTTGTCCTGCTCTTCCTTAGCGAGCAGGAACCATAGCTAATGTGACAAAGCCCAGGGCCTTGGGCCCTGTTTCAGCGCATGTTGATTAATACCATCCGTGTGGTGTGAGCTCCTTTGGAAGGTTGATGGGGCTATTTCTGTTGTTCCCCCACAGACCTGATTGTTGTGGTGGCCTCTGTCATAGTTCTAACAGTGGGATCCAAAGGCCAGGTGTTTGCCACTTCAGCGGTGAGGTGAGGAGCATGGGGGAAGGGTGGCTTCTGACGGTGTCTACTGCCACCAGCCGAAGGCGGAGTGTGTGTGTGTGTGTGTGTGTTTGGCTGCTTGATGGAGGCTGTGTGTCTTCCAGGGGAGTACGATTCCTGCAGATTCTGCGAATGCTGCACGTGGACCGACAAGGTGGCACGTGGCGTCTTTTGGGGTCTGTGGTCTTCATCCATCGACAGGTGGGAATGGCAAGCGAACAAAAAGATGTGTAAATGGTACATAAAGCAACTTTGTGGGGGCTTCTCATGGACTCCCATTACACAGAAATTAACATTACAGTCCGCTATAATTAACCAACTCTACGAATTACCAAAACTCAAAAAATAAATCAACCATAGGTTGTTGAACTTTATTTTAAAATGACAACTGACGTTTCAAAAAGGCGAGTAAGTCATAAAAAGGTGTTATATGAATGTTTGTTTTATCCAGAATTTGCTCTTTTGTCAATGTTCCCTCAAGAAAGCTGCATTGTTTACACACGCATACACACAGACCCAAACATTGCCTGTGACTGTGAAAACGTGCTTTTTTAAAAATATGTCACACGTCAAAGTAATAATAAGAAAAATGATTTGTATAAAAACTCTATTTAGAGTCTGGCTGGCGTGATGGGCTGAACCCCGTCACACAGGGCTGGGCAGGGAATACGAATTTTATTTGAAGAAAAGCTATGCTTTTCAGGAGACAGGGGGCTGGGCAGGAACAGGACAGGTGGCAGACTTTGAGTAAATACACAAAGAGAAGTGCCCTTTGGCTGCGACTAAAAAGGGCACCAGACAGGCAGGGCTGGGACCGGAAAACCTTAGGCGAGCTGGTGTATGAGGAACAAGCTTGCAGCCTCGTGGCATCTGAGGCTTCCTCCATACTTAGCCCCAAAAAAATAGAATATGTTGAGCTATACGCATTGCAGGTAATGGGGGACAGTAGGAAGTAATCAGCCTGCCGATCCTGGAAGCCCGACCTGCACAACTATTATTATTATTATTGTTATTCTCAAAATGTAAAAAGATAAGCAAGTTATTCATGCTTCCTGTGTCATTGCCTTCACTTCACTACATGCTGTACCAGTGTGTTATAGTTTGGATTTTTAATTTACCTTTAATTTTTATATTATTTTCACTTTTCATTTGTATTCCGGATTACTTCTCAGTGTGGTTTTATTCGTTTTTTTAATTTTAATTTAAAGAATAAATTGTTATTTAGGTTTTGTATTTTTTAGTTTTAATAATTTTATTTCTAGGCTTGGCAATATTTATAGTTTTCATTTAGTTTATATAGTATATATACTATATACTAGATGTATTTAGTATTAGTTTATTTTATTTCAGTTTATGACAATGTTTTCTTACATTTTTTGTTTTCGTTAACAATAATAGCCCTGCTCTGTACACTGTCAGTCTCCATTCCCTGAAAAGTATATATTGATGATTAATTATATGCATGTACATAATTATATGGATGTGTGGTTGCTTACACAGGCCTTACACCTGCTGCAATATTTTATTTAAATATAGATTTAGATTTCAGATAAGTGCCGTCTGGTTTTCCGGTTGGGGGGAGAGAAAGTTATTAGTCTCGTCTCACTGTCCCCCCCCCCCCCACGGTTACGGTCGCGGTCTCCGAATGTGTCTTTCAGGAGCTCATCACCACTCTCTACATCGGCTTTCTGAGCCTCATCTTCTCCTCATACTTTATGTACCTGGCTGAGAAAAACGCCGTCGATGGCAGTGGGAGAACTGAGTTTGGAAACTACGCTGATGCCCTGTGGTGGGGTGTGGTGAGACACTTTTGCATAGTGCTCATACATTGTCTTTCATGCTCGCCTTATTGAGCAGTAACCTGTCACTGTGTGTGGACTCTCTCTCCAGGTTACTGTCACCACCATTGGCTACGGGGACAAGGTGCCACAGACGTGGATCGGCAAAACGATCGCGTCCTGTTTCTCTGTGTTTGCCATCTCCTTCTTTGCCTTACCAGCAGTGAGCCTATGACATTATCATTCTTTGGTTACATCTGCACGACAAAGCTGTCACAAAAACGCTGTACACTGGTTTTCAAAAAAAGAAACGTAAACTAAAGTCATGGTGCATTATTGAATTTGCATCTTTTGAAGGACAGCAGAGTGTATCTTAGATGGAAGATGAAAGCAAGCTAATTCAGACCCATATCCGATAATCTGCCTTGCCGGTTATTCAGTACAGGGTGGGGATGTCAGTCAATCTGTGAACATGTGTACGGTATGGGCAACTGAGAGGCATTAGTTCACCTAATTGCATGTTTTTTGGAAATCCACAAGAACACAGACATGCAAACTTCACACACAGGGCTACAAAAATTATTTCAAACCTGTCTTATCCGGTGGCGGCTCTAGACCATTTAAACTGGGGAGGCCAGACTGGGGCCAGTTGTTCTGTTAGGGGGGTCACATACATTTGACCCTCATGTCCTCCTTCTGTTACTTACACTAGACTGTCAGCATTAAGAAGCAAAAGACAATTTTAAAAACCAATAAGTTATTTATTCACGGCTTTGCAGTTACATTTTACAGTCCCTACAGATATGCAGCTCACTCAGATTTCTTGTTTAGACTGTCCTGCTTCCACAAGACTGATTATTTTTTTCTGTCGTTAACTTCGCTTTTCACCAACTGAAACGACTCGACCACCCGGCGCTCCTGCGTTAAGAGTCCGTCAGGAAAATGTGCTTCTCTTTGTTTCGCCTGGTCCCAGTGCGCAAAATTTTACCCCACATATGTGAATAATAATAATAAAAAATATATAATAATAATACATTTATTTCAGACCCAAGTAGCAACATGTATTTTGGGGGGCCACTTCCCCTTGTCTTATCAGACCATATGTCTTTTTCCATCACTCAGAGATGCAGTTTTGTTTTTTTATCCCGGCAGTTTGGCAAATGTATGATTTTTGAGACTGTTCTCTCTGACACATTAAATTATTTAGTAAATCTTTGGACTCCTACTGTTACTTTCCTCATATTAAAGTTCTGATTTTCACATCTGTTTTACAGAGGTTTTGTGCCACCAAATGGCATTAAGCCTAATATGAGGCATGTTTGTAACCGCATTTGGTTATTGTGATATAGTTTCTTCAAAATGTACAACATTTTCATGCTTTTGTTATTTTATCCATCCCTGTTCAAAAGGACACAACGCTGTACGGATGTGCTACTAATATGCAATTATATAATAGCTAAATGATTCTGTTGTTTATCCATTTGTCAGTCTATTATCTACAGGTCTTGTGTGCTGTAGATAGCACCCTTTTCAGTCTTTTCTTGGCCACACTTCTTTGTTTAGTTGTTTTAAGCAATCAGACTGGCTGACATTGTAAGTGTTTCTTTGGACCTTAATGTCGGCGATGTTTAATAAGAGGTGGTCATGAAAGTGCTGGTGGTAAAAACAAAGAATCTATGACTGAGTGATTATCTGTCTTAGACGTTTCTGACGTCTTTCCAGGGAATCCTCGGCTCGGGATTTGCTCTGAAGGTCCAGCAAAAGCAGAGGCAGAAGCATTTCAACCGTCAGATTCCTGCCGCAGCGTGTCTCATACAGGTCAAATGCAGCTGACTGCTTAGTGTCATTGGAGGTGACATCTCCTGTAGTATCTGACTCCACATGTTCACTTTAGTACATGTTGATGTGTGAGCATGTCAGTGTTTAAGTGTCTTAACTGCTCTCCAATGGGCGTTCATGTTGGGGTTCCTGTGGATGTAATGGCCAGGTGCCCCAATACTTTTGTCCATATCGTGTGCCTTCCATATCTTCTTCTCTGCTCAGACATCGTGGAGGTGCTTTGCTGTGGAGAGTCCAGACTCGGCGACCTTCAAGACCTTTGTGAAAAGGCGACGTCCGAACCTCAGCTCCTCCACATTCACTCCCAAGCCCAAGAAGACGGTGAGCAGGGCTGCCAACTGCCTCCACAGACTTCCTGCTCCTCTCGTTCCAGAATGCAGTTCCCCGGAAATCTTTCTCTTAGTCACAGTCTAGCATTTCCCTGGGAGATACCACCATAGTTATGGCTACTTTATTTTTGTGGACATGATGATTCGCGGGGCCCTCCCTAGCTGAGTGGTTGGCATTGAGGGCCCTTTGAGAGTGACTTTATTCACTGGTTCTTTTTTTCTGTCTTGTGCTGACATGGGGCAGGTGAGGATGAGGAGGAAACTGAAGAATGAGAAGGAGACTGGGCCTGACTCCCCTGCTGTACAGAGAATCGCCTATGATTCAGTATTTGATGATGTCGGCTCTGATGCCTATAGCACTATCTCAGGTATTGAGTTAGATATGTAGGATGGAGTGATGAAGTCCCGTAGCTTTGTGGCAAAACCCAACAGCTTGGACCTGGAAAGGTCAGGGGCATTGTCCTCTAACCATACTCCCATCCTGTGTCTGGGTCCAGTCTTTAATGTTCTCAGAACATCTCCTAAACTTGCTAGAATATAAATGTAGCAATGTAGAGATTCTGGACCATGTCAAGCTATAGAGGAGTGGCTCAGTTGTCATATTCTGGCATGCATGACATCGCCAGTTTTGTGCTATGGCTTTTGGACCGCTTAACATGAAAGTGGTCACTAGGTTTCCATCTTAGTAATCTGCCAGAACGAACATACAGTTTTGGTGATTACAACAGGACAGTGAGCGGGTGAAGGTTCATTAATGTTTATGTGCCACACGCTTCTCAGAGATCCACAGCTGCTCTGAGATGATACTTCCTCTCTCCCAGTATCTTTCTGGCTTTTTGGTTCTGCTTGACTGTGGCTGTATTTGCTCATTATCCCCAAACTATTTAATGTTTAGTCCTAACCCAAGTGTCTGATTCTTTAACTTTGGTGTTTGGTTGAGTTCTTTGCCGCTTTTAAGTTGTGGGATTAATTTTGTGTGTGGCCTCCAATTGCTTGCTATCTTCAGATATGTCACCGCTTGTTGGCCTTGTGTCAAGCCACCTCTCTTTCCTTCCTTCTCAGGTCAGCAGCAGACATGGACGTCTGTCACCTCCTACCAGTTTTGCTCTCCGACACCAAGTAATGTGCTCATTATTACATACAAAACAATAAGATGATTGTAATAGCTCATCAGCTCAGCATGGAATGCATTTTCACGCAGGTTCATGTGTTTTTGTGTTTGCATGCACCTGGTTGTGAATGTGCATAAGGTTCCCCAAGATTCGCGGAGGTCCGCTCTCCACTGCCAGTCCGCTTCAACATTTCCTTTGGTGACGATTTGGACCTAGAAGGAGAGAGAGACTGCATACTCGCTCCAGTCAGCCACGTGTCCCAGTGAGTATCTAAAATGCCATGCTTCTCTCGGCTTACTTCTCACAGACGAAAAGCCGGTGAGATACTAAGCTCGAATGACAAACTGATAGTTGCCTTTAGTCATACCTGATACATTAGATCAGTGTTTCCCAATCCGGTCCTCAGGGACCCGCAGACAGTTCATGTTTTTGCTTCCTCCCAGCTCTCAGTGTGGACTGTCTAGCAGGGAGCTGGGAGGGAGCAAAAACGTGGACCAGTGAGAGGTCAAGGACCAGGTTGAGAAACACTGCTTTAGACATGCACAGTATTTTTCATGCATGTATTTTATAATCAGAAGGAGGCAGTCTTGAGTCTGTTGTTTGTGTTTTTGTCACTGATCAGTTCACGACATCATTGATCATGCATTGCTAGAACAGGACACTAGGTTCTGCCTGCTTTAGCTTACATGCAGGACTATGCGTTCGGTGCTAGTCACCCTACCTCTTCGTGTACCAGTTTCAGATCAATTCCTGCAGCTGACCCTGCCCGTGTGACTAAGGGGGGGCACCTTGGGTCTAAAATAAAAATTATCCATTTATGTGTCCTTTTAAATAACGTGAATTCTGTGCAAGTTTGCCTGCATGCCAGTTAAGTGTATGCAGCAGGGCAAGTGGGAACATAATGGGACCAGTTTGCTTCCCCCAAACACTTACCCTGAGTCCAGTGTAACGGGTCTGGTTGTGAATTACATGCAGCACTTTCATTACCACTGTTGCAGCCCATTACTCGTCAAACACCTGGAACAGTATGGTTCCAAGTGACAGCTGAGGGTCCCTAAAACAAGCAGAGGGCCAATATCTTCACCCTTCTCACATTAGCCCTAATGGAATAATGACACAGGCTTGCGTTAGCTGACAGCTGGTCGCTAGGCACAGGCGAGCTGTTAACTGTAGGTCTTCAGTCCGCTCTTGTCAGATTGCTTGTGGGTAGCTCTGACCACTAGAGGGCAATGTTGCCCCATGTCTTTCATTTTCAGTGAGAAAAAACAGAATCTCCGCCAGGTGAGACTTTCTTTTATTTCTCAATTAGCATGAGGTGGGCTTTTAATTTAGCTCCAAGCTCCTTAATTTCTAGTTTTTAGTCCCAAATTTAAAAAAAAATATCCAACTAAAAAATTTGTATTCTGGGGAATTTTTGTCACTGGGCTTTGTACATAATCCAAATTCCTAAAATTAAAATATTACGTCACATCAATTGGCAGAAACACTATGCAAGAATGTATCCAACAATATCCCGAATCGGCGTGGAGTCCTGTGTTTGGAATTTGGCTGATTCCACACCCATTACTTTGACTCAGACTCACTGAGCTGTCATCACGTTAAAATTTAAGTACGAGAGCAGAAACGTACTTGTATATAAAGATCAATAAGGGGTCCAGCTTAATAAGCTAACTGTGCAGAGAAACAGCATGTATCATGGACATAGAACTGGACTTGGACATTCAGCCAAATGGGTGTCAGTCTAAGTCAGAGAAGGGGCTTTATTGTTGAAAATTGTTTAAACTAAGGGCTTTATATCAGCGGATTTAAGATAGATAGTGAATAAACAGCTGACATTTGGCATTTGCAATAGGTAAATATATTAATACATAACAATAATAATTATCCTGTTACACAGTATTTTTCTATATTCTCTACAACCTTCAAACCCTGCCAGACACTGACCTGTTTTTGGATATTTCTGTCAACATCCGTGAATGTGTTTATGTAGTTGAATATATTAAGGAGACATATTATACTGTTAAAGTTCTCAGCCATTGCTATTGCCTATTGTGACCATGCTGGGTTCGTGGGTGACTTTCACCAGACACTACAGCCTTAAAGCACAAGATGGGAATAACCCCACCCCCCACCCCCCCAGTGGAGAGTGTTACACAGATGAAGGTTCGTTTACAATGGACGAGACCAGTGTGTCCTCGGAGTCCTGCTGACAGTCCACGTTTTTGCTCCCTCCCAGCTGCAGGCAAAAATGTAGACTTTCTGACAGGGAGTTCTGAGGGAGCAAAAACATGGATTGTCTGAGGGTCCCCAAAGATCAGATTGAGAAACACTAGTCTAGACTGTCGGATAGGCTTGTTCTCTATCTGCTCAGTCTATTCGTCGTCATTGAATAATCCCAAAGTTCTTCTTAAGATGCCCAGGTACTTAAATGCAAGGCAGAACTTTCTGAATCCATTGTTGCGGAGGTGAAATTTTACAGGTCACAGCCAAGCATAAATATCTTTGATCCATAGCTGTCATTACCATTGAGCAGAAATTTTGGCCTGATATCACTGTTTGGAATCTTGGTTGTACTTTAATATTGTATCACGAAAATACGTTTGGTAAAAATACAGATGACTCTTATAAGACAGCCATCAGATGTGGAATATGATGTGGTTATGTAATGGGGGGAAAAAATTATATGATCCTGACAATTTGTCACTGGTCCTAAGTGCCCCGGCCTGCTGTGTGGCTTGTTTTCAGCACATTACCCATGTGGGCTTTGCTTTAGCCCAGTTTACACATATCTTGCACCTGGAACATTTCCCATGTCTCACTCTTCCCCTGGCTGTGGACATTAAAATTAAGAGTTGTCAGATTTGAACAAGTGAATTTGTCTGAGCTATATTATTTCAGAAAACAACCACTTTCACACTCTGGGCCCTATAGAGACACGTTCAACCAGGAAATATATCTGGACGTAACAGTGATACCAGCATTATGCAGCTATGTTTGGAAACAGAATTTTAAACTGTATACATGGCACGATGGTACATTGAATATGCAGGTATAATTATATGACTGGGAAGCCAAACGTGCACACACACGCCAGGAAGAGAGTTTGCTGCCAAGCTTGTCCACGGTGCACTTGCCAACAGAGTCTTAATGTGTTTATTTAAAAGAGTGTTTCTGTGGAATTCATCGCCAGTCTATAAGCTGTACTAGAGCGTAGGGCAGGCCAGCGCACGGATTTTAGCCTGAGTGCATGTGTGTGCCTGGAAATAAATGGGCCTTCCAGTGACTGCGGTCTCTGAGTGAGTACCAGGATTGTCCCGTGACCCCTGTCGTGACAGCTGGCTAAAGTGGAGCTGCTTTGGCCTTGATTAGTATTTGGTCAGGCATCTCGGAAGAACAGGAAGCTTCTGGAAGTTTGCTCGTCGGTTTGGGTTTGTGGGAGTGAAAAACCAACACGCTCGCACAGGTGTCAAAGGAAGTGCCACCTGTGGGGGGGCTCAGTAAACAATCTTTCAGATGGAGGCATGACACACTGCAGGCATCTGGAATGATGGAGGGTTTCACCCATGGCTCTTCACCCATAATTTGCTAACTAGCTTTACCGCAGATCACCCTCCCTTTAATTAGTTGGTCTTTATTACTGTTATTAAGTTGGGCATATAATAAATACATATCTTGTTCAGTTTTAAAAGACAAAGCCATTAGCAGGGTCTAACACCCATGTCATGTTGTCTTCCGTACGCAGAAACAGGTCGACAAACACACATGATGTTAGAAGGGCTGTAACTTGACAGGTTGGCTGTCTGCAGCCATCTGTCTTGGGATTTGCATAGATATGAAGCTTAAAAGGCAAGACAAGGCAAGTTTATTTCTATAGCCCTTTTCATACACTGCGGTCATTCAAATTGCTTTGCGCGTAAAAAAATACGGAATACAAAGAAAATTTAGATTCAAATTAAAAAGATAAGAGAATGGGTATTAAAAACATGATTAAAACATTATAAAAACAATACATTTAAAAGAGAAAAAGAATCACATGCAAATGAAAAGCAAATTACAGATAAATTAGGATAATAAGGTGCCGATCTAAGATAGAAATGTCATGGAGCTGAGCTGAAAGCCTGGTCAAATAGGAATGTTCTCAGTCTGGATATGAAAGTGTCTGGTGTCGTGGATCTTCTAAGGCTCTCAGTTAGCTGGTTCCATTTAAGAACAGAGTAATAGTTAAGCGCTGCTTCACCATGTTTAGTGTTTACTGTAGGCAGGGCTAACTGACTCGTTCCTAATGATCTGAGAGTTCTATTCAGCTCATATCGCTGTATCAGTTTATCAGATACAAAGAGAAAGAGGGAAATAACAAGTTATTTGATGGGCACATCAGGGCTTAACCCCTCCCCTAGTTCTTGGAATAGCTATTTTTGGGTCCTGGTACAGTTGAAGCAACTGCTGTACCGAAGACCCCAATGTGGACTACGGTGGGGTATGGGCTACAGCCCTAGTTGAGATGAAAGGGACACCCCAGCCCGCCATCTCCATCGCATGGGCTGTCATAACAGTGCTAGAGCCCGGAGGTGTGATGAGGACACAGAGGGACTCGTCGTCCCCCAGGACCACCCAGAATCCTGTGCCCGAGCCTTTTGTTGCCGCCCCCACCCACACGGACATCGCAGCTCCGCGTCACTGTCATGTGGACACAGCTGTCCGTATCCTGTCCTGCATCAGAACTGCTGCTGTTCATCATTACTGTCATGTCTCCTGTTCTGTGCTCCCCAGAGCTGCAAATCTGTCCCCGGGTAGGAACCCGCACGAACATGCCTTTTGCTTTGGGCCTCATTCTGCCACCACAGAGCTCCAGCCCAATTCGCTGACAGCAGGCTTGGAGGACCATTGTAAACGGGGGAAGCACAACGTCAAGAGTGCGAAGCGTAGAGTAAATGTCATTTTGGCTTCCAAATCGTTACTTTTGTGGAAGCACTTGGTTTTGTCTGGCAGTGGAAAAAGCCACTCCGTTTCAAATCATCTGTGGGGATCAGAACTGCTCTTGAGTTCAACAACAGCCCATAGTTGCTGCGGTTCAGCACCGTTGCCAGATTCTCAGTGAAAATCACTGGTGCCAGGCGGCTAACGAACGTTTGCCACGTGTCGGCCTGTCGTGGAGGACGTTTTGAGTATAATGATCACGTGGGCTTTGGTTTGGCCAGGCCTACTCTCAGGTCCTGCTGTGCAGCAGTCTGGAATAAACCTATTTTCAGCATCCCCTTCCTCCATGAACTGAGGACATGTCTTGGGTGAAAGGAAGTAGCTGTTGGCAATGCCGGGTGCCAGATAGCTGCCGTGTGAGGTGGTGTCATTGACAGGGTGTGGGCTCCCCACTTACCTCATGTCCTGACGGCACGTTCTAACCCTAACCTTACCCTCTGACGTTCATCCGTGCCTGTATGTTGTTGTGCCGTCATTTCACTTCCTTGTGTTTTTTCTGGACTATTTTTGGTGCCTCAGATTGACTTGGCATGATGTTACACAGGACTGTGTGTGTTGGCCTGGCGATTCAGACGTTTTACTGAAGCCATGGGCCATGTGTGACCAGGCAGGATCGTATGTGAGTATGCTAGATGTGTATTTGTCTATTTCTGTGGGATGCATATCTGATCTGCAACATCAAGGAAAGTGTGTGTGTGTGTGTGTGTGTGTATGTATGTGTGTATTATGTTTATATTACATTGTGGGGACCATTTTTCAGGTCCCCACAAAGATCTGTGAATACAATCAAAATAAAAATGCCAAAAGTCTTGTATTTTGTTTGGTTACTTATGGTTAAGGTTGTCATTGTTGGGATTAGAGTTTTCCCCCATACAAATGAATGAGAGTCCCCACAAAGATATAATTATAAACATGTGTACATATGTGTGTGTGTGGGAGGGTGTGTGGGTGTGTGTGTTGCACATATAACTCTACCTCTGTCAAAATGTACACTCCTAGCAATGCAGAGGCTGTGTGGCATCTGTCGCCGTCAAGCCTCGATTTGTGTTAATGAGCAGCCCAGTGGTCCTGGAGAACTGAGAGAGGGAGGAAACATCTCGCGTGCTTGTTCTCTCGCAGCAGGTGTTAACAAGCTCATAGAGAGCGCCACACTGCAGTACACAGCAGTCAGAGGTCCGGTCCCACAACTCGTCCCTCTCTCTCGAACATCCTGCCATCAGGCTCCACTTCACAGAGTTTAAACATCCAGAAGAGGCTTAGGTCTGTGACAAGTGACATAAACCGCTGGACTGAGCTATGCTGAGGGCACGGGTGGTGCTTGTGAGGCCTGTCAGTGGAAGGGTCTGCTCAGTGCTGGTGACTGATGAGGTATTGCAGAGCAGGCCCTTAGAAATGTCAGAGCTCCATTCGGCCTTGGAGTGCCGCCCTCCTGCGCTTCCAGACATCGGTGCGCTTCCCCTCTTCCTCTTCTTCTCCCCAGCTCTCTCCATGCCATTTGGCAAGCCATGATGTTCTGCTAAAAGATCTAAGCGTGATTGCCGCGCTTGCCCTACAGCGCGTAAGTGTGCGAGAAAGAGTGCACGTGCGCAATAAGGGAGCGTATTTGTGTCAGTGAAGCAGTGCATCTGCATACCTGTGCATTGTCTGGAGGCTCTGTGAATCTGTGCTCTCAAGTGCGTCAGCGTGAGATGAGGGTATGGGACACAGAGAAAAACAGCTCCTCACAGCCATCAATAATTGTGTCTCTAAAGACCTCTTCCCGCCAAATCCCTTCTACGGACATCCCTCCCCCACTTGTCCTGTCGGTATCAGTAGTACCCCTCCCCCAGTTCGGCTTTTTCTATCTGACCTTTGACCCTGGCCTGTTGACTCAAGAGGCTAAAGGGAGACTAAATCCGCCCTCGTGCCTGCAGCTGAAAAAGCTTTGCAACCTGGGACTTGGGGACAGGAGGGGAGGGGATAGGTTGGGGGGGGCACAATGCCACAACAGCGGACCTCTCCATTGCCCCTACTATACACACATCGTTTCTCCACAGCACCCACAGGCGCACACATAAACACAGGCTATTCTTGGCTCTGGCCAGCCTTCGCCAAGGTTATGAAAGTCTGGGGAAGGAGGCTCTTAAACCGTTGAATGTGAGGTGTGCAATCGCCATGCCTCCTCCCAGAGCTTGCTAAGGCCGTGCACTCGGTCACATCTCACTGTCATGCAGTGCCACTCTAACCTACGAATGGGACTGTGTCCGGTCCAGGTCCACATGACCTTAACTCATCAGGCTCCACCAACAGGATAAATGTATACGGTTTCATCTCAGATAGTCCTGGGACGCTTACATAATTCAGTAATTTATAACAAAAACCATTGCTTCATTCATTTGTTCACAAAAGATATATATTATTAGGGTGGTGCAGTGGTTAGCACTGGTGTGTCCCACTTCAGGGACCGGGGTCAGTCAAAAAGATGATAACCTTAATAAAGACAAAATGTCTGTGTGGAAGATATGTGCAGATACGTTAAACATTGCTTGTCAATGGACTATTGTTATGAAACCAGTAAATTTGCAACAGTATTTAAGCAAGCGTCCCATGACTTTCTGTGAGCACTGAATGTAGATGTGAGATACATGCTGTAATCGCCAAGATACTGCAGATTTATGGCTTTTTCAAGAAATGAAATATGAAACACATCTGTGCATCAGTGTGTATTTGGTGAAATTTTGCAGTGGGATCCAGTTTTGGGAAACACTAGCAGTTTGGTTTTGGTAGGAGGCTGTAGCGTCAAGACCTCTTTCAGCTATTTCTTTAATTTTGTGTTGATTAGAATAATTCCTTCACCTCTCCTTCCATGCCTCCATTTGTGGTCTTCGGATAACAGTGTCATCGATACGTCTGCAGAGCGGGTAAATGTACCGTCATCCTTCCCAAGGGTGCCTCAGCTGAAACGGGGGCTAGTGTCAAGAAAGTGGCCTGAGATTTTGGTATCCACTTTGGATAGAGGGCACTGAGGATGAGATTCACATATCTTTGCTTTGTCTGTGAGGAAGGGGTCACATCCGTTTATGTTGGTGTATGGAACAGAATAATGTACAAAAGGACATACGCACAGATTTTTGTTTCAGCTCTTGTCATTTGTTTGAAATTCCATGGAATCTCTGCCCCCACCCCCCATCCGTCCTCCAC
>JAAGVU020000019.1:17654322-17667804 GCA_011763525.2 Mormyrus iriodes
AGAACAGCGGGTCCTCTTTCCGTGCGTTTATCCAAAGGGAGGTTGTGGGGGGGGGGGGGGCGGGGGGAGGGGGGATCGGGCTGCTTTTGTCTGCATGCGTTTGCATGCGTGCTTGTATACGGTGTTGCTAGTCGTGTTTGGTTTAGTAGGTCACCACAATGACCATCATACACAAAGTGTTCCATTTTATTTCTCTTGTTGGCTTATACGCTGACCCCCACGGATCTTGAGACTTGCAGTGTTTCCATAAGGAGCTCATAAACATGGCAGCAGGATCGCTGAAGCGTCTAACTGCATGAAAAACCCCGATGCCAACATGAAGCACATGACCAATAAATCTCTTTGTGCAAATGTCCTGCGGGATTTTTTCAGACCTCTGTCCCCCCAGGAAGTATTCAGGGCGGCTCCATTTGTTGAGTTGACTTGTTCACATAGTTTGTTTCTTCCAAACTGTAGTGCTACCGATACCGTACCAACCCACAGTCATGTAGGAAAACAGCGCAGCAATGTTGCATCACGCGGGCTGACCTCTAACCCCTGACCCGAGAGGTGCTGTGACGGTCTCGCTCTTATTTCAGGGGGTGTATTCGTGTCGGGCGCCTGGGTGAACTGGGGGCCCAGCACTCTGACCCTGCCACATTCCAGCACGCTGCTGCGTCCAACCTTAAATCAATACAAACAGAAAAGAAAAAAAATGCAGCTCCAGTGTCCTTGGAGAGTCGGAGTTTGACTTCTGATCATCGTAAGACTTGTCCACAGCAGCCCCTCTCCAGCGGAGTCCTCAGCGGACTCTGGCTGCTGTTGGCGACTGCCCTGAGACGCCCACTCTCCTGCTCGCTTTGTCATGTCAGGGGCTCCTTGTCACCAATTGCTGTCCCCCAAGCCACGCCACGTGGCCCTTCACTTTTTGGTGCATCTTCTGCCTCACAGCCTACACCATAGAGTCAGGGACATATGTTTTAGCACCGTCGTGTGACTGTCCCCTGGTGCCTTCAGGTACACCTGTGTCCTCATCCGTGAGGCAATAAAAAGGCTAAGTGCCTCGTTTCTAGAGGAATCCTGGTCATCCTGGCTCCCTATTGGCACATTACGGGGTCACTAACTGCGGCTCGGTCTTTGTTGTCACGGGTGATGAGTCACCAAGCAGTAAATTGACGCGGATCCACTCCCCTGTTTTTAATGAGCTTCCCCGCTTTTGAGAAGAGTGGCATTGCCAGGACCTGTGTTCCTGTGTATGTGTATGAACTGTGTGAATGGCGTACGTGTACTAGGTGTGTGTGTGTGTGTGTGTGTGTGTGTGTGTGTGTGTGTGTGTTTGAGATTATTACATTGTGGGAACCATATTTCCCCACAATGTGATTAAAAGCCTGTAACTTTTTACCTTGTGGGGCCATTTTTTTCAATCGCCACAAGGGGAAATTCAGTTTTATAAAAATGCGTAAATACAATCAAAAAACTAAAAATGCCAAAAGTCTTGTATTTTGTTTGGTTACTTATGGTTAAGCGTAGGACTGGGTAGGGGTTAAGGTTATCATAGTTGGTATTAGGGTTTTTACCATAGAAATGAACGGAGAGTCCCCACAAGGATAAGAATATAAACGCGTGTGTGTATGTGAGTGTGTGTATGTGTGTGTGTGTGTGTGTGTGTGTGTGTGCATGCAGTCAGTGTAACAGATGCCTTGAAGAGGATGTGGGTGTTTGGCCTCAGAGCTTGTTGGCAGCCTTGTGATTCATTGCTCACCCTCCTATCAGAGTGAATCCTTCTGCTCCATAAAGAGGGAGAGAGAGGAGAGGAGGGTGCAAGGAGGAAAGAAGGAGAATGATAGAAAGAGAGAAAGGCTGTGCCAGCTGGGCACATTGTTCTCTTTGAACCCGCTGTCACCCCACGGCCCCCCTTGGCCTTTGGCCTGGCTCTGACCTTTCAAAGACAGGGATCCAGTTGCGGCTCATCAGAATGAAGTCTGCCCTTCACTAGAGACCAGCTGTGTGTACAGCCCCCCCCCCCCCCACTGCGGCGTGTCCACCTTGTACAAAAAAGACTCCCTTGGCTGTTCTGCATGCATGCGTGTTGACTCCATCATGGGGGCTTAGGGTCAGTGCATGTGTTTGCCGGGGCAGAGGCGGGGGGGTGGGGGTTATTTGGCACGCATGTCCCTGTGTTTGTATAACCATGAGATTAATGAAACTGGAACCTTCTAAGGAAACTCCCTTATTGATTTTCCTGTTTATTTATCCCTGACCGCAGTGAGATGCGTACCGCTGAGGGAGGGCGATGTAGGGAAAGTCCTTTCACATCCATGGCTCCACGCCTGCCTGTCTCAGGTTTCGGCACCTGACAGCCAGGCGTAAGGGAGTGTTCTGCTAGGAAGTGCAAACTAGGTGAGGTGCGGAGCGACAGGGTCAGACAGCTCTGTGTCGATGCCGCCCTAATGTGGCAATTGCAGGCTTTATCGGGTTTGGGCCCAGGACCCATGCCATCCGAGCAGAAAATTCCCCTGCCACTCCAGTCCCTGTTTACTCTGCTCTTTTCCGGCCCAATTACACCGCTCTTAAGTGTTTCCAGTGTTTACTGGAGTCCCAGGCCAGCAGTGACATTGTTTTCCTGAACATAGCCTGTAGAATGGCTTTGGAAGGAGGGGAGAGGGTAGAAGCAGCCCCTCTATCAGGAGCTGGTGCTTTCTATCAGTCACAGTATTTTCACATTTACTTAGTTTTTCTTTAGCTGTGATCAATGTGGCTTCCTGCAAGGTGCGTCCGTCCCGAGCCACACTGCAGGCAGGGAGTGTGCAGGTGGCTCAGCCCATGAAGGGCCAGACTTCCTGTCCTGTGCTGGGGAGTTTACACAGGTGTAGGGTGGGTTTGTGAATAGTGGCACCCGAAAGAGGGGGCCGGGACTGGATGGGAGCCAGGCTGGCTCCTCAACGGTATCCCTGTTCTATGCTGCCACACTGCCAAGCTTTCAGACTTGTTGTCTTGCTCTCTCTCCCTCTTCCAGCCTATCTGTGAGCTGCCTGGTGGTCAGACCCCTATTCCTCCAAACAGAGAATGCAAACAGTGGCTTGAAGAGAAAATGGATTACAAAATTTTAGTAAAAGATGTGTCTGTCGTCCTTTAAAAGAGATCCAGATAGTGTTTAATTTAAAAGCCTCCTTTGGGTAAAAAATAATTTTTTAGTTGAGGTGGATCTTGCATGACAGGTATCACAGGGTGATTCACCATGATCTGGCTTTCAGGGCCGTCTGTGGCTTCCGTTCCAGCTGTATGACTATGCTAGCGGCCAAATGTGCTCGCTTATATATGTCTTGTCCCCTTTTTGCCAGAAGAGGGACTCAGGAGAATCTTCCCCTCTGCTATGTGTTGTGATAGAGCCTCTCACTGCTCCTTCATTTTATGATGAGGTCTTGTTATGCGTTCATGTTCAACGAATCAGCTCAGAGGTTTATCTCTGTGGTTCATCTCGTTTGTCAGAATGTGCTGCAGGTCCCTAAATGTCCTGTAAGATATATTTATCTGTCATTATTAGGGCAGCGTGGGGCTTCCCTGTATGTCCGGTTTGTCTGCGTGTGAGAGAGTGTGGATGCATTTCTGTATATTTGTGTGCGTGATTGTTAATGTGTCTGTGTGTTTCTGTGGTGAGGTCAGGTATAGTGTCATTGTGTAAACAGCCTTCAGGTAAAAGTACATTGCTTTAGTAACTAGAATTCCCCTTAACAGGGCCTATAACTTGTATTTCCGTTTCCCTACCCCTTACTGGCCTCCTGCAGTTAGACCTCAGTGGCCTGTGGCATGACTGACATTCCTTAGTGCCACCTACCACTTCACCATTTTTCCAGGTTCCAGTTAGGTTTCTGTTAGGGTGGCTATTTATACAGTCCCTGGTACAAACTGGCAGAACGGCCCAATGCGAGCATTGAGTTACCCTTCAATGCCAGTGGTGGGCACGCAAATCACTGGCAAACCTGGATAAGACAGTGTTTCCCAATCCGGCCCTCGGGGATCCACAGACCTACACAAATTTGCTCCCTCCCAGCTCCCGGTAGGGAGCAAAAATGTGCACGGTCTGGCAGGGAGCTGGGAAGGAGCAAAAACATGGATCGTCTGTGGGTCCACAAAGACCAGGCTGGGAAACACTGGGATATGGAATATGTGACAGCCCTTTGCCGGGATTTACCTGCCTAAACTAGTTACAATTTTGCACAAAAAAAATAATGCAGTTTTTAATAGCTCTCTGTCTGGTTTGGTGGTTGAATAGATAACAGGCAGAAGGTAGTCACACAAAATTTATGGTTTGGTCAGAATACATGTGAGGAAGAGGAGGGAGAATAGAGGAAGAAGTGGCTGGCTCCATCGTGTGGGGAGTACTCGAATGTGGACACAATTCTTTGTGTCGCAAAGAATGCTACGTGTTTACATCAGGATAAATAAATCCAAGAGTGCCAGTGTGCTACAATTCAGCCCTCCCATTATTCATGGCTCTTACCCCCCGTCGGCTGCAAGGGCGAAATCTGACCTCACAAAATAGCCTCACTGCCGCCCCAGAGCCATTATTCTTCCCCCACCGGCTCTCCATGAGCTGGCTGCCTGCCAGCTTCCAGCTCCATTAGCTTAATGAGCTCTGACAGCCCGCGGCTGGCCTTCTCCTAATCGCTGCTAGAACCCAGTCAGGAGCATGCTGGACTGGCATCCACAGCCCTGGGCCAGCTCACCGCGACCCGGTGCTGGAGGGGGAGAGGGGCAGGAGAAAGGAGATAGCTTAACTCTATACTGTTACATCTACATGGGTTAAGAGAAACACATGTAAACAGTGCCACATAGCCGACGCAATAAAGAATATGCACAGCCACAAAAGCATTCAGGCCGTGTACAGAATACATTACACACATACACGTACATATAGACATCTGCATTTGTACAGCCCAGACTTAATCTACATGATTGCAGTCTACATACTCAACAAGCGAATTGACTTACAGATATGTCGACTTTTTTTGTTTCATTCTGACTGGCTTTCCCCGCCCCCAATGGTTAGGTTCTCCCTGTGGGCCATGTTACTTAGCCCACCCCTCCTGGTAGCACTTGGAGCCAGTCAGCCATTTGTCCTCACCACAAGAAATCCAAACAAAGAGAGTCTGCCTTCCCTGCCCTCCTCTGGGGTGCTGGGGTAGTCATTAATCAGACCCCTGACAGGCCTTGTCCTCACCCTCTGTCTGCCCCACCCTCTTTCTCTACATAGACCTTCTCCTCACAGCTAAGAGGGGGCAGTTGGCATCATCCTAGGTGGCTTTCTGCAAAGTGACCTCAGGTATCCTGAGCTATAAGGGGGACATGGGACATATAGACCCTTCCCTGTTGTTGTGGTGCTTGATCTTGAGTGTTCAATCTCTGTTATCTCGTTGAATAGACCTTCAGCATCAAACGGGTTGCACCAGATTAGTTCGAGGGCCTTGCAGCCCACTTTGCCAGTGTGCCTAAACATCCTTGTAAGGGGGTACAGACACTAGCCCTTCGGTACCATGCCCAAGCACATTTGACCCCCAAAGTCCAGTTTGTTTGACTAGTGTGATCGCTGTGTACCGTGCCCTGGCCCAAGATACGCTTCACCATGCCCTGGGCCGCTTGGCGAGGAGGGCCAAAGCATGATGCAGCATGATCGCTAACCGCGCCCGGGAATGGAACACAGACATGACGTCATTGATGCGACTGACACACACATGCGTACATGAACTGAACCCGGAAGGAACGGATGGGGTAGGCTGGACAAAACTCGCAAAACTGCGTCGCAAAAAAAATAGTGTGTAAGGAGAATATTGTAGGCTGAGGAGAGACGGGGATCAGTATGGTTACGATTCGTTATGGATTTTAACAGGGCGCTGCGCTGACGAATGAAGAAAAATACATGTAATGAAAAAACCATAAACTATTTTTCTGTGAGGAATCTCATCTCCATTACTTTCCAGTGTAACAACGAAACAGCGAACTGATAATATAAGCAGCCATGAAGGTCTGAGCAGTCTCTTCTGCCTTCTTCCATTCATCTGTTCAATAAACATAAAAAACTGAGGGCGTCACGAATCCATCCAGGCAGCCTGACAGTCCGCCAGTGAGCCACACCTCAGGTATAGACCTTCGCTCACCATAGTGCGGTACTTGGGCTGGGCACCATGGCAGTCAGGCAGGCCAAACTGAGGCAATGGCTGATGTATGTTACACATACACTACACTTCAGCTCAGGCTGAGTGAACAGGACGAGGATGCCTGCACTGAAACGGCATGAACACATCACATCCCCACTAACTGTACTGTAGCAGCCAGTCAGATGTACCCTTCAACCAGGCTCTGCTTCATCTCCACATCTGCAGACCTCACAGATGATCTTATAGACTGATGCGGTTTGTTACTCCCATGCTGATGGCTGCCGACAGGGAGATGCGCATGGCCAGTATCTTCCAGAAGTACTTTGCTGTGCTTGTCGAAGGTCTTATGATCAGAGTAGCCTCCTTAAATGGGGAACCTAGGCCAGACCTGCCTATAATCACAGGTGGAAACTTCAGGTCCAGAAAGTAAAAATCCAGACCAAGATTTTGTTCCAACCAACCAGTTCACTACTCTGTGACTGTGACTCTTTATACTCAACTGGTTGGTTGAAACAAAATCTTGGTCTGGATTTTTACTTTCTGGACCTGGACTTTCCACTTTTGCATATAGTGCAAGTTTCAAACGCACCTGCCACATTAACGTCGCCCCATGTAGCCTATGCCATTGATTTGAGCCTCCGGTCAGGTGTGCCCTGCAGAAAGAGTGTTGCCTTCAGCCTGGCCAGTAATCCTGTCCTACTGGATGGAATGTAAGAAAGAAAAGACCCATATGCTTGGTTACTCATCTTTCAGCAATACATGAACTATGAAAGCTTTCTGAGTATCTCTACAGACAGAATGGCTTGAAGAGCACCTGCAAAAGAGGGCAGGTTTACTCACTACTGAGAGGCAAATCAAACAGGATGCTGAGAGCTTGCATCAGGGTGGTTAGGAGGTAGATGACCAGATTAGGGCCTATCATTCTAACTTCAGCTAAAGGGAATGGCAGATTCAGTCACTCTCCATGCACACTCGCATTTAACAACCAAATAGATGCGCAAATTAGGCACCAGAACGCAGAAGCTAATTATGGTGTGAATGTACGTCATGCTTGTTTGCGGTGTTTTGTTTTGTGCAACAGCTGCCTCCTGGTGGGTGAATAAGCGGGTGTCCAATACAAGGCAGGCCGTGTAAGAACTGAGGTGCATGCTGGGTATTTGTGCATGAACGCGTGACCTTTTTTTGATGATGTCATCCTTGCGATAAAGATCTCTCAAGCGACACACTCTGTTCAGCTGTGGATCAGTCCACCCCATCTGTTCTGCCGTGACACAAGAAGGAGCGACATAATGGGCCGTAATAAAGATCAGGAAGGGATTTGATTGCCCACTTTTTCCCTTCTGCATTTTGGATAAATGTATGCCCTATACCATTACTTATAGTGAAGAGAACAGTGTGTTACAAGTCTTTTGTAATGGAACGATACTGAGGCATGGAGCACCCTAATGATCCACCGGGTGTAGAGTTTCAGCACTGAATTGTGGGCGTCTTTCAGCCGCGCGCGAGGCCTGTGTGCCATTTCCTGTGGCGTGCTGGGTGTCCAAGTCACAATGGCAATGTCGCTGGCGTCCCCTTTTCAGGCAGGACGTATCTCCTTCTCCCTTTCTCCTTTTTGTGTTTGTTTTTGAAATCGACAGTTCCCGACGGCGACAGTGGACTGTATTGTCACTGTAGCGCAAGGAATGAAAAGCCAACATCATTTGACACAAAAAAAGGCCTTTTCTATAGGGCTTTGTGAGAGACCCGGGGTTCTGTTTTCAATGGCCTCACCTGTCCCCCCTTATCTCTCTCTCTCTCTCCCTCTCTCAAATACTGACACACACACATTCACACACACCTCATATTTACCGCAAACACGTGCACTGGCACATATGTCCACGCTGACGCATGCATATCTATATACAAACACTCGCAGGTTACAGGAGTCGCACAGGATGGCGATTCGTGTAGTCCAGAGGATGCGGTACTTTGTGGCCAAGAAGAGGTTTCAGGTGAGTGACCGGTGAATGGCAGCTCTTTGTAGGACGGCAATAACCTCGAACTTTCAGCCCCACAGACACACCGTCTTGGGTACCTGTGGAGAAAGAGTTCATTCTTGTCAACTGGTGCAACTGGTAATATGTTGAAATTTTCAGACAGTGACGTGCTGTGTTGGTATTTACCTCGAGTATTTTTTGCCAATAAAGCTTTTCTTTATTTGTTTAATTGGTCGGGGGGCAAGTAATGGTTAGATCTCTGGGGAGCTGTGCCTTCCATTTTCTCTGACCCAGAGTGCTGAAAGAGGAGTTTGTTTATTTGGCCTGGGGCAGGGAGAGAAAGGGTCACCCCCCTGAGAATGCCTCGCGCCCCACCCCCTCCCTCACTGCTTCTACCTGTTAATGGCTCCATCTTGTCACCATCTCTTTGTGCCCCGTCTGGAACACTTTCCTCCAATTAGACTGGAAAACAACCAGTGGGATAATTCCCAGACGCTCCCTTGTTACCCAGCCATGGCTCTTCATAGTAAAAACAGATGTTTTCGTCACCATAAAATGCCAGTTTTGATACATGTCTCTCCTAGTATAGGGTAATGCCTCTCCTCAGCACTTCCTTATGACTTCAGTCCAAGCACTCCTGCCGGACGAATCAGTACGTCCCGTCCTGGGGGAAATAGTCAGGAACGCCACACTGTCCTTTTTCAAGGACCGTTTTCTTACAGCTCGTGTGGTAAAGTCTATATCCATTTAGGTCACTAAATAAGGTTTAAAGTTCAAGCTAAGTGATTGAACTTGGCCGTCTGACAAGGCAGGTGTTTTCAGTGGGGGATTGGGCCACTCTTCCACACAGCTGGACAGTCCAGGGTTTCGTCCCCCCCCACATACACACACTGTGTGACACTCATTAGAGGCTGGTGGCACGTCCTCAGTCGGGAGGTGGGTTGTCCTCTTGCTGGCCTCTAGTTACACAGGAGAACCTAGTGGAGCCACACGGGTTGGGTTACATCACTGAGATGCTGTCTTCCCTGGCAACCATCAGCCACGTGGACGTGCTTTCTTCTCTCCCTTTCTCTCCATGTCTCTAGCTGTTAGCCTCTTCCATGGATTTTTCCCTCCATTCTCTCATTTCCCTTCATCTTCCCTTCTCTCTCTGTCTTCACCCATCCCTCCGTTAGCCCATCCCTCCATTCGCCCATCCCTCTGTTTGCCCTTTGCCTTCCTGTCATCCTACTTTTTCTACCTTTTGAATGTAGCTTTTATACAATTTCATACATTTTTTCCCTGATCTGTAGTTCAGTTCATATCAAATTCAAAATTATAATCCTGTCAATATTATCACTAGTACTGCAACACTTAAACTTTTGAAGCCATGTGTAATCCTCTAGGTAATTAATTAGGTAATCCATCTGAAGCTTAAGCAGGTTTGGACCTGGCCAGTACTTGGATAGGAGACAATTCTAGGAGAGCTGGGTGGCTGCTGGAAGAGGTGCTGGTGTGGCCAGCAGGTTAGCCCATCATGTGGTCTGTGTGGATCCCAGTGCCCCAGTGCAGTGACCAGGACACTGTGCTGTAAAATGGTGCCGTCCTTCGGATGAGACGCAAAACCGAGGCCCAGACTCTCTGAGGTCATAAAAGATGTTTGAGCATCTTTCTAAATAGTAGAGGTGGTACCCTGATGTTCTGGGTAAAATCGCCCACTAAAGCCCTATCAGATCTGGCTTCCTAATCATCCCCTGTATCCAACTGCTGAATTCTCTCCTGCCCCTTCACCACTTTAGCTACTGTGTGGTGAGCGTACTGGTGCGGAATGGCTGCCGTCGCGTCATCCTGGTGGGGGCCACACAGTGGTGGTGGTTGAACTGGCTCCCTATTGATTCTGTAAAGCACATCGGGTGTCTCGAAAAGTACGATATAACTGTAACATTAATTCATATCCCTCTGTGTCTGACTTTCCGTCTTGTTCTCTCACCCCCTGTTTTGGTTCAGCTAGTTACAAGTCAGCAGGTGGTTACATCAGATGCATGATATTTACTCTTTCCTCCATGCCTTGTGTCTTCACACTGGTGTGACGTTAAATGCCTGGCTGGCTGCCTTGATCAGATGAAGTGGGAATTCCAGGACAAACATGTAACCTCTCATGTCTGTCTAATGTCAGATACGCTGAGATAAAAGGTAGCCAGAGGTTTGCTGCCTCCTTCGGACAACACTCAGGAGGTTTAAAAACACTCTATATGTCTCGTGAGTGAGTTTGGGCGTGATCCCCCACCACCGCGGAGCCGGCCGTCATGAACAGTCTCCAGCTTTTACTCACTGCTGACTCAGGCGTCACGGCTGGGCCTGTAAGATAAGATAAGCTGACTTGTGGGGGTGGGGGGGTATTTTGTCCAGCAGCATCATGAAAATGAGTAACTCCTAGCATAACAGTCCCCTGCAAAAAAAGTAAATAACAAGAAGATGTAAAAAGCAAGCTGCACAGATTAGTTTAACAAGATAGTAATGAGTCCTCTGAGCCTGGCGATTAGGCACACAGAGACCGGAGGTGTCACACAGAAACTGGTAGGCACGTGGGCAAGACTAAAAGGCTAAGCTGTACATTTGGGGAGATGGGTATGTGCTTAAAGGTGCGCCTTAATTGTACCGGTGCAGAATGGAGCACAGCATTCCACCCTCCACCAGGAAGTCAGGCTCAGTCCTATGACAGTTTGGTCATAGATCAGCCTGCTTCACCTTGATATTACTGGACCAGTGAAGAGCATGACAGCAGCTATGACACACTAGTGAAACATTCTTCATGATATGGGATGTCATTACTGGTCTGTGGTCGTTATGGGCACTGGAGCAAGCCTGAGCACTGGGGCTGTGCATGTGCAGTCATAGGCCAAGGGGAAACGTGCTGTAGAATTTCCTGGATGAAACGCACAGTCCTGCTGCCATGTCAAAGCATAGATGTTGTACCTGAATTCTAACCTGAGCAGAAATGGTGGGCAGGCTGAGGATAGCTTGAAGGTCACAGGAAGGGTCAAGCTAGTCTGAGACAGGTGTGGCTCCGTGAAATCACTCTGCTGGGTTGAGGGAACTTGTGTCAGTGCAGCAGGGATTCCTCCTCTGTCCTCTCCTGTTTCCCAGCTCCTCACAGGACTCAGAACTCCAAACGCTTTATTGCCAGTATATGAACATCCCCGAATTGGTTGTGGTTCACTGCAAACAGTGAACACAGAAACGACTACGGTTACTAGCATACAATGCATACAGGATTGAAGGACAACTGTCCAGTGCAAACATAACAGAGTACAACAGGGGTCAATAAATACAGAGAGACATACAGTGAATACAGGCAATACGGTACATACAGCAATCCTTACAGTGCAACAACTGCAGATTGTATGTGATAGTGGGTATATGTGTGTAATGTGCAATCGTACAGCATAATAAACAGTCGAGAAGTAGTACAATAGATGGAAATAACTTTGCTACACAAACACACACACACACACACACACACATATATTTATATTTATATGTATTGCAGGAGGCCATCTTGCTGTATTCGGTAATCAGCCTCACCACGTTCTGTACCCTCTCATGTTGTTGTTCTCCAGCTTACGTTCAGTCCTCTCCCGATATTCCCTATTCCCCTCGCTGATCTTCCTCTTTGGCCCCCCTCTGTACAGACCTGACCTCCCCCTAACCCCCGTCACGAAAGGCACCCATTTCTCTGCCGTTTCTGTGAGAGACAGGCAGGGAGGCAGTGCTGGGGCAAAGCTGAACGACCGCTCTGTGTTTTACAGCAAGCACGAAAGCCATACGACGTGCGGGATGTGATCGAGCAGTACTCACAGGGACACCTCAATCTCATGGTGCGGATTAAGGAGCTGCAAAGGAGGTCAGTACCCTGCCGGCGGCTGGCTGATTGTCGGCATGGCTACCATTCGCACGTGCCCAGTGCTGTCACACAGCACTGATACAACCCCTGTTCACCTAAAATTATATGTGGTTGTGTATGTGTGTGTGAGTAAATGTATTTGGTCCACAGAGACTGGTGTTGTCGGTCAATTTAGCTTGATCGGGCAGCTTTCTGAATGAATGAGGGAAATGTTTTTGAAATTGGGATTATAAAAATAGTCATTGATTAAATTGTTTTCACATTAGCCACAATGGGCACCAAAAAAATTTGCCCTTGACTGGATTATTTTTAACATTCAAAACTGGCCAGTTGGTGCAGGGTTGGGGGGTACAATTCTGCCACCGGCTCTGTCTGTGCAGTTTGCGTGTTCTCCCGTGTATCTGCCCGGGCCGCCTAGAGTCCACTGAACTGAGGTCTCTAAATGAGTAGTCACCAACTTGAGGACTTCAGTTCACATTTGGAATCCGGAATCAAAATACAATTGAATCCAGACTGCGCGAATGATTCCCCCTGTCCCCACCCATCAACGAATTTAATCATTAGCCCCCCCTTCCTCCCAGTTGGCATTTTTTCTGGATGCAGTAGACCTTGGCTTATTGTTGCTGATGGAATTTGGCCCTTGGGGAAAATAGCTGGGGACCCCTGTTCTAAAATGGCCTTAGTGTGTTCCTTTTAATGCGCCCGCGTCCCGTCCAGATTGCCCCCTGCCTTGGGTCATGTTCTTCCTGGAACAGGCTCCAGACTTACGATAGCCTTGTACTGGGTAAGCAGTTATGGGTGTAATAAATTAAAGTGGACATAAATTTACATGAATTAGTCCTTTATAGTTGAAATGCTACCTGTTCAAGGGTTAAGAACCGCAAGTTATCACTGATTAAATGAGGCCTAATTACAATCATAAGCAATATATTGAGAGTAATTGAGAAGTGTATTCTATCCATCCATCCATTTTCTATAACCGCTTATTCCATATGGGTCGCGGGGGGTCCGGAGCCTATCCCGGAGGCTGCGGGCGCAAGGCATGAGAAGTGTATTCATATTTTAGAATCACAGATATTTGTTGTCCTTCAATTCAACTATAAAAAACACAGCAAGAAATTAGTTTAACGTGGCTCTCATTGTGCAGTCAACACTATATTTTCTGACAGCTGAAGTTGAACAAAAAACCGGCGTGGCCTGTACTTTGAGGAGCAGGACTGGCCATCTCTGGCGTACAGTGTCCCTGTGGCGTTATGATGCTGAGAGCCCTGCAGTATGAAGTCTTTCTGTGTTTTCCCTGCCAGGCTGGACCAGTCCCTGGGGAAACTCACGCTGTTCCAGACCAGCTCAGGTATGCCATTACCCTCACCGCCCACCAGCGGCTGCAAATGTAGCCATGGGATCAACCAACAAACAGACTAGTCTGCTGAGGCCTGAGCCCACGTACTGTACTGGCCTCTTTCTGCTCTCCTGCCTCAGCGTCCCCGAT
>JAAGVU020000019.1:17681619-17705067 GCA_011763525.2 Mormyrus iriodes
GTGTGTCAGGTGTCACATAGTCAGAGATACAGAAACCAGAGAGAGGGAGGGGGGAGCTGTCACTGATTTCTGCTCCAGCTGCACCTGGTTAATCACCACTGACTTGTGAAATCTTATTTCGATCAGTAATAGAATAATGCAATGACTGAACTGCAGAAGGTCCATGTTTCCTGAGTCTGGGGGATGACACAGTGACACAGCACTGGAGTGTACCACAGCCCACAGCGGGGGGGTCCATCACAGGAACACTGTAACACTGCAACATTGTACCGCAGTCCAGGGCACAGCAGCCAAGACCGGAGGAAAGGTAACTCATAAATCAACCTCCAATGCAGAAGAACAGTCATTTGAGTGTTTTCACAGTGCAAGTAAAGCATTTAAAATATTTACATCCAAGAGGGCTGGGTAAAACTGAGCTATACCAATCCCTACAGAATAGCATTAAGGCTCTGCAGGCTAGCACATCGGGCAGGGTTCTAATTTAAGGTCTGGCTGCCCGGACTCTTCCCACTCACCTAGGGCTGCCACTGCTGAGGTGCATGCTGGGAATTCACCTGCACACCTATCGATCCTCAGTGAGCCTAAGGGGTTTCCGGTCAGCAGGGCCAATCTCTGTCTGGCCCAGTATGGTCCTTGTCATGTTGACAATTCGTTGTTATTGTTATGAAGTTATTATTTTTTATTATTTTATTGTCTAGTTAAATGTCTAGACTCTGTATAAAGTATAAACTTTGACTGAGTTATCCCAGTGCTAGCTTTCCTCATGGGATTTAAACCTTCAACCACCTGGCTGTGAGTAAAGCTCCTTAAGTAATCTGACTCTGTGGTTAAGGAGTAAAATCTGTGGCACCTCTCCTCACCTCCATCCTGTTCCTCTTCCACCATGGCAGGCCCCTTTCTTCTCTTTAAAAGTGCTGTAAAGTAATATATCACAGAATAAATATCTTTTGTTTTTCCCCTCTCCTGCGAACCCCCCCCCCCACCCCACCCTCTCCCATTTGGCTCAGCAGATTTGGCAAAAACAGCCCCAAGCCTGCTGAATGAAAACAGGTTTGGTCAGGCCCCTGCTCGCCAGGGCTCGGCACCGTTCTAGCCGCTGGCGGGCCGAGAGCAGAGTGGCGAGCTTGGGGAGGTCTCACACATCAGGGAGGAGAGGCAGAGAGTGAGCGCGTGATAGAGACCCTGGTGTGGAAGGCAAATCTAATGTCAGATGCTGAAAAATGAAAAAATCATGTACGGCACTGAGCGTCCAGAGTCTCAATGAGTGCTGAAAATGACCTCAGCGATAACCATGACGGTTTGCACGTTATTTGTAACACATTTGTCCTCTTTACTTTTCACAAAATACTCCAAAGTATCTGAGGTAATTCAATACAGTAACAGAGTAACAGAATGCGTCAGGAATGAGACCTTACCAGAATGTGCTCTGTGCCTGGGGCCCGAGGCTGAGATTTTGGCGAAAGGTAGTTTTGCGGATAAACAGTTCTGGAGGTAAAATGACTGCAGGGGGAATAAAAGGTTAATAGCAGCATTATTAAAAATATGGCTTCTGCCTTTACTGTAGACATGAAGGATTTAAAATGACAAATAGCCCACGGTTTCTGGATCAGATACGGGACGCTGTCCGACCCCTACCGACGTTGTGGACATGGGCCCCTCCCAGGGTGGGGGGCGCTGTAGGGAGGGCCTTGCCATGCTGATGCAGGGGCCTCAGGGCCCTCCAGAGGAGACAGCAATGAAGGGAATAATGACTCTCAGGAGGCTGTAACACGCAACAAGTGGGCCCCTCACCTCCTTCCTCCTATTTCTGCATTCACGTGCAGGCCACATTTGAAACACGTGCCGATCGCTCCGCCTTGGCACCTGGCCAGTTCCCTCTATTTCAGCAGTTTGTCCTACCTGCCATGGCAAACAGGGCCATGCCGGACGGGCCTGTCGCAATCTGTGTAACGGAGTCCTCTGATTCCCGCCATTTTCCAGACAGAGTTCTCAGAACAGTGGGTTTCTGGTTCCTTGGGCTGGTTCCATCTAGATGTTTTGACTTGCAATCTACTTTCAAAGTGACCAGCTAACCTGCTAACCCCCCCAGAAGCCCTATTGCCTATCCATGTCTCCCATTTTGCGGGAAGCTTTCAGTTTCTTATTTGGTTCCACACTTATTGTTTATTTGTTACTTTAGCATGTGTGAAATCGTTTGCAGAAAGCTAGCAGTGACAAGACTCAGACACTGCCTACTTTCTGTCAGGTATTTTAATGTTTAAGCATATAGTTCTCTGCTAAGTTCAAACACATAGTGTTAGGTACGGTAAATTCAGCGGTCGCAGGTAGCTGTCAGAAACATGGCAGTGACTCGGTGGGAAGTATCTGACATTAAACAGATGCCATTTTTCAAAAGGGCGTGCGACCTACCAGCAGGACCACGGCCGAGTGAGATGGACATAATGGGTCCCCTGCTTTAGCACATTTACAGACAGCGAGGGTTATTTGTAGCAGGGATTGTCAACCCTGGTCGTGTAGGTCCAAAATCGTCCCATATTTTTGTATTCTAGTGCTAATTAACTGAGTAATTATAAATTAGCGTGTAAATTTCTTCCGCGCGTCTCCTTTGTTCTGTGTGACAGCCGGCTCCG
Source organism: Mormyrus iriodes (assembly GCA_011763525.2). Taxonomy (NCBI): domain Eukaryota; kingdom Metazoa; phylum Chordata; class Actinopteri; order Osteoglossiformes; family Mormyridae; genus Mormyrus; species Mormyrus iriodes. Next base: position 17,684,250 of record JAAGVU020000019.1, read on the forward strand.
CAGGGAAATGGCCGCGGGCCTTCCGGGTTCTGTAAAGACTATGTGTCCCCCCTGAGCTGTGAGTGATGCATCGATCGTACCGCTACTCGGTATCAAAGGTTTGACCCTTTTACTGCTTAATTGGCTGTTACTCTGGGGCCCCGGCATATGATCGTTTATGGATCCGCGACTCGGTGTTGACAGATGTGTTTATGTAGTATTGGTGGTGCACCGTTAACGACCAGCCATCAAAGCCAGCAGCAGAGGGCCACGATTACCATCCACCATCACCACCACTTCTAATGCAAATGAACCAGATAGTACGAAGTCCCTGATTTCACTGGAGTGTCATGTTGACTGATGTTTCCCAATCCGGTTCTCGGGGACCCGCAAACAGTCCACGTTTTTGCTCCCTCCCAGCTCCCTAAAACGTGGAATGTCTGCCAGGGAGCTGGGAAGGAGCAAAAACATGGACTGTCTGCGGGTCCCTGAGGACCGGGTTGGGAAACACTGATTTAGACAGATCAGCACATGTTTTACTCCAGAGTTGCTATTGGTCCTGTCATGAGGGGTGGAGGGCCCATGGTAACAGCAGCATTATCGGTGCAGCCTTGGGCTGTGGAGGGTGTGTTTGTGCCCCACGAGTCCAGACCATGTGAACAGACAGAGCGTCTTTATGAACCGTGTGTGTTTGTGCCCAAATGTCCATGTGAGTGTGTGAAGGAGTGTCCCTATTCCCTTTTTACAATTCAGCCTTTTCAGTATTTTTTTGTTAAATTAAAATGCCAGCTGTATGTTATTCAGTTTAATTTCTCTGGTTTCATCTTAGGAATGCCTAAAGGTGTTTAATGGAGATTCAACGGGAACTTTCCACTATGACAGAAATAAATTCAAAAAGAATTCTTTATATATTTTTTTCATTTTAACTCATTGAGGTCAGTTTAGAACTAAACAGCTAATTAATTCTCTTTTGCATGGAGGGTTGAATCCCTCAAGCACGAGATCTCCGTGTTTCCGCTTGTGTGTCTGTCTGTGTGTCTGTGTCTGTGTGTCTGTGTCTGTGTGTGCGCGCTTGAGTTGTGCTGTGTGTTTGTGTGCAGCCATGCAAGGTTCTGTGTATGAGAGAAAAGAGAGGCAAGGAGTGAGTGGGGAGAGATTTCAGAAGCCGGACATCGGTAACAGTGCTGAGGAGAAGGAGGGCCAGAGGGAAAGAGCTGGTTGGATATCAGTGTTTGTAGAGGAACGGTTCCAAGAACCTTTATTTTTTTGTTCATTTCTTACTGATGATAAATGCTGGCTGAGGGAAGGAGGGCCACAGGCCAACAGACGGTCTCCTTCCAAAGTGCCCAAGGAGGCCAGAGCCGTGAGGTTTGGGAGATCCATCATTATTACCGTTCATCTCGCTGCTGGCCGCTTGTTATCCCTTCATCTGAGCCCGTGCTTTCATTCATGCCAAATTCAACAACGGCTGCAGAAACACAACAGGTTTGAGTTCTACAGCACAGAAGCTTCGGCCAACCAGTCACGTGACTGACGTGTGACTGGTCTACAGCGCTTGTCTGTACCGTAGGCCAGGCTGAGATGCACGGCTGTTGACTCTACATCTCTACTGATGTTAGTAACTTAAAACTGTACTGCTTAGTGCAGGGAAAAACTAATCGCAATGACAAACGACAATGGTAATTTTCCAGTAGAGAAAGAAGCCTTATATCACAGTGATTTGCCTTGGCTTTTATTTGTGAACCGACATGAATATATTGTAGGGCTCCTGCTGTAAAATTCCCAGCCACTGCAGAAAGTGTGAATACAGGTCGATTATATGGGGGGGGGTATTTTTGTCCCAAGCTACAAATAATCCTCAGTGCTCCGGGTGGATAGCTGCCCATTTCGCTCTGATCTTCAGCCTGTAAATCTTCCGTGTTCTGCACTGAAAACCACCCCCCCCCCATTCCATTCTGATCCTGGGCCTGCAAATGATCCTAAAGAATCTCGGCTGGAATTCATTTGCCCCTTCCACTCTGATCCTCCGACTCTAGATGCTCTTTGGTGTTTTTCAACTGGAATTCATCTAGCTGCTGGATTCAGATCCCAGAGCAAGAGAGCCGGAGGGAAGAGTCGTGACGGAGGCTAGAGGATTGTGAAAGGGCTACAGAGAAGTTACCTGCAGTCAGTTGCTGAAGACGTGAAATGGAATCAATTTGATCATCCCAGACATAATTAGCTAGAATATGTTACAAAAGACAGGATCACATGTTTCCAGTGGGCAGAGTTCCCCAGCTGTAGGAACTGTCAGGTTAAGCCAGTGTCTGTGTCAGTTGGAATGAGATTTCACTGTAAAGATTACCAGGTGTATACGCGGTTGTGAATGGCCTGACCCTCCCATCTCCAGCCACGGGCTTGCCTCCCCCCGCCTCCGCGATGTGCCGCTATCACAGAGAAGGACAGTCATGTGACTGGGGTCGTCATGTTATTCTGGGGCACCTGCCTCTCGTTCCCAAAAACAGCATGAAAATGGAGGCATTGTGTTTTAATCTATAATCCCACCTGTGATTCAGGCACCTACAGCCCTGTTCATGTGCAATATCGTGGTCCCCAGAATTACCATTTTAGTTTGTGTCTTATTTGTTTTCTCATACGGAGATCAACCCATTCCCGTCCTATTGAGAATCGCCATCTAGACCCCTGTCACATGATCCCCTGTCACATGACCCATTTATCGCATCGATTTCCAGTCTACGCTTGTTGCTGTGTGGTCTGAGGCCAGTTATCCAGTTTACTAAGCACTAATTTTTATACGTTTTAAGGGCATGAGTTTTACAAGGCACTGCGCTATGTATCATTAACCAGCTTAGATACACAACACACAAATATGTATGTACATGCTTACATTTCCATTAATCCCATTTAGGAGACACTTACTCAAAGCAACGTACATTGGCAGCAAACAGCACATACTTAAGTACATGCATTTAAATGCACTCAGACTAAACACCAAACATTCACAGATAAATACACGCATGCATACTCATACAACAACATGAATAGCTACATATGTCAATACGCACTTTCATATAAACATACACAAACACGCTATTAAACGCACAAAAAAACATTCTACTTGCACACTTGACTCCAATCAAGACACACAGAAACACACACACGTTTGTATTCACTTCATTGTGGGGACTCTCCATTCATTTCTATGGGAAAAAACTAATCCCAACAATGACAGCCTTAACCCCTACCCAGCCCTACGCTTAACCATAAGTAACTAAACAAAATACAAGACTTTAGCATTTTTATTTTTTTGATTGCAGTCTCAGATTTTTATAAAACTGAGTTTCCCCTTGTGGGGACCGAAAAGGTGGTCCCCTCGACCTCAATATGACTGGTTTTTATCACATTATGGGGACATTTGGTCCCCACAATGTAGTACGCACATGACCCACACACACACACACACACGCTCCTTTCACACAGTGGCCCATGCTGTCACCCTGCTCAGTGGCTGGGAAATTCAGCAACCAACAAAGCAGCGTTTACAGTTTGTACTTGTCACCGTGGCCTGACATAAAACGTAGACTTAATAAGGATCACCGAGGCAGTAATTAGTCACGATTTTACACAGCAAACATTTTGCTAGTGAAGGCCTTTTCATGTTTTGCCGTATGCCATTGCCCTCAAAGGCAAGGCAGAAAGGCAAAGAGAATGAGGGACCACATCAAACGGGGCTGAGGCACTGCTGGCAGATTACATCTCAGAGGTGACGCAGGGAGATGGGGGGGGAAAAGTGCTGAACTTGCAGTTTTTTTAACGCGAGGAGGAAGAATCTGAAACTGCCTTCTGCCGCTGTCTGGCATTTTGGGGAGGACAGGCAGCGATAAGAGGCCCAGGAATGGTCCATCAGGATATGTTTCAGCACAATGTTCTGATATGGCCGTGTCTCCTGACAGCAAAACACAATCGCTGTATCTGTAATGAGCTCCAAGAATAGCTGGACAAAGATAACTGCAGTAGGATCTTCGGTGGTTTTGTTGATCTGCCGTTTTTTGCGGTTCTGTTTGAAGTTCTCCTTCCGATAAGAGCCACTAAGATTATTTCTGTTTAAATAACGGTTTAAAAAGCCGCGTTTGGGATTTATATCTCGAAAGGAGCGGCCGAGATATGAGCAGCTATCGGAAAAGTTGTTTTGACGTCACGGAGCGAAACATTCAGTATCACATTTCAGCCCAGTGAACCCACTGGTTCTGGCACTGCCGTTTGGTGCGCACCTGTAGCAACATGCCACCAGGTACTCGGTGGGTGGGGCCACATGCTCGGGAAAGTGAGTCTCCAGCAGCACGCTGCACGGCAGGGTTTTCAGGACTGAAACTGGAGATGGCACCTGAGAGTTGTCAGTGCTGCAGAGCACTTAACCGGAACGGCCCGCGGTGTAGTGCAGGATTTTTTCCCTTGGGCCTGTTTTGGGTTTCCTTCCAGCTCCCTGCACATTAAGCCAGTCAATCTTTTCTCTCCTCCCTAAGTAGTGCTCGATTATGGCAAAAAAAATAATCGCAATTATTTTGGTCAATACTGAGATCACGATAATTGAACACGATTACTCATGGACTTTGGAAATATCACGCATTTATCGAACTTTAAAAAAAGTTTAACAATGTATTTCCTACCTGGATTTATAACATAAGACAAAGGAGCATCGTCACTAAATGAAATGCAGCATAATAATTGTTTTATGTTTTTAATGATTGTTTATTGAAATGAAAATTCGATTAATTGCCCCATCCATCTCTCAGTTCAGTGTTTACTTGTGTTTATGCCTCTCACTTCTGCTGCGTCATTCACATGGGATTTAGGGGTTGCAGATTCTCTGTGTGGGTAGCTGCGTCTGTCCAGAGCGACACTGCAGACCCTGACCATGCACCTGTGTATCTGCAGCTCACTGCGGCCCGGCGAGTGGACCGTGGCATCGGAAATGGTGGCAGGCAGATTGTGCCCCGTTCTGGCCCGATCTCCCTGGTCGCACAGGGATTCTCAGAGGAAGGTAAAACGTCCCGCTTCTGTCTCGCCAGATCACACTAATGGAGAAATCCCTGGGCTGCATCACTCAGGCCCTGCAGCGACTGCTAGCCATGTCGGCGACAGCAGCAGGATCAACGGGGGCCAGCGCTGAGTGGGTGGGTGGGGCTTCGCACGTGGCCGACCTCGTCTCTACCGATAGCACCCTGCCGACCTATGAGCAGCTCTCTACCCTGAGGACCGACGCCTCCAAAGATGACAGCTCCTGAGGTGGTTCCCGCGACTGTGCCGCACCAGTGCCCTACACTGTGTACAGCAGGTAGTGCAACAGCACCCTCCCACCTGGAAGCACAATGAGTCATGCGTATCGTTAGCTTGATTAGCATTCGCGCAGATGTACAGTTATCAGCCAATATGACAGTGTCCAATAGGGGAACTGTACATAAACTGCTAAGGTATTTATACATATGGATGGATTACATTGTAAATGTGCTATATGGCTGAATGGAGAATAATACAGTAATTTTATACATTACTGATGTGGCTTTTTAATAAAGAATATCAATCAATACAAATCGAACAGTCACACTGCCACATGCGTCTTCATTTCACCAACCTGACACTGGGGGGCATACTTCCCCCGTCAGAGGCCCTGGTCCCAGCCTCGTGTTCCCTTTCTTTGCTGAAACACACACACGCACACAGGCGAGTGAGCATGACACCCAGCTCCCCCCCGGTTCCCTCCGAAACCCCGTCCAGGGCTCTTCTGAGGCTGTGACCTGACCCAGTCTGCGTCAGGTGGGCTGGCTCAGCACCTGTGGGCCGGCTCAGTGTGATTCTTTCCACCCCACGCCTGTACCTCTCACCTTTCCCAGTTGCTGTTAGATACAAATACACATAAGCCATGTAACCAGGTTAGACACACACAACATGCCCACCACTCTGCACATTCGTTAGATGGTCGTGTGACAACTGTGGGTATGGCCAAATATTGCTTGTCAAATCTTGGTCTCTTTCACCATACTCAGGACTGGTAACCAGCCTGTCCCAGTCTGTCATGGATGTACAGGACTGGGAGAGCTGTGAGGGCCAGGATGCCAGTCCTGCACTTCAACTTCGGCCCACGGCATCGCGGTGCGTTTCCTCAATAAATTGATTTCCACCACAAACTGCTGCAGCCCGTTGTCGAGCAATGCTCCACTGCATATCACCCACCCTGGCCTAGCAGTACAACACTGAGGCAGGTCTGTCATACAGCCAGAGTGTACAGGCAAAGTATTACCCTGCATGCTGATAAAATCGCATAAGCTGTATTTAATTCAGATTCTCACAGTGGTTACAATGATTCTCAGAAACAGGGTTCAGGAAATCATCGTGTTTTTTTAATATTTTTATGTTTCATCGGAACTGTTTGTAAAATCAAATTACTCTGTTGTTCTCAACCACTGGTTTCCACTAATTTGGTTTTGGATGTCCTTATTTACTGTCAGATACGAGAATCACAGTCCACTCTTGCGAGTTTCGAATCTGTCTTTAGAAAATGTGAAATGGGGTACAGACGGGACTTACTGTAGGGTAGTTTTAGAAACATGAGCAAAGCTGTTGAAAATTCACAATAAATTGTTAAATGACTTTTTGGGAAAGGGTGGTTACCCTGAAAGGTGTGAAAAGAGGTAATTAAAATGTTGATTTTTTTTTACAGAATTACGAAGCAGGATGCTATATAGCAAAGGGAAATATAGCAATACATACGCCATATCGTACCTGTTTGTCATATGTTGGTAATGATACTTTGAACGGATTCGCTAAGGACTGGGCATCTCCATGTGTTTCTCTGCGCTGCCGTTTCCTGTCCTGCAGCAGCCATTGAGTCAGGGCGGCCCCTCGTTATACGGGCTGCTCCTCGACCAGCCCAGACATCCAACCGTCACGCCACACGCCATACCCCATAAAACCCAAGCACGAAAACCCTGGCATCAGCCAAACCAGCTTAATTGCAGCCGCCAACTACGAGGGCAGAACCTCAGGCTCCTGTGGGCGCCTTGCGACCCAGCGGCACCACCGGCCCGCCCTCCTGGGCTCCCACGCTGTGCCCACATCTGATTCCTCTTAGGCGACCTGTGGAGACCACACGCCAACCACCACCACACGGACGAACACGTGCACTCGCACGCTCATGATCGCATATGCGATCCTGAACACTACAGACGTACACCGTGTCATACCGTGTTCCACCTCAAGCAGAGAGGAGCAGGGGTACAAACAGGGACCTGAGTGATGTATGTGTGGAGATGTCCAGTCCACATCCTGATAGAGGCACCGTCAGGCGGGGGGGTCATAGGGGCTGTAAGGGGGGAGGGTGAGGAGTTGGTGGAACAAGCCATACACCATTTCTGAACGTACATGTATCCATAGATAAAGTGCAAGTAAGGGAGGCTGCAGACAGGGTCCCGGAGCAGATGGCGTCCTGTTCAGGCTCTGTGCGCTTTGCATTCCTTTAGAGCGCCCTGACAGATAAGTGAGTTATGCAGCACACGACCATCTGGTCAGTGACACCGCCTGTGCGCTGGTGACAATGCCCGCCCCGTTCTGTGGGGGGGGTGAGGGGGTGGTGGAGGGCGTGTTGCCTTGGCAACGGTGACATGTGCTGTTCCACGCCTTGTTCTTAGGGAGCAGTCTGGTCTCTCTGCACCCCCCCCCACCACTCCACCCCCTTTCTCATTGTCATGGCCACACCCCTCCTCAGCCCAGCCGGCCTGAGTCTCTGGGCTTTCCCAAGGCACTTTGTCCTTGGGCTCCGAGACATCAGAAGCAACAAATTTCGCAACCCCCCCACCCCCAAAGCAGTGGACTTAAATGTAATGGGGGGGTGACCCACCTTCCTCCCCTGCTCTTCCCATTTCTCATACTTGGTGATCTGTGACTCACAGACATACTCATGTGGGCCAACACATACTCACAGTCGCTTGCCGTCCTTCCACGGCACGCCTGGAGCGTTGCGTCAGACTCTGTCCGCACGGAGTGCTCGCTTGCTCGCTTCGTTTGCCCAACGGCGGCCGGCCCCTCTGCCGAAGTTTGTTTATTGTAAAGATGTAAGTGGAGTGTCCACACACCACAGGCAGGCGCGGCCCGGAGCCCAGGGAAAAGATGGTGCTAATCCTGAACATGAATGGGCCAGGTCAAGCAGCCAGTCAGCTTGCATTCAACCTCTGGGCAACTGCCACAAATTAGGAGGGGCGGACAGGCCCCTTAGAGTGTGGGGGGGTGGGGTGTATTGTGCTGCCCTGGACCCCTCATCCTGTAGATTAAAGGGCCTATCTGGCAAAGGTGAAGATTAATAGCCTTTCTGATGCACCCCCCCTCCACTCCACTGCCCTCAATAATAAATCTACCTCAGAGCCAGTCAGCTGAAGCGACAGCTTTGCTCCTGGTGCCCGCCCCCCCAGCCCCTTAGCCAGTCACCATGCGTGACGCTTGGCACGGCCGCCGTCCGTGGCGTTCCAAGGGCACCCAGCAGGCTCCCACATTCAGTTGTGCCACCAAGAGGCTACTTCTGTTTTACTATTGGTTTCAAATTCGGAGGCACCCGTTTTACACAACAGAGGATAAAAAATTCCCAAGACCTGGGGGTGGACATTGAAATAAAAACAAAACTGCTTTAGAGGTGAACGCCAAGGCTAACTGGTAATGCTACTCAAGTGGCCATGCTTACTCCTGTTAGTCACATATAAATAGCTTTTAAATTAAATATAAATTTATTACCCCATAACCTTGACCAGGATAAGAGTTTGAAAGATGGGTGGATGCATCTATGTTTCCTTGAATTTTATATCCACAGCAACTGATATTTGTTACCTAGTTAAGTTAAGCAAGTTAAGCACCTTGCTCGTGGACACAGAAGTCATTGTCCTGACTCATTGTAATGCCAGTTAACTGGAGTGAAACTAGTGTGTGGCAGACAGGGACATGAAAGTTGCATTTACACTCAGCATGTGCTGGGACAACAGCAGGAGGTCTCAGGTACAGAGGAGGAAGGCTAGGGAGCAAAGCCACTCGCTGCTTAGCAGAAGACTGCTGCCCTTTGTCAGCCGCTTAAAGTGGCGATGTTTCCTGGGCCCGCCCCCGCAGAGCCAATCTGCTAGCCAAATGCCATTGCTCATCCGAGCTGGTGCACCCTAAAAGGTGCAACCAGCCTTAAAGCAGCCTCACAAGGCCAGATGATGAAGAGGGAGAAGAAGGCAACTCCAGATAAAGGAGAAGGGGAGAGTTGTGAGACGGATAGAGGAAAGGCAGAGACAGGGGAATGCCAGTGTCAACAGAAGGCTGAAGGGGATTCCCTCACAAAAAGACTAGAAAAAAGGTTTACTATTGTCCTGGTGCAGCAGTCAAGCACATGGAAACACTGTTCTTCCCTGAGGATGACAGTAAAATTTCACTCACACCCAGATGGCCAAAAAAATAAACGACACGTGTCTGACTAAATGTAAATGATGCGTACACTGAGGTCACACTTTGCCATGACATCATTTATCAAGATGCAGTAAAAAAGGATTTGTGATTCAGAAGTGAAAAAAGGAACGCGCCAAGACGTCTTTGTTTGTATTAATCTGACCATTTTCAGCCACGTCCAGTGGCGTAATGGGAAGCGCTAGGTGTGTGGCTGGTCATGGAGACCACACTTTAGAAGAGGGCTTTTCGGCTTGAGGTCTGTGAGCGACACATCTGGTAAATGATCAAAATGATAGTATTAACACCCCATCTATGCGTCACAGAAAATATTAAAGGGAGACCACCCACCCCCCACACAGTCAGAACGAAGAACCTTCAAAGAGAAGCCCCCCCCCCTCAGAGAAACAAATATTAAAGCCCCCCAGTCCATAGTTCTTAGATACTTCTCTGATCACGTATTAGTGGTTGGGGGTCCTTTACTCTGGTCTGTTTTCATTTTGGTTCAAAAGAAGGCTGCTTCAGACAAATTGCACTGTTCTCTTCCTTTTTGATCTAGACTTTTAAAAATAGAACTGCAACCAGTGGCTGCTGTTAGTGAGTCTCTCTCCCTCTTATTGCCGCTTGCTTATTTAACCTCTTTAAACACACATCAGTAACCCTGTTCAAAGTCTTTATTTCTGCACGCCCAAGCAGTGCAAATAGCTCCAGGAAATCAGACGTAAAACCCTTCTCATTTCTGCCACTCCGCAGCGCTTCCTCTACATTTCCTGTCCGTTTCCTGTGCTCCGATGACCTTTTCACTCAGCGGAGACAGCCGCTCTCCCTTCTGTCTCGGACCCTCAGCGGAGACAGATGAGCTAATATCCCAGTTGTCTTTATTTAATTCACTACATCATTTTGTGAACAGCAGTGTGCATAAGCCAGACTTCTTTCTTGATAGAGTTTCCCCTGTTGTTCCCCCTTTCATAAAGGAGAAGGAAGAATTGGTTGTCGGGGGGGGCTCATGTCATTTTGAATTGTTGCTGGTAATACTGGAAAGGCCCCCTGGGGGCTGGATGGTCCATCTGGTGAGGGCAACAAGGCGGCGATACTCCGGCTGCGGAGAGACATGGTCGCGCCCGTTAGCTGCGCCTGCAGATCTGGTCTCCCACTGCTTCGGCACTGGGCCGGGAAGCTTTCAGCCAGGCAACAGTGGCAAACAAGCACGACCCGGCTCTTCCAGCCGCTCAAAGGCCACTGAGATGGCAAGCATAGGAAGCCGTCACGCCATTAGGCTGCCATTATAATGACACACACACGGTGGTTGCATTCTGGAGCCAGGGAGCCAGCTCACGGGTTTAAAAAGCAACCGCAAAGGCTGCTGCCCCAATCACATCTGCTAGGGGAGCTGTACAAGCAATACTAACGTTAAACATCCAATTCATGCACTTTAAAAGTTTGAAGTTGCTTTATTTTAATATATCCTTTTAAACAGATACTGGCTTAATCTGATTTGATGTCATTGAGGCATCCGCTTGGAATGGACACAGTGAAAACGCAGATAAGGCTGCCCTTTGAGGCCTTATTTATTAAGTGAATACCAACCTTGGGTTTATAATAATGGATCTGTCTTGCTTAGCTCAAGTTAATGTTATGATATTATAAGAGTCAAATGGCCCTGAAATGTATTTTTAGTATTTATGCGACTCCACTCTGTCTCTGTTTAATAATGATGAGTCTCTGATTAATTACTGCAAACTTAAATTGTACAGTTAAGCCTCTGGTAGTTTTATGCAAAATTACAGTGCATTTCATGTGTCTTACGGAACTGTGCAGAGTAAAGTCTCTTGACATGCAAACGTTGGTTGGGGGCACAAACGCAGCAGCAGGACTCTGCTCGCACACCTGCTGAATTTCAGCTTTTAGCAGCTCTGCAAAAGCTAGATATCACTAATCTGTCCAGCCGGTGTAGGACCCTCTCGCCTGAGACCACAGCTGACAATAAACACGATCAGCCAGGTTAGGAATTTGGCTGCATCTTACACTGTTAATGTTTGTCACTGTGAAAAAGTTTTATGGAAGAAAATGGCAACAAGCCAGCAGCCTACAAAGAAATGGATCAGACAGATGGCTCATGTTTATTTGACTTTAACCTTCTCTTGTCACCTTTACAGTCTCTTACAAAAATTCACAAGAAATAGGTCATTATTAAAGCGGAATTAAATCTAAGGTGAGACAGTGTGCAAGACGTTCTTCAGTTTTCTGGCTGAAAACTTCTTTAATTATCCGCTCAGTTAAAGAACAGGATTGTCCTGGCCTTGCATTAATTCTGCATTCCAGTTTATCCCATAGACGTCTCCTGGGTAGAGGTCAGCGCGCTGTGTTGACCCCTGCAATGTCCAGATGGTGTGTTCTGCAGATAAAATATTTTCATATTGCGCAGTAATCTCTGTTTTGTTTCAATTAAAGGGACGCCTTCAATACTAAGTTGTTTGAAAATTCTTCTACAGGTAACGCAGCACAGTTTAAGAAATCACTAGGTACCCACAATTGTCCATGTAATCTCTTGGTAAGCTTGCATCTATTGTAAAACAGTTTTAATAATTTAATTCAAAGTTTCCGCATAAATCTCCACCCTCTATACTGCAATTTACACTGACTCATGGTTCATTATGGGGCAGCGCTTGAGGGATAGCCTACCTGGTGTGCAATAGCACAGTGCATGCACTAATGCAAGAACCAGGGATATCAGGATCTGTGGTCGTCCTGCTGTAACAGAACAAAAACCAAACAAGGTGAATGGGCCACTAGAAAGTCAAACTGACAAGTGACGAGTCAAAGCGGGTCATTTTCTCAAAGCATCTGTTCTGTTTGTTCGCCGCGCCTCGTTGAGCCGCTAGTGGAGTTACACGCGCTGCCATTTCAAAATGTGCAGCTGCGCTAAATATGAATCGCACCAGCCAGTTATACTAATCTGCATATGTCGGACATGTGTATTCAAATATACTCGTATGGTGAATTACTAATTGACCTCTTAAGAGTGTGAGCGACAGCTGCAAGGACGAAACATCCGCTCCTGCACCGGCCTCATTGGTTCTAAGTGGGGTTTGCACGCCACGCTCTGTCCTCTCAAGGTGAGAATGAATCGTGGCGTTTATTACATTGTATCGAATCTTTCCGCGCAGACAAAGTAATTGTTAATATAAAGAGCAGAAAGATGGATCTATTATCAACGATTTCCAGCTTTTATGCTGCGTTTTCTACTAAACCAAAACTAAACGTATTGCGGTCAGGATGTCCAGAATCACCAGTCACATCTACGCGTATTGTTTGTTTGTGGCAGCTGTTAAATAAATATGGGCCTACGGCGCGACGTAAATCGCCATTAGCGGTCAGCGCGACGCTGATTCTGCTAGGAGGGGAGGGGTCTGTGGTTAAAAAGTGATCACGGCCCCCCAACCGAGGCCAGGCTCAGACAAAAAAAAGGAAAAGAATGAAAGAAGAGCCCTGAAAAGCCGCCACGAGTTCCCCGTCAGTCAGGCTTCTGCGTGGCTGAGTCAATTCAGCTTTGGGCATTGTTGCACATACGCATGAATACTGAATGAAGGAATGCCAGAAAGAGCCTGCACCTGGAAGTGAAGCGCAGGCCAACGCGCACACACATCAGGCGAAATTTTACCAGGGACTCGGCTTATTTTAGAGACCTGTTAGGAAAATATATATATGTATATTGCTGGAAGATGAATGGATAAACAAAAATACATTTTCAAGCAGTCATGTCAATGTTCATACGGACATAGGCCTACATGCATGCGTTTATAAGTCCATGCATGCATGTACGGTTCCTGATACACACATAAATCACCGCAGCTGAAAATTCTTCGATTACGACCACTCGCGTATTAGAGATTAATCATAACTAGGCCTACTCTTTTCATGCTAGTTGACACATTTTCCGATATTTCCTTCAACAGAAATAAAGGATCATGAATCTGGTGAAACTACATAATACTGTTGCCAGATACATTGCTGCCGAGCTCAAAACCAATTAATATCAAAAAGTTCTTTAGTTTTTCGTAAGCGCAGCCAATTAATTGGAATATTTAATTCAATGTGCAACTTGTGCGTTTATTTTGCATAGCATCTCATTGGGAAGCAATGAGCAAAACTCAATCAACGAGCCTTTCCATGTTGTCATTAGGATGCTGGGCGAGTACGTCACAATGGTGTATAAACATACAGGCGTGAACTCACCCATCCATTCGTCACGCTAGGGGGGAAACCGGGGTTGGGTCGAAGGAAAAAAAACTAAAATGATGCGAGTTTGTGGGGCCCGGGGGGGGCGGCGAGCTTTAATTTGGTGACAAAGCCTCATTTGCAGGTCAATGCAATGGCACACTCGCCTCTGCGCACCCTCCAACTTGCCTTTGTTCCGTATCGCCTGCTCCGGTGCCAGATGGCCAAGGAAAATGCTAATTCACTCGCTGCGTTTTTTCTCCTTTTTGTATTTAATTGCAGTCTTTGCAGGTGGGGGCTGCGGAGTGTGTGCCTTATTCAAATGGGATTTAGTTTTTTTTTTCTTTTTTCAGGCACGTTTCTTACTTCGTATGTGAGTCGAGCAGCGTTTGTCATCTGACAGCCAAGTTTGCAGATAACGCACACTGTCAACGCCCGTGGATAGGTTTTGGGGCGCAATCAAAACACAAATCGGGTTTTCCTTATCGAATTGGAGACGGAGTTCCTTTTATTTGCATCCCCAACCGTAGTGTTTTACCAATTTCCCCCGCATGACAAACAAAATACACTTTTTGTAAGATCTAACCATTTGTCGAGACTGAATTGCTTAGTCTCAAAACCGTGCATTACAATACCAGTGACGTAAATAATAAAATGCATAATGTGGCATTTCATTATTGTGAATATATTTGAGAAATGAGTGCTACATGTTAAAAAAAGTTTCATTTATAGCAGCAAATTTTATCAGGCAGTTTCATGGTACTTATTACACTACTTATAGGGGAATAGAAAATGGATGGACTGGACCGATGAGTGGATAGATGGATATTAGCGAATAGTTGAAATCTGGTAAATTATCGAACAAATTGATATAATGGAGTTTACTTCGCCAAAAGATATGCACACTGGATTTACAGTCCATTTAACGTTTTTAGCCTTACAAAAATACACGAATGGAACAGAATGGATACGCGGGGTCTTTGATTACTGAATAGTGGACAAAACGTGTAGATAATTGAGACTTAATATTACGTATGTTTTCTCCAGTTGATAGATTTACAAAGGACCGCACCCAGGGCAGGTACATGAGTTTTAGCTTAATATACAAAAAATAGGGCTAATCAGGAGGCCTGCTTATTTTTATTTCTAGGGCATTTGTGGTTGTTCAGGAACTGGACTAGTGAACAAAGGGTTGCAAGTTCACAAGAGAAGTGAGGTGTACACTTCAGCAAAGGTACTTAGGCTGAATTGGTTCAACAAATAACAAATTGTAAAATGATGAGTACAGTAATTTCCTTTGTAATTTTAAGTAAAAATTGAGTGTGTACTGACAGTTGCATAGGCCTATATGGATGTCTATAGATATATCTTGATTTCATATAGGCTACGTGTGTTTGTAAATATCAATAGGCCTACACATACGCCGTGCTGAAAACGATTCCTTAAGATAATGGAAACAAAATTCTATCAATATAACGTGAATTTTAAGCTTAAAGTTTGTCAAAGAATAAACGCACCTGCATCATAATATTGAACCCTCTCTTTGCCAAGCAGGTCTGTTTCCATATATGCAGTTACTAAATGAAAGTAAATTATACGTCTTTACCAATGAAACTTGAGTAAATAATGTTTAGATGGATATTGTATAACTACCTTCACGATTTCAGCGTTTTTATGTTATATAAATGGTTGCAGGATTATTGTTTGGAATTAGTAAATTGTTGTTACTTGAATTTGTTTGATTGATGTCGATGTACGAATAATTTTTCGTATCTTATTAGTTTTTAGTTCGAATTTGGAATTAAGAATTTATCGCCACTTCTGCTTTTACCTTTCACAAAAGATCACGGGTCAAAATATAAATGTACGAGCGAAATTACTGTTTTCAAAATTATTGAAATGTAATAGGACTATATTTAATTTCTGAATTTTCTTTAAGTGAAAGGATAATAGATGAGTCCAAAGGAAAATAACTGACAATTCAAATATGAAAGTAATCTCTCTGTGGTCTTAGGTATTGATTGTACAGGTTTCCAATTATTTTTTTAAACGCACCCGTTTTAATTTTAGAGTCTTTTCACTGTTTCTGTATCATTGAACTTGTATTGCATGTAAAAAAAATTTACCACAAAACTGAAGAACAACAGCTAATTGAACTCACCTTTGCTTCGTACAACTAAATAATACATTCTTGTTTTGGGAACTACTTTTTAAAATAAAATGGAATGAAAGGCATATTCCCTTGAAATAATCAAGAAGTTATTGTTTGTAATATTGACTTTACTCACACCACGAGTATTTTAAATATGTATTGCTTACGATTATTTTATTGCTTGAGCGATATCGTTCTTTAAAACGTTTTAAAATGAGCATCTCAGGACATACAGAGCACAGGTTCAGTAGGATTTTAAGTTCAGTTTATCTTTGTCTTTCAATTTTATCTGAAATGGATCTTCGGTGTTATATCTTGTATGTCATAGTTTTGTTTTAATTGCGTTTTTGTTGCATCGTATTACTTGCCTGTATATCCATTATTCCATAACGTATAAGACGCGTAGTCAGTAAGTACTTTCACAAATCATAGGATGAAACAGGCCTCAGAGATATAACTTTAACGAAGGAAGTCTCAATCAAAGCGATGGAACTGGATATCTGTTGTTTTTAAATGATAAAATGCCGTGCATTTACGAATAAAGTTTTCTGAATGGCTCGGTTTCTCCGGGCATATGGCCCCTAATTAGCTGAATATTCCCCATAGTTTAATTATATTTTTTCGCCCATTCGTATTAAGGGATGGGGGAAAACAAAGTTTCCATTGTTCTCCAATGCAGGACATTATGTGGCTGAATTAATGGATCTTGGCTATGTCTACATGGATTTGCCATATGGCTACAAAGAGAGGAAGAATGGAGACTGGGTGCTTTGTGTTGGAAATGAGAACAAGCGCGTCAAAGGTACGGGTGCGTGTGTCTGTTTGCGCTGGCGGGCCGGTGGAGTCATTCACGCTAAAATCGCACACTTTGGCGCTGGGGGGGGGGGGGGCGTTACTTGCCAGAACGGTTCCGGGGGCAAGTAGGTAATTTTGACCTGTCGATATTAGAATAAATTTCCAGCAAAATATCTAGCTATCATTGCGCTATTGTTGATACACAACCATCCACTGACTCGCCCGTGCAGTAATCTACTTCGTCAATTCAACGTTAACTTGCAAGTATATCTAACTCAATAGCATATTTAAATGGAGGGTATAACAAAGCCGCTTCACTTTTTGTTTCTTGGGCAGGTGGCTTCTGTGTTGAGGTAGTGGGACGCGGCGGTAAACAGTAGTGGTCGGAGAGGTCCTTTAGACGGGTTACCGAGCGCACGCTGAATATGGGTGTATCAGCGGACAATGCGGGGTTCCAAAGGCACCTGCTTCACTTCTTTATGTGGTGGGTGGGGGCTGGGGGTGCTTTAAATCCCAGCCTATATCACCCAGCTGCCATCTTCGCTGCTCTGTCCTTGGACGCACAAATGACTGCTTTGTGTTTTATCTTAATGTGTGTACCGGCTCTTGAATGAATAACAATAAAACATTAAACAGTATTCTAAAAACCGCGGCTCAGCTGTAAATGTTAAGGGCCTTTATCAAAAAAAAATACATACTGCAGGAAATTACTGCTATTGTTTGTGATATTTAAACACCATCGTATACTTTGCTCTGTGTACCATACTATAGGCCTATTGTTAATTAGGTATAAAAAGACGTCTTTTAAAACTTTTTTTGCATTTAAGGTTATTCACAAATAGGCCTAATCAAGTAAATTGGAAATGATGGTACGCGATCCTGGTTTAAAACGGTCGTTTAAGGTGTAAGATTGGGGAAGCGAGTTTTCTATTGGGGGTGCAGAAAATAGGCCTAGTCTAAAATAATTTACAACCTGCGAGTGCTTTCTTATAATCGAATGTCGTGATTTACAATTCGAGATGAAACTAGCGACGCTTCCAGTGTACAGAATTTTTTTTACACGAATTTCGAATTGGAAAAGGATTTGTAGACCGACCGAAGAAGCCAAGAAAATAATGTTACTGTGGATGAGTCTCGTACTTAAGACCGGTGTATTACATCTTTAGGTGGTTTTGTTGTGGGTTTATGGTGGAATGATACCTCTGGGGTTCAGGGAAGAAGCGTTAGCCTTTGGCCACAGTACCAGTGCCGTTTTAAAGTGAGACTGCCGAAGAAAGGCAGTTATCTGTAAACTGAGCCTGTTCGGTTTTCATATTTAGTGAACTGAAGTTGCGACGAGGCATAGAATCAAATGGACAAAACACGGAACAAACAAGACAAAATATAGCATGAAAATATGCTTTTATTCGGTTCTTTTGGGGAACAAGTAATGGGCAGTGATATATGACGGCTCAGAAACGTAATGGACCCTAATTTCAAGTTTACTATGAAAAGCTACATTAATGATTGCAAAACATAAAAATATAAACAATTAAATAAAAAGATTGCCCTTTGGCTACAATAAGATATACAGTGAAACATAAATAAAAATTATAAGTTAGATTATTCTTTAAAAATATATATTTACAAAAATCAAGATACATTTAACAGAAATAAACAATATATACTTTCATATTGTCTTTTTCGTTTTTTAAAGCTGTACACTTTTGGCCAGTGTAGACGTTAAGTTAAGATTGCACAGTTGTTAATGTATTTTAACACTGTCAAGCGGCTCCAAGCGGAGCCACCAACTTGCTACATTTCTCTGAAGTCCTTCGGCGAGTACAATCTCCCAGCCACTGTCCTGAGAGCCGATCAGACGCTCCTGTCCTCGTACGAGCGCAGGGGGACACCAAGCTAAACGATGACCAGATGCGCTTTTTTTGTCCTTCTCTCTGGCGTCGGAAGAAGCTGTCTTCACATTATCACAGTGCAAATACCTAAAGGAAACAATAGTATTATTTAGTTAAGGTATTATATTTGGGTAGAAGAACAACTTAGCGGCTTAAATTCGAGAACTGGGAAAAGGCTTGCACTCCTGGTAAACGTCACCACCTACTCCAGCCTTTCCCGCCACTGTGACGCAAACTCCCCTCCCCCAGTCCATATACGCTACTTTCGGCCAAATTGCATGGGCAACATTTTAATACAGTGTATACTCCAGACAACTAGCCACTTATGTTTAGAACTTAATGGGATAATAGTATATCGCGTAGACGATATTAATGGAATTAAAACAAAAAGTAATTTATCCCACCTTTAACGAATTCTTCTGCGTGGAGTTTGTTCGACGTGAATTGTAGATGCGCTGTTTTGGGAGGTGTCTTCAGTTTGTTTCGTTTCAGATATTCTTTTCCTCTTCCCATAAAAATCTGAAAAAAAGGAGCTATGGTTAAGCTTTGTCACAATATAACTGAGACGCATCAACCGCAACCTCATGCACAAAGTCCAAAATATGACAGATGCCGGAAATTCGGTTATAATCAAATGAGCAGTTGATAAACTGAGACATTTAAGGGCTTACCAGTGATGTGAGTTATGGTGGTCGATGTGAGATCAGTAGTAGATGTCCTTTTCCGTCGCACGCAAGCGATGGGTTTGCATTTGGGCTTGCCTGAGTTCAGCTTTTCGGAGCAGTTCTCCTGATTCACCTCGCTGGTACGGGACACGGCGCTTTCAGCATTTGACAGATTATCATCGGCAGTGAAAGAAGATGGTACGGCCTGGGCAGTACAGTCCCGTTGCTTCCCGATCACTGGAACAACAATCCTAGATTTCCCAATTTGCAGAGAGTCCTGATAGAAGACGGGCATTGCATCCACAGACGCCTCCTCCCATGCGTAATCTCCAGATAGGGGCGTATCGGTCTCGAAGTTAAAGTTCCAACGACGCTGGTCCCGCTCGGAAATTTCACGGAGCTTCGACTTTATCTCCCGATTGAGCTCCTCATGATCAACCGGCCCAAAAAGATTCCGGCAGGCGCCGGTGTGGCCGTGGAGGGGGAAGGTCCTCCGTGCTGCTAGCCGCTCCAAGGTACTACTAGATAGCTGGACGTTTGACATTGTGAGTGTATTATATCCAGCTGAGGGAAAAAAAAGTCAGGAAAAATAAGAGATATCGATCCCCAGCAACGAAATGAAAACCTAGATTACGAAACTGACAGCAGTGTGTACGTTTACGGTTAAGTTTTGTAGTGAGACGTACACGAGGTTATTTAAATGAACGACCCAGCTGGCCAGTAAAGTTGTATTTAAAGTCCCTTAGGTGTGCATGGTCGAATGGCCACATCGGCCAAGCTGCTGATTGGTCGCGCTTATTCCCGCCCCCTGGCTTTAGACACACCTCTCCTGCATTTGCATTGGTTTAGGATCCGATCTGGACTTTTGCCAGCTTAAGCGCGGCTTATGATTTGCGGCGTGGGGTGTCAGACTGCGCGGTGATTGCGGGGCTGCCGGAGATCTCAGTGTAGTTGTTATTGCCCGACGGAGATTTTGCTTACGACGGAGTTTTTCCTCCCCTCTTACCCCATCCCCCCACGCTCTCAGTCTTTTTAGCCACGTCCCAAGACATAAGTTTATAACAACTTGTAATTAGCTGTATTTTAAAGGAATAATGTGACTGTATTATATTGAGAACTTTTTGCGATATTTTGGAATATTTAGTAATCAGTCTGCGCATTCCTACATAAACACAAAATGATGGCGATTTGCTAAGCCTATGTTTCATGTTGCAACCAATGTCTATTATCTTCTACGGCATGTTTAGTTTGTTACGTAATAATTTGACAACAAAAGCGTAATTAGTAATCAAATGATTTTTAAGTAGCAAAAAAATAAACAGCCTACAATACTTGGGATACATAAGTCGAATAATGATTGCTGAGTGTCAGTTAATATAACGTAGCTTTTCATAATTTTGTGTCTAATAGCTAATTAATATTTTCACTTTGGCAAAGAAATTGTGTTCTTAAGATAAATATTTGTTTTCACTTTTATGTTTTATTTCATAGTAATATGGATAAAAAAGTTTTTTAACTTTTAAAATTCGTAAATAGTAGCAGCATTAATGTATATATAAAATTAAATGGTAAACGTAACTTTTATCTGAGCACTATAAACACACCTAAACAGTTTTACACATACACACACACACACACATACACACACACACATA
>JAAGVU020000019.1:17707671-17719158 GCA_011763525.2 Mormyrus iriodes
TTATTTTTATTTTTATTTATTTATTTATTTTTAAACCACGTCTGCGTTTTTTTGCACAATTTGCACACTTTTAAACGATTGTCGTCTCTCTCACTGGTTTGTAACTTCTGTGTATTGTCTTCAAAAAATATGTATTCTGTCATTTCATATTAGTCTGTTATAATTCTTTCCTCCCTTGTTTGTCCATTTTTAACTCAGTCGCATGCTGTGTGCGTGTCTGGCCATGCACCAGAATTCTTCGGCCATGCAAATGTCCTTGGCGAAATAAAGTGATTTAGATTCTGTTTTCAAAAGAAAATAAACCGTGGACATAAATATCTGCATATTCGAGACGGTACAAAGTCCAAAAAGCACAAGGTTTGCAAAATGTACTGTTCTTGTAAAGCATTGATTAACTTTTGATTAACAATTTAACCAGGTAAAATGAAGCGACGATTGACTTTTCTAATGAAGAATTGGAATGTTGTACTTTCCGGTATCGCTGCATTGCTTTTGCAGACGCAGTCATACCTGACTGGTACGTAAAGAAGTTCAAACCTGTCTGCGAAAATATGCGTCTTTGTCTGTATAATGCTGACCTTTGCTTCCTGGTCTTTGGAAGAACTTTCCAAACCATATTGTTATCAGACACTCCATTACTATTTCATTAACCGAAGAACAGGACACAGAACCGAACTGTGGTAAAACGATTATTTAACGTGCATTGTTTCTTTGCAATGTGTCTATTGCTTATTCTCGTATACCCTGGCTGCTATCATTACCGTGTCTATAAATATTCAAGATTCTTTAACGCCGACGAGCGACAGTTGCAAAGGAAATTTCATCCACATTCGGTTGCAAGACTAATTAATAGTGTTTAACAGTATAGATAGCGCAGAACTAAAATGGATTATGCAAAATAATAAAAAGTGCATTTGAGTATTTTATTCTGAAACATATTCTAAACGTAAACTTTTAAAAAATGAGACGTATATCACCTCATTCTATAATAATGTATTCAGATAGGGTCACTGGTTTTAAAACGTGATCCTGCTCAAAGCAGCCGCATTAGGGACGACTGTGTTACAGGCATTACAGCTGAAATGCCAATAGCTGGCAAACTTTCACAGTCAACCAGTTTAGCTTATAACGAGGTACGGGCAAGGATATGAACACGCAGCCGTGCTACAGCACACAGCTAAGCTATTACGCGTTTGTCACTGTGCCTTGATTTATTATTGCGACATATAGCACCTGGGACAAGGCAAAATCCACACATATTTTGCATTGTGACCCCAGATTTAACTGTCTAAAACAATGAGTCTTGCATCTTCAGGGCTATCTGGCAGATATCTTTAGGCGTTAACGTTTCTGTGGTTTATCGTATCATGCACTGTGTGTATTGAATTGTGTGTATTCTATCGTTTTTGTGCACATGTACAGCACATACGGTTGTACAGTTGTTTTATGTACAGTTTATGTTTATTTGGCCTATCATACTGCGAAGGGGGAACTCTAGACCCAAGACTTTCACTCACTAGTTCACTCGTTCTAGGTTTGTCTCAATAAAAGTGATTTTATTTGATTTGAACATTAACAGTATTTAATGTAACAGTGAACACTTTGTGGAGTACATTCTCCCTTCACTGGGGCTGTGTGATGTGGTCACTGTGTAAGTGTGATGGATCATGTGATATGTGAATATAAGACTACTAATACCAACATTTAAATAAGAATTTACAGGAGATGACTTCACCCTAGAACTGTGAGTTACAGTATGGATACAGCCATTCAGCTGTCTAGCTTTCTGTTTGTGATACAGTATTATGGCCAATTCCACATGAAGGCCAAACTATATTCATTTTTTCATATATTTCCATGAGACTATGTGTCATGGTTGTGACTCCGGTGCTGGAGATTAGCTGGGAACATGAATGTTGACCTGGATAAGTATTACACTAGCATGTATCTGGTGTCTCGTAAGAGGAACATAAGTGACTGTGGCGGTATAGGACCCTTTGGGGAGTTTCTGTTTGTGACCCTTTGGTTCCTCTATCTTAACACCACACAAGTTAAAGATGTACAAATCTGTGGCAGTCTCAAAGACTGTTAACCACAGATTGTTTAGCAGTTTTGAGAAGGATGGTGCATTTTGTTTTTCTTTCTGTTCCCAATAGTTCAGTTACATATTCCATTATTTAATTTATACTAACGTTGGACAAATCCATTGGAGGCCTGTATATTTAATAAAAACTTGCCTTAAATGTGCAATACTAAACTATGTAACTCTATAAAGACATTTTTCCAATATGGAAATGAGAGGATGGTAAGAGGTGGAAGCCGGGGAGTCAGTCCTACAAGTACCCTGAGAGCAGGAGGTAAGGACAGCGGAGAGATCCAAGGGAGGCTGGGATAGAGGAGACCGGGAGCTGGGAAGGAGAGGGAGCAAAGGCAGGCCGGAGGACAGAGGTATGTTGCATTCCACAAACAGTACCTCACACGGAGTGCTCAGTGAAGCAGGTTTAAATTAGTGATCCCTCAGCTTAACAGAAATGACATTACATTTGGGATCATACGGCAGGATAAGAAAATTGAATTTCTGTTAAATACTTAAATACATATTTTATTGATTTTCTTTTTATTCACAAGTGTATATGCATTAAGGCATAACCTTTATTGACGGTCTTTATAAAAGAACTTACACTGTATTACAAATCAGAAAATTTATGCAAAAGAAACCTGCAAAGAAACTAAACAAACATCACTGATGCTGTAAAATTATAAGATTAAGACCCATTAGCTGTTTTATTTCTTATGTTATGTTCTTATTTTATATTTCATTAGCTGTTTTTCAAAGATTGTAATTATGTTTACATTGTGTGTATTTGTGTCCATTTTTGTAAGAATCTGTATATGTTTCATGCGATATATTGTTGTACAATTTCTACTTCATTAATAAAAAATGAAAAAAAGCTTTAAATTAGTGATGGGAATAACGGCTCTTTGACGGGAGCCGGATCTTATGACTCCGTTCCTTTCCAAGAACCGTCCAAAAGTCATCAGGTCATCGTTCTTTTTCCTTTTTTCCGTAGAGGGCAGGGGTTACTAGGTTTGTCTGGTGAAATAATTGCTAGAATAATAATAGGGTAATATGTGGATCAGATTCAGACTTAGCCATCCAACCAATATAATTTCATTTCACGTGTAGATTACCTTTAGCGGTAGGAAATGACTCATATTGCCAGACCTAATGTCCATGATCTGTATCGTAAACATTATACAAGGTGATATAATATCCCTCTTCTTTGTCAGTGAATTTTGGCTATTACTTTGAATTTGCAGTCTGTAGGAAATGTGTTATGTAAATAAAGTTGCCTTACCATGAATGCAATTCATGCAACACTTAAAATTAGAAAACGTTTTACTGGCACATTAACAATTATACTCAACTTTTTATGCAAAACAGATTTTAGTGCAAATAAGATAAAAAATTATGAGAAAACTTTGAATGCCGTGCTTACAAACAGCAACCAGCAAATCCTGCTCATTCTGTCTTTAAGGAACAATGTCTACCTATTGTGACTGGCTGGCTCTCACTGTTCATGTAAACGGAAGTGGCAGTGAAATTTGGGCACAACGTAGGCTACGCACAGCTGCGGTTAATTAAGACAGTATTAATCTTAAGCTATGATTAAGATTTGTTAGTCTGAGAGTGCATGTGGGATGTGACACATGATGAAGTGTATCATCAGTGACTGTCTTGCATTGCACATAGACTAGCTGTAATTTAGAATAGTTCACCCTTACATTTTGGAAATAAAATCAAGAACCCAGTTAGATATTTTCTGTGAATATTTGCTGCTGACCATATGCAGACAGTCTGAGTGAATAAGATGCATCCAAATCATGCAATTCCATACTGCAATTAAAAGCTGCATTACTACATCCATTACACAGGTGGCATTGTAACCACCCGTCCCAGAGACTCCCATTCCTTGTCATAGCAGTTGGGTTCTAAACTGGTGAGAGCTGATCATTTTAATGATATGTATTCACTGCTTCTTCCCTGGGTAATGGAGGGGGGGGGGGTTGGAAACCCATTCTAGGCAGCCGGGCTAGCTCTCCCTTTTCATTGGCCCTAGGAAAAGCTTTACTTGGGAGGCCCCCCTACTAAGAAAACTGATGATCATTTCACTTCCTCTACAACAAAGGTAATTCGGGGGCACTAGGCAACTGCCTATTCTGCTGGAGTTGACCCTGCCAGGCAGCCAAGGCCATATAGCTGGGAACATCACAATTCTGGACCATCGCAGAGCACGTGCATGCACGCACACCCGTGTAATACATCCGATATTTAAATGCCGAATAATCTAACATCTAATATTTAGGAAAGCAGACAAATCCAGAGTAACAGGGGAATATGCAAACTCAACACACACAGGGTATAGGCAAAAACTAGGCGATAGATACAATGTAAATGGGATTAACGATAAGAAACAAGATAACGATTAACAATTTAAATAATACGATTACACTGTGATCACAGGAACATTAACATGAACGACCGGTGATATTAAGAAACTCCATTCATTTACAGTGCAATGCATTAATTCTGAATTAATGAACAATCATTAAAGCCTAGGTACGCCTAGTGTTAGTACCCCCCCCCCAGTTGGTGCAGCATATTGATAACAATAACAGATTGATAACACAACGAGATATACGGAATCAAATGAAATACCGTTTATAAAACTATCGGAAATTCGAAACCAGGACAGGCATGAACGTGCATATCAATACATCAATAATTTTCTGGGACTTTTTTCTTTCTAAAAAAAGAGTCAAAAGACCTACTCTACCACAACTGGCTCTAAAGAAAATACGAGCAGCTAGGATGGTGCCAGCAACCGCATCCCACTACCCCCACCGTTGATAGAACCCGATTACTGCTTAGTGCACACGCAATAACGCGTGGTGCCGTGACGAGCCGTGCGCATGCGTGGAGCCACATGCGGAAGTGACGTCAGAAAGAGCGGACTCGGCTGTGTGCTTTCTCGCTTTCTCCGCTTAGCCTTCAGTCCCAACGGTGGTACGCTGGTGCTTAGTCGCGTAATCAGTATATACAGACGAAGGAGGAGACAAAAAGCTGTCCGCTCGGTGCCGAGAATTACCACAAGGACGAGACGTAACCCATCTCGCCGTCTTTATTTTCCAACCGAGATTCTAACTTGGTTAAAAAGGAAATATTTGAGGGTCTTTTTTATTTTGCCCATATGCGAAAGTTGTGTAGCCAGTCGGCGGCGCATGTGTTCGGCAGGTCGCGTCCGAGCTGGTGACCCGGCTGGCGTCTGCGTTCTGGTTAAGCCCACGCTAGTTAGCGGCGTGCCGGGTTAACTAGCAGCACAGAATGACATTCAGATGCGCACCTAGGAGAGTCAGTCCCAGCGTAGCTGTCAAGTAAATGCCTCTTGGCATCCTCTACCCAGGGCTGCATAGGTAAGTTCGGACTTTTAAATAAAAAGAAAATCTTTCTATAAAGGGTCTGTTTTAAATGTAGGTATCCAGTCGAAGCCTTCCCCGCAGACAGGTTCGTGCTGTGACAGTAGCATCGTCCCTGTGGAGTGCTCTTTGGGAGTTTATGCGCATTATGAGCCAACGGATGGTGGGCCATTTCATGATAGATGGGATCGCGTTTGGGCCGAGCGATCAGTGAGGATCGATCCAAAACTGGCTCTTGATCCGCAAGTGATGAATGAAAACTTTCATGACAGAAAACAGCAGGTATGACACTTAAAGCACGCGCTTCGTTACGGCTACTGTCTTGCAGGATCCAGGTCTGGATGCTGACGTTCGCCTGGGTGGGGTCGCTTTGGATGACACGCAGCATTATTACAGTATAACAATAACCGTCTGGACCGAGACTCCCGACCGGAGGGACTGATAAGGGACGCGATGACCAAGCCCGAGTCCAGAAGAGGCGACGCGATGCTCGTCGCCGGGAGATCCGCCGAAGCGGAGGAGCAGGTCAACAACGGGCCGCTGGACCCGAACCCCTCCGAAGAGCCGCTGGCTGCCACGACGCCCAAAATTAGGTCTGCAAAGCTGGGGTTACGGGAGAGTACTCCCTGCAAGTCTGCGGAGTGTGAAGTCTTTGATGACGGAACCAACACGTTTTTCTGGTGAGTGCCTTTGCAGGTCGCTGCTCTCCAGTGCATTCCCCACTATATTCCAATGGGCTTTTGCTGTACATCTGAGTTCAGACTATTCGTGCTGATTTTACTGTTCAAGCTTCAGGCTGCTATATTAGCACAGTGCCCCGTCCCTACCGCTTAATTAAAGTAAACCAGTCATTTTTTTTGGTTTGAGCTTATTTAATGCGCTGCAATGTCTCACATACATTCAGAAAGGTGATTTGTTGCATTGCATTGTATTGTAGTGACGTTCAATTATTTAAAATGCTAATATCTATAGACTGGGTCCACTTCATTTATTAATACGATGCCTGGCGTGAGTCTATAAATAGGTTTTTGAATAATCCCGATATGGTGTGTCCAAGAGGTGACTGGGTCGTTGCAGTGTCGGTATGTCCTGTACAGTAGCCACGTGTCTGTTATTATCCATGGCAGTTATTAACGCCTCGATGATTCATGTTTATGCCAGGGAGATGGGTGGACGCTAGTGTTCGTTCCTTGCATATGGCTCGATCTATATCACTCACCCTTAATAACGATTATCATTTAGTGGTGTCTGGCTCAGTCTGCCTGCTGTGTATATTACAGTCGATTAAATACTGTGTTTAGGGATATGTGTGTGGTCCTGGAAACTGCTTCTTGGAATTGATAAATGCTCCTTACCTGTTGACTCTGAATGTTCAAAGTGAGAGGTCGGCATCAAGGGCGATTGCAAGACTTAAGCTCTGTGAACCTGAAAGTTAAACTTTCCCCCACCCCCTGCTTTGTTTTTATAAGACACAATGAGTAGGTTAAACACTGAGCGTTATGGTGAGTGTTCCCGCCATGAGTGACGTGCAGCCGCTGTGTGGGTAGAACGCGGGCAGATTGTTACAGAAAGCCAGCCAACGGGTGTCTCTGTGGAATCAACGTCGTCCTCAGTCTCTATCTTCATTACTGCTTCCTCTGCAGAACAGACTCGGGAATTCCATTAGACGTCTGAGCCGACAGACGTGTCCCGATAGGTTGAGTGGAAGGCTGTGGGGTAATGGCAGGGGGTGGGGAGCTGTAAGCTTCCCTCCAAAGTCCCAGTTTAGCAAGTTTCTCACACTTGGTGACATGCTGTCAAAAACAGCACCATTCTCAGCCCTCTGTATTGCTTGCGTCTTCAGTCAAATGCAGAATGTTCGGAATTGGAAAAAGCAAGCAGAAACGAGCACTGGTGTCATGGTGGGAACAGCATCTGGTTCAGCAGGATTCTTCTGTGGTGTGTATATTACTCTAATTCTGACTGACTTCAGAACCAGACAGGGCACGCTGGGAGCCAGCCCTTGCTGTAGGCTGGGCTGCTTTCTGTGGACATATGTGGACTGGGATCAGCAGCCATAGAGAAGGGTGTTGTAGACTTCTAACCACTATTTCTCCGAGGCAATAGGACTGTTCAGCCTCATCTATAGTTGAATATGCTAAGCTGCTCTTGGGTACAGTGTTTACCTACACCAAAAGTAGCCAGGACCACGACTCCAATCCTCTTACCTGGTTGTGTGTTTATCTGGACTGGGTACACCTGCACCTGTCAGCCAAAATCTTCAATGGCTTTTCTCAGAAATTTGGGATGACCTATTGGCCTGTGTGATAGATCTATCTTGTCCACTGTTTATGGACAATGTATTGCTTGCAGGCTTTCAACTGGAGTGCACTATTTACAGAAGTCATTACACGCACAGGTCAACTGCCCTACAGGGTTAGCATCATTAATATTATCCTCCTGCGGTTACCAGGAATAAAGGGGAGAATTAACCAACTCCGAATGGCCCATGGATAATTTTAAAGGCTGTAATTATGGTCTACTGTCGCAAAAGCTAACAATAGCGGTTTAGTTAGCTGAACATGGCGCCGGCTGCTGACTCGGTGCTGATCAGTTGCATGGTTTCGGTTTGTGTTGGAATGGTTGGGGCGCTAAGCAACAGCGACTTATTCTGACTGTCTCAGACTCTGCTGTAACAGCAAGTCTTTGGACCTCTTCTCTGGGGGCCACCAGCACTGCAAAAATTTACACAATGAGATTCCCTAAGCCCCCATACCCTAAAACTTGTTTTTTACTTCAACCTACTGTGCTGTTCAGTTGTTTGCAACTTTAAACATAAAGTTCAGAGTTTTGGCAGTAATCTTGTGTAATGCTTTATTGCAGTGTTTCCCAATCTGGTCCTCTGGGACATGCAGACAGTCCACGTTTTTGCTCCCTCCCAGCTCACTATCAGACACTAGTGAGCTGGGAGGGAGCAAAACCATGGACTGTATGTGGGTCCCCGAGGACCAGATTGGGAAACACTGCTTTATTGTTCCATCGATGTCTGTGAACTCAACTTCATATAACTCTTCATCTTCAAATAAATGCAACTAAAATTTAAGGCAGTTCAGTGATTTGCAGAGAAATCCAGAATGCCACTGGTTTACCCGTTTTTTTTTTTTTTCCTCATGCTTGTTATCACGCAGCATTTATAGACATAAATGGCCCTCAGCGAGGGGTCGCTGATGGGCTGTCCTGTCCTGTGCTCCCTGTCCTCCTATACTGCTTGACGTGGGACAGGTCTTTCTTGTTCGGCAACCAGTGACCGTGGTCAGTCCGCCTCTCCCTCAGGAGTACAGGGGCTTCCCTCTCCTCCATTTTCAGTCATTTTTTTGCATCGGTCCGATGCTGCAGACCTACCAGGCTCTGCCTCATCGTGAGGTCATTTCTAGACCATGGTGCTGGTCCCCCCTCTTCGGTCTGTGTTCCTTCCTACGTCCTGCCGTGGCCCGCTGTTGAATCACAGTCATTTTCCTCCTTTACCCATCAGCACTGAGGTAAGCTGTCTCACCCCTTCTCTCTCTCTCTTTCTGCAGGAGAGCTCACACCCTGACGGTGCTGTTCATCCTCACTTGTGCTTTGGTTTATGTCACCTTGCTGGAAGAGACACCCCAGGACACAGCCTACAACACTAAGAGGTCAGTGCCATCATCACGGTTACGCATCTTGCCTAATGTTCTTTATAGATCATCAGCTACACATTTTTCATTTGGTGCAAATATAGTGCTCTGATAAACAGTGCAGAAAATGAGCTGTGTAATTTCATTTTATTGGCTGTCCATATGCTTTTTATTTTAAGTCACAATCTGAGAGATCAGAATGCATTTTGCAGAGTATGACCCAACGGCAGTCTGTTTCACTTTGCATAGGTGGGCAGTACAATTAGGGGCGGAACTGTCTGTTGATGATGGTGTGGGCACCTTTTCTTGATTTTTAAGGAAAGGGAAATTGTCTGGTTTCTGTGTAGGTTATAGTCTCTCATTTCTAGTTTTTAACTATAAGTTCTTGGGAGAAGTTCCCCTTTTAGAGTGAAGCGTTGGTTGCGGTTGTCAAGCGCTTTGTTCTGGTAATTAGGGGAAAGGTATAGTAGATCAGTTTGTCCAATAAACATCCACCTGCATGAGTGGATATTTGGACTGTGCGCATGACAGATATAGCCTTCAGGTTGTGTACACACCCTAGATAAGGGCCATGACTGAGGACCTCAATATTAATGGGATTATTATCTGGTAGGTGTTCATGCTTATAAGCTAGGATTTGTTCCGGAGTGGATAATGGTTGTTAAAGTGGTGGTACTTCCTTATACTATTTCTTGGGGGTGAGGGCATTGTTGACCGGTTGGGGCACAAGGTGGGGCAGGTCCCATGCCGCTCAGGGCTGGGCAAGGCCTGTCACACACAGATTACATTCATCTGAGTAAGATGACAGGCAGGAGCCTGTTAGTACAGTCGCACTTGGCGGGGGCCTGTAGCTTACATGTCATTTTGTAGGTGGAGCCTCCATCAGCAAAGCAGGTGTGAGGCTGCACACCCAGGAATGGCTTTAGAGATTCTGCAGTTGGCTGTGTGCCTGCCGTCCCACTGCTGCTAACCGGATTATTGCCCAGATGGGCGGATTACCTCAATTCGTGTGACGTCTCCACCCGTGATGCTCACCCGTGCCGCCATTGGTACAACCAGCTGACCCTGGCCTCTCTGCCAATCTGTGTGCAGGGGGATCATTGCCAGCATCCTGGTGTTCCTCTGCTTTGGAGTCACGCAGGCCAAAGATGGACCCTTCACCCGACCGCACCCAGGTATGTGCCGTTTTGGAAAGGGAGGGGGCAGAGCCCTGTGAACACGACTGTAGGGCAGTCAGGGTCCCCCCACAGCACCACCTGCCCTTCAGCAGCAGTCAGTCTGTGCTTGCTCATTTCAGTTAGCCAGGCCGCCTCCCGCTTGGAGCTGAGCGAAGCTGAGTGGTCAGGCCCTTTGGAAACGTAGCCTGTTCAACACAATAGCGAAAGTGTACTTTTACGCTTTGGTAAGCATACAAACTTTTATAATTCCACATGTATGTGCAATTTAAGGTTTTATAATTCCTTGTTCAAAACCTGTACACGTTTGCCAGAGCTTTCGGAACAATGATCATTGAGTTTGTAAGAGGCAAAGAATAAATCCATCCCTGCTTTGACAGTCAGCTGAAGGCAGTGAGGACTGAGGACACACTGAAGAGTCTGTCTGTTTCATCAGTGTAATTACGCATTCGTTGTGCTGGTGCAGACTGGCTGCGTCCAGTTCAGCAGAGTGTTTAAGATGGCGTGCAGAGGAGTGGCCTGTGTTTCCTGCAGTTCTGCTTCGACCCTGGGAGAGCAACTGCGTTTATTGTCAAGGGTTCTACATAACTGCCTGGGCAGCTGGGATACAAGCGTAAAGTATAAACTCACTAGCGTCCTGATAGGATGGGAGGGAGGCTGAGGAGGTAGGCACCCAGGGAAGGCAGGGAAGACTTTGTAGAAAAACCGGTTCCTTTGCTCTTGACAGGTCATAAAAGATCCTTAAGTCATCAAGACGGACACAGCATCCATTCTGTCCCACATGTTTGACTGACATCCTGTTATTAGGGCAGGTCTCGTAATATAAAGGACAAGAGAACACCCCCTTGAACATTCCTTTTGCCTCAAAAGAAAACTAAATAAAATAATCTAACCTCTGACATGAATTACTCAGTGACTTGCATCTGCTAAACTTAGGACACTGGTGTTGTCTGTTCAAACAATGACTTATTCTTGTATTTAATGTTGGCGCACAAAGAACAACCTGCAAACCCTGCAAAACTCATAGTGCCCCCTCAGCCCCAGGGACATTACTCAGTTGGCTTTATGCTAAAATATTGTTGTGTTATAGTAGTAACTTTCAGTTATTGAAGCGGTCATGTGTGCCAGGGGTATGGTGCTGGCTGGGTGCAGTGATATTCACACACACACACACACACACACACACACACACA
>JAAGVU020000019.1:17728924-17766444 GCA_011763525.2 Mormyrus iriodes
AACCTGGGCGCAGACGTGAACCCCGATCCCAGAGGTGTGAGGCAACAGTGCTAACCACTGCACCACCGTGCCGCCCCATCCTGAAAATACATTAAGGTTCATTACAGCACATCCAAGAAAAACCATGAAACAGCAATATGAAACGTCGATATATTTCTGGCATATATGGCACATATGATGACGTTTTTATTTATGGGCAAGTCATGTCATATTGAGCATTTTTGTTATAGGTTTCCTGCCAGGATAACTTTCTAAATATAGGAAGGAGCTTCCTCTGAGGAAATACATTGTACCTTGGGGCGTCTGTCGTGTGACCTGTCCGGAGTCCCCACTTCATGGACTGTCACAGTGGTGTCTCTGCTGTGATAAGCATACCCACCCTCCGTGGACAGACTAAATGATTATAATACTAGTAATAATAGTAATACAATTACTACTACTAATAATAAAAATAATAATGATAGATGCTATAAAATGACACATGGATTATGTACTGACCAAATCTTAAACAAAAAAATAATAATTTGTTGCAGGGCAGCTCAGTGGGTTGAGACTCAGAAGGTTGCTGGTTCAAATCTCATGGTCAGCAGAGTGATGCCACCATTGGGCCCATGAGCAAGGGCCTTAACCCCAAATGCCCCAGGGACTGGCTGACCCTGCTGTCTCCTCTACACCAGTTTCATGAGGTGGCCTCCTGGGATGCTTTTCCAGTTGTCCTGAAGGAGGTCCCACATATATTCTGAGCATTCACTGTCCGCTTTTTCTTCACCATCTAGTCACACTCCCCCAAAACCATCTCTGCTAGCTTTAGGTCAGGTGGCCAGGTCCTGTGATGCGGCACTATCACTCTCCTTCAAAGGCACCTTGGCATGTCCAGACTTTTGTCTTGTGCTGTATAAGATTTTAAATTGCAGCTTACAGCACCTAAAGTAACAAGCCTGTTATTAAATGTTCTTGTGTCTCTCAAATATTGAAGTAAATCTCTCAGCATTGCTCCTTAGTACACATATGACTGTTTAAAACCTCAAATCTTTGCTGAATATGAATTAATGTGAAACAGAGTTTCAGTTACACCCACCTACATGTAACTGTGGTATTTTATGTAAAATTAGAAGAGTAAAATTATTTATATTTGTCGTTCATAAACAAGCTCACCATTAAAAAAAAACTCACTATGGACCTGGTTTTATTAAACGTAATTTAATTCTCTCTATTAGGTGCCTTGGGGTTTCCAGTTAAATCCTATAGGTCTTAAAATCCAAGTCCATCTGAGATCCAAGGGTGCTAGTGTGCTTTCTTGTTTTGTATTTCCCCTATTTTTCAACTCCTATGCAAATGATTTGCAATACATTAGTGGAATTGTGTAATTGCTTCCAAGATTACATTTGATGTATGGATAACCTTAGGTTTAGACCTAGCTCATTTACCAGCAGCTCAGAAATACCAACCCATTTTACCTTTTCATTATTGGTGTATGAATTGTGTGCAGAGAAGAAATGTAGGAGTTGATTTGTACTCTATCTGCCCGAGGCAGCCAATCATAATAGTCGTTGCAGATAATATTTTCTCAGTAATTAACTTCCTCCCAACATCAGTTTCAAGACTTCCGAATTAGTCAGGGGTCAGTTCCTCATCTATACAAATGCTCTACTGGTGCACAAGATTTGCTTTCTTCGGGTCACTGAATGAATTAATGGCATGGGGTTTTTGATGGGTGAAAGGGAATTTTATTGTTCTGCTTGGGGATAGCAGTGAAAAAATCAACAAACGAGGCTCAAGGAATTGGGGGGAGAGGCTTGGATCACATCATAAGAGGAGAATTGGTATTGGGGACATGAAACGAGGGGGCTTGGGGAGCATAAAGTCAATTTGCTTCTGAAAAACTCTAATGTAATCCTTTGTTTTTTAAAAGACAGAATTTTTTCAGGCTTTAATTAATGAAGTTTTATTGTTTTTTATCAAACTATTTTTAGATCATTTTTTTTGTAATTGTTATCATTGTTAATGATGCTCCAAAAGTCCACCCAGGTCCTTCAACCCCCCTCCCTATCCCATGTGCTGTGGTCCATGATTGGCACATGTGTCTCAAACTTCCACTCTGTATTTGTGCAAAGAGGGGAAAAGATTCATGTGATGAGTAAGAATAGCTGCAGCTGATTGGACAGCAGGCGTTGCCGTCCCAGGAGTGGCGCGCATGCTCCTGCAGAACCTGGCCGGTGTGAGGAACCGGAAGCAGGGACAGAGGAGAGGTCTCACAGCAGGCGAAGAGCCCCGGGCAGGAGCGGTTCTTGGTAAATTGTTGCAAATTATTGCGTAATCATTTGTTATCAAAGGAGGCACTCGGTAAAATTTGCTAGCCAGGGGGAGGCAGGTCCCCTTAAATTTTTCAGGGGGCCCCCTGCTGTGATGGACCCTGGGCTGGCTGCCCCTTGGATTACACCCCCCCTCCGCCGCCTCCTTGGCTACTGGTTGGAAGACGGACACATGGATGATGGTCTCTTGCCTTGCATTCTGTATTCCTTGAATAGTGAGGCCCTTTATTGGATAAGCAGGTGTAGGAGATGGATCACACTATTTAATGAGGGCAGATCAACTTCTCTAGGTTATGTACCTCAGGTTTCATAACCTGACTACCACTGAATGCTGGTTTTTGCTTGACCTGACAGATTATTTATTTGGATATTTAGACACTTCATGTATTATCCTTTAATTTCACAAATACACACAGGCAATGTGAAAAGACACAATTGTTTCTTACATTTTTGTTTTATAAATATTTTATACACGCTCATGTTATTAACACCCAGAAATTCCAGAACAGACCGCTGATTGAATGAAGGTAGTGGATCAAAGACTCCAAGCGGATACATTTCTCGTCCCACTACTTGTTTTCTAGTGCTTTATGCTATGAAATGCAAAGTGTTCAACGTTTTATTTGCCGCTGTTCTTTTTTTCCACGTACGCTCCCTGTACAAGCAGCTGAATGGATTTCATTGGTTGAAACGGTCACATCTGCCAGCGTTCTCAGACGCATGTAGAATGTCGCAAATTCTGTCAACGGGGTGGCGACGAACAGCCCGGTTTCCAGGACCTAGTCAGCGGCGAGACAGACGGTAAGTCAGATGTCACTGTAGCCTGTAGTTAGAAATAGGTTCCCGTCCGTTAGTCATCCCCGCCTATCTGTTTATTTTTCGAATTCCACGTTGTTAGTTACAAACCGTCTTCATATTGTTAATTAGAGGGGTAAGTTTTCAGTCTTTAAATAGGCTATGGGAAAGCATGGCAGGGTACAAAGTGATGATTAAATTGTTGTGTAGCAGGCAGACACATACAGTAAACTACATAAAATCCATTGTGGGGGACAAAGAGTGGTATTAAAAAAAACTTTTGTTTTCATTATATGTAATGTTCAGCTGTTTTCAAAGGAGTCAAATAATATTTTGAACGATCAAATCAGAAATGATGACAACGAGGGTTAAATGCATAATTTATATTTTCATAATCATAATATAATTAAAAAGGGGATTTTG
Source organism: Mormyrus iriodes (assembly GCA_011763525.2). NCBI lineage: Eukaryota > Metazoa > Chordata > Actinopteri > Osteoglossiformes > Mormyridae > Mormyrus > Mormyrus iriodes. Next base: position 17,732,455 of record JAAGVU020000019.1, read on the forward strand.
GAGTCTCCAAGTAAAAGACTGACTCTTAACTAAGTCGCGTCCTGAACTAATACCTCAAAAGATTCGGGTTTCCGAGAAGTCTCTTCCAAGCCGTACAATCTGGTTACTTTAAAAATAAATGCATAATCTAATTAAAGATAATCTCCCATTTAAAGGCGAGCATGTTGTACTTGCATCCTACTTCAGTATTAAGAGAAATGAGATAACTACGCAAAAGCAAACAAATAATATCCAAAGGCGTGAAAAATTACATGGTTGTAAATTATTGCAAATGATACAAGGTTGTGAGCTGCGAAGGAACGACACGACTTTGACGCCGTACATTGTAGGCGATGAATTAGGCGATGAATATTTGATTAGTATAACGTGAGCGAGCCAATGGGCATTTTGGGGGAGGGCGCAGCGCGCCGCCGGGATCCTTCTCGCGACGTGCATGTGAGGCAGAAGAAGGACAATGCGAAACTTGTGGTAGTTTTAGTTTTTGGACTCGTAAAGGTATTCGATCTCATCGGTGCGTTTGGTGAAGCTGAAGTGGATGGTAGGCTAGGGCCACTTTCTCTGCCAGCGCCCGAATGCAAAGCGCAGCACTTGGGCATCGTTGTGCTACAGAGAATCTCATTTGCCCCTGGAAACTAGCCAGAGGGACTCCAAGATGCACCGTTTGAATTAATTTACGGGATTTCACGCCTTGCGTGAGAACGAAAAAGAACCTACTTTACTTGTTACCTGATTCAGCGTCTGTTTGACTAAACTAAATAAAAAGGAAGTAAGGTTTGAAAGAAGACTCGGACTTTGGGGGGTAAGTTGCACCTCATTCCCATTAAGCCATAAACTTTAACTCACTCTTTGCTGATAGATCTTTGGCATATTCACATATTTCAGATAAAGTGCAACACCAGAGATGTTTGGTGTTTTAGACGCGCATACAGACTTCGTTTGCGAAATGTGCGGTAAGCCCGACTTGTGCAGGATTTCTCTTTCAAATGGGTATGCAGCACCACGCTCCTTAAATAATTGTGTATCCCCCTTTTTCCCCACTGCACAGCTCTCCAAACGGCTCGGCTGAGACAAAACAGTGTCTGTCCGAGAATAGCCGCTTAGAAACAACATCCGACAGTGGGAAATGTATGCCGGAGTCAAGCGTGTACTTTGTAAAAGAAACCCTATGATGATAGATGGATATTAATAGAAATGCGACGTGCAGAATAGTGATTTTCGGACTTTCGTTTGCTGCAGCACGTGCCTGGGACACATTTTCGAGTTAAACTTGGGGTTAAGGTTTGGTGAAAAACAGCACTGTGCCGCGGAGTTAAAAGAAAATCGTCTCGCGGCTTTCTGCAATTAAAATACATGTTTGTGTATCCTGTTTGTCTCACTTCAGAAGACAGTCGGTGGTTTCGGTAATTGCTCAGCACAATGCATGGGGGGAAAAAAAACCCGAATAACCATTTTAGAGGAAGAAAACATCGGCAGAATTGGCAACGCGGCTGCAAGTGCAAGAGTTTTTCCAGGGGCAGCGCGTCCTGAGAGTTTGTTTTTTATGATGACTTCGTGTGCTAGGGCGGACAATGCACTAAATGAGGCTTTTGCCTGTTTATACAGCAACAGCGATGCTTTTATGATGCACCAGTCATAATACAACTATGCCACCTGAACGAAGAGTAGGGCATCGGGCTCCTTTAACGGCATTAATACCCCAGGCTTTACCTACCACGAGGAGGACATGTCGTGATCACTGTCAGTGATCATGGGGGTAGGCTCCCACTTCAAACCCTCCCTGTGTTTTTGTTTTTTGGGCCGGGGGTTGTGCATCAGGAGCTCCACCCTATATGCACCTCAAAATGAGGTCAAAAACACATTTTGAGCTTTTTGATCTTTGCTGCCTGCAGGTACACTGTGTGCTTTAGTGCTACTTAATTCACATCATAATAAATATCTCCGACCATTTCCTGTAACACTAATCAGTAATTATCTGATTAATCATGACCAAGCACTGAATAACAGTGTAGAAACACAGACACAAAGTTCATGTCAGCAACATTCCAGATGCTGAGAGGAAGCAGGTGGCGCTAGCGAGGTCCGCCTGAACGCCGATCTGTTTGTAGGCCCGTCGCCGCAGAATCCGTCATGGCGCTCACAAGCATCGTTTTCCTGCCAAATACAGGAGATCTCTAAATATGAGCTTAGTGTCACCAGGCAACGCCCACTGGTGCCTGCAAAGCAACAAGGTTACAGGGGAAGAGGAAAGGCTACAGAAGCTAAAAAAATTTTTGTCCACAAATATCGTTTTTGCTTGTCTGTCATTTTTTTTTTTTGGAGATGTCAGAGACATTAGACTTGGAGCTGGTCAGGTGCCCTCAGCATGAAGACACTGTCCCGCCCCTAAAATTCATTTATCTTGCATCGTGGTGTTGAAATGGGGACAATGGCAAGCGAGGGAGCGCCTGGGAAATGAGACACTGACATGCATTAGGTCATCGACACCCAGATGCTGTTGTCGATGGTGTGAGGGCTTCAGTGCTGGGGTAGGGATTGGGGTGCCATGGGAGAGGAGAGGGAGATGGGACTGAGTCAGAAGTCTGGGAAACGCTGATGAGAAGATTCAGAGGTGCAAGGGAGCATGGGATGTGTGCCTGAATGTGCCGGGTGACATTTGGTGACATTTGTTCCCAGTTTCCCCGCGTGGGCTGCCTTCCTATATCTCACACGATGACTGGTCCATAATTATCCACCTAAGCCTCAAGCAAACTTTTTGTGCTGGTTGAAGCCTAATATTAACCATAAGCCCAGGTTCCCCAATTCCGGTTCTGGAGGGCCGGTCTGCAGCACAGTTTGCAGATTTCCCTGCTCAAACACACCTAATAAACTTGGAAATTAGCTGGTGAACCAAATAAGGTGTGTTTTAGCAGGGAAATCTGCAAACTGTGTTTCAGACTGACCCTCTAGGACTTGGGAATCGGAGAACCCTGTCCTACATGCTTATCAAGCCCCCTTACTCTTGCCATTTCCACCAAGATGGGTCAGCAATTCATGTTGTTGAGTGTGCAGAGTACCCAGCCGAGTAAATATGTTTGGGGTTTTGGCGGTAAAGCAGGAAGTTGTATAAACTCTGCTTTCCTGCAGACCTCACTACTTTCAGAATGATGCAAAGGCGACCGCCGCGAGTGTCAGCATGGCGCAGAAGCCTGGCACACTGTGAACCAGGGCGCCGCTGCATGCATGCCTGTGAAGCCTAGTGAGGCTTTATCTGCACCCGAGTTTGACGTCAGCGTGGGTCTGTGTTGCTGACTTTTGGGGTCGGGGGGGTGGTGGGAGGTTTGTTATGGAGGAAGTGGTCTGTTATGGCTGCTGTGATCATGTGACTACTTCTTTCCTACTCTCCCTTTCTCTCTTTGCCTTCACACCACACAGGTCCTGCCCTCTTCTTGACCCATCTGTGTCAAGGCCATGCGTGGAGAGGTGCTCCTCCTGTGAATTGGACCCTACCCCGACGCTTCAAGCGCCCACTTCTGGTCCCAGGGTGGGATGGGCTCGCTCCGGCGGCCACGGCCGCGGTTTATGAGCTCCCCGGTGCTGACAGACTTGCCCCGGTTCCACGCCAGTGCGCCCGCGTTACAGCTCACTAACACCAGTGTCTGGAACAGGTAAGGACATCCCCGATGCTGCACGTCAGAAACATCGTGCCTTGCATGGACACGGAGAATGGGAAAAGGCTTAGAAGTCCGGTGAGAGCTGGGAGCCTGTCTGTCCAGAAGTGCTGGTTTGAAAAGAGGGAGCGAGCCATCCATGGGGCCGGAGGAGATTGGGGGGGGGGGGGCGGGGTGTTGCGTACCGCTGGCAGAGTAATGAGAGATTTCTGTTGAGGCAGCTATTTGCCCCCAGATTGAAGGGGAAACGGAAACAACAGCCTGTGTTGGTTTCCGGATGGAAGCGTGTTGGGGGTCATCGCTGGTGCTTCCTCTCGGGGTGGGGGGTGGAAAATGGTATTGTGTTGCTTGATTGTTGGGGAGACTGGATGCATTATTGGGGATAGTTGGGGGTACCACAGAGACCTTCCCTTCCTTGTTCATTGTGAAACCAGTCCATCAGCGCGGTATAGAACCGAAGATCAGATGTTCTATAGGCACTTCGCTTTTTTGTGTTATCGACCTGATTTTTCTGGTTGATTGCCATGCAAACTGTCAGCAGCCACCTTATCTGGTGCAGATTTCCCTGCTGAAACACACCTTATTTGGTTCACTAGCTAATTTCCAAGTTTATTAGGTGTGTTTGAGCAGGGAAATCTGCAAACTGTGCTGCAGACCGGCCCTCCAGAACCGGAATTGGGGAACCTGGGCTTATGGTTAATATTAGGCTTCAACCAGCATCCACCTTATCTGGGGATTAATCTGCCGTGTGTGCAGAAAGCTAGCCCAGCCGATGTGCTCAGGTTGTGTGCGATACACTCGCACTTAGACTCGCCACGATTGTGGCATTATTCAGCCTTTGGAAATAACCTAAGGGCTAAACTCAGTGGCGGCCGTCTGTGGGAACAGCCCCGTGACACGGCGGGGAGGCTCCATGTGGCAGCAGATCCCTCCCGTTGCCATGAGTGACGGCACTTGTTTTTCATCCCCGCTGCTTTTAGCTCGAAGGCCCTGCTGTGCCCCTTCCGACCCCCCCCACCAACCATGAGCATAGATTTTGAGGGGGCCTGGGAGGGGGACATCAAAGTTAATAGTGCTAAATTATGTAGTCCGTGGGGATGGAATAGAAGCTCCATCAATGTTCATATGAAACCTACATGCGAGACCTCTCCTATATCCTTCTCACTTAACTCTTCTGTTGTCCTCAGTGTCCAATCTGCTGTGATCAAGGTTTTCCAGGGAGGAGGTCTACAAAGCAATGAGCTCTACTCCCTCAATGAGAGCATCAGGTAAATGGCCAAATGGTCAAGTGACCTGGATGAGAGAATGAGCACCACGTCACATTCTTGTTCCAAATGGTGCCTCCCGTCTCACTCTGTCACAGGTGGCTGCTCAAGACAGAACTGGGCTCCTTTTTTAAAGAGTACTTCCAGGTACGTCCTTTCCGAGTGTTTCCAACCCGGAGATGAAAGAAAATGGTTTTCAGAATTGAATTATGAGTTATTGTTTATGGTATGTTTCAGAATAAGCTCCTGAACAAAGGCCTGGAATACATTGCTGAGAAGATCCAACTGTATGAGAGTAGGTAGCGTGTAGAGCAGTGTTTCCCAACCCGGTCTTCAGGGACCCACAGACGGTCCATGTTTTTGCTCCCACCCAGCTCCCTGCCAGATGGAAGCTGGGAGGGAGCGAAAACATGGATTGCTGTGGGTCCCTGAGGACCAGATTGGGAAACACTGGTCTAGACAGATGTGCTGTGTAAGAATGGCATACTTTCTCTGCTCACAAGCCTCAGTCTGTCCATCTTGATGCCTTACTGGCTTGGTTCTTTTCCCAGGTGACGGCCAGTTGCTTATTTTGTCTGAGATGTGGAATAGGTTCTTCATGGAGATCCTGCCAATGCTACAGGCTATTTTTTACCCAGTACAGGTACCTGGTCACTCAGTATTTTATGCTACCTGATACTGTGGTGTCTTTTTAACCTAACATTTTATATTTTTTAATATCTCCAGTCCCAATAGCCAGCTAACCTCTAAGGTGCTTGCCGAGCCAGAGGGACAGGGGGTCGCCGAATGGCATTACATTGTTCTTTAGTCTGTAGAAAAGGAAAGCTCGATCTTCTTGGAATTTTTCTTGGCAGAATGGATAATGTAGTATTAGCCAAGACTGACACTTTGGATCAATGCTGGTATCTTTTTTCAAACTAATATCAGCTGATACAAATATGCTGATTATATGATGCATTTCTGCTTGTATTGAATCATATTTGATGCTATTTTGTCATAGCATGGAAATTATAATAGTATTCTCTCTACGATAAACCCTGAAAAATGAACGTGAGCGTTCTGTCTGTGGGTACAGGGCCAGGAACTGACCGTGAGGCAGATGGCCCTGCTGGGCTTCAGGGACCTGGTCCTGCTGAAGCTGCAGTTGGAAGACCTGCTTCCCCCAGTGCTAACATCGCCCCCTCCTGCCATCACTCAGATGCTGCTTGTCCTGCAGGTGTGCCTCCACCCCGCACCAGGGGCATTCTGCTCCATCCTTTTGGCTCAGCTTCAGCTTACCACTCTCTTCATTCACACAGTTGGGTGTTTTTTGATTTGTAGATCCACCACATTTTGGTCAGTCCTTAACCTTCACACTATCTTCCCATGATGTGCAGATACCTGTAGGCCGCTGTGACATTTCTGCCCATTTTTATAGAGTGAGTCTGTGACCCATTCATCTGCAGGGGATCCATGAGCCCAGTGGGCCTAGCCAGGAGTACAGCCAGCTGGAGAAGCTAGTGGACATGGTGGTTTCCCCCTATCTGGGCAATTATCTGCACCGGAGCCCTGCCACCTGCTTTATAGGTGAGCCCTTAGCTACAACACTGAAGGTCACCTCTGTGAAGAACAGTAAGTACTGTCTCTCATCATGGAGTCCACTGTGAAGCCATTTGATTGGATTGTTAAAAAAATGTTTAATCCAGTGTTTCTCGACCCCCAGTCGGTTAACGCTCAGCTCCCTGCCCAAGAGTCCACATTTTCACTCTCTCCCAGCTTGCAGCCATAAACTGAGAGGGAGTAAAAACATGGACTATCTGGGGTTCCCTGAGGAACCCTGGTTCAATCATACCAGCATTAGCCATCCAGTAGTGATTCTATAAAACAGTGACGTTTAAGCTATGTGTAGAGGGTTGAAGCTGTGTTCTGGGCAGAACTATGTAATTGTTAATGATCAAGTGAAGGCTCATCTAGTTCAAACATTGGTGTAGAACATCCCAGAAGCTGGACCTCAAGATGGGTCTGTGAACAGAGGCTGAGTTCAGAGGCCTTGAGCACCTTTTTAGCTTTTTCAGGTTACTTTATACAGGAGTGCTTTGCCACTTGCCCACCAAACAGGAGGCTGTGCAGCACAGCATGGGCCCAATTACTATATGGCCCCAAAACAAGACCATAACTAATCCTTTAATCTAACTAATGGTAATTTGACTACATAAGTAGGAGCTGAATGTACTGATGGTGACTGCTGGCTCTGGTCACAAAGCTGGCACATCTAAACCATCTCATTCTCCAACCTCCAGAGCACCAGCCCTGTCGGCCCAGAACCGCCCACCTCGATCAGCCGGAGATCTTGATAACCCAACACCCTGTGGACTCCTCTTCCTCCCTGGCACCCCTCGTCGAGCAAGAGGGAGAGGCCTACCTGGAGAAGGCAGGGGGAATGCGGCGCCACACGGTGGCCAGCACCCACTCGGACTTGCAGCTGCTAACTATAACGGGTGTGAAGCACCCTGCGAGAGCTGAGGACCGTGATCCTGGGGAAGACTTCCGTATGGCACAGAGGCACATCGCCAGCAAGCCGCTCATCTTAGAGGATGTGATGAGGCTCCCCCTCCAGCAAGACTGTGCTGAGTTCAGTTGCCCTTCTCCAAGCTAGAAGACACTGGGGGGTATTTTGGCAACAAAGCAAGTAGGGCTTTGGAGTCAGGGCAAGCGTCTCGCTGAGTGAGGGAGCTATTCTCCCATGCTGGTGAAACTGCCTGTGAAAGAGGGTGGCCATTTCCATGAGTTCTAGTACAGCCACTTTGACGGCTGCACCTACATATTACTGCTGCTGTGCCAGGTAGCATAGCAACAGGCTCTGCCTTCATTTTACAGAGTCCATGCGACATTGGCCAAACCCATTAATCTTGTGTGGAATCCTGCTGGGGATTTACACTGACCACACAGGGTTAAAACCTAAGCCTTTGTAGGCTGTTATAGGAAGGAGATTTCGGCTTTTCTGGAGCGGTGAGTGTATGATGAAAGCCTGATTGGGGTAATGTGTATGAAACTTACAAACATGGTTTTCATACTGATTTACTAAATGACTTAACACATTAATGCTTTTTAAAGAAAACCAAGTTTGGTTCTTGCTCTTCTGGTGGGTGGCTAACCCTTTTGTCCCTCTGGGAATCTGTCATTTTTAACAATGGTAAGAAGTGTTATGGTAAATGCATTTTCATTAAATGTTTGAAACTTCAGTTTGAATGTAATTGTGCGGATTACAAACACCGGGGTCCTTTTACAGAAAGCTAAGCAATACAAGGTCACTTACGGCAGCCTTTACTTGTAGATTTACCGTTAGACACTTATCCACAGCAACATGAATGAGAAACCAGTGGCAGACTGTCCCTGTAGCAACTGGAGATAAGAGCCTTGCTCAAAGGCCCAATAGTGAAATCACTCTGCTGACCACAGAATCTGAACCAGTGACCTACCTGTCATAGCCAGAGTGCCAACCCACACTGTGAAAGTGCCCCTTACATACTCACCAGCTGTAACGATCAGCGGTCAGAAGGTGCATGAGAATGGATGTTTTAAAAGCATATACAACTGCTACAATACTCAGGTGCTGTTCTTCCCACATTAAATAATGAAACGGGCAGCTTCACTACAGTACAAACATCAGCACTGGTTCCAAAAGCACCTCATGTTCAGGGTCATGTCCCTAGGCCGTGTGACGTTTGTGTTGCATCACCTGGGTTACTCAAACATGTGTCCATGTTTTGGCATTACAGTATGTTGAGCGTTGCCAGGGCAAGTTCAAGCACTGCTTCTCACTTAAGACCAGATAAGCCACCCTTGGTGAGAACAAAATTCAGGTGAGATTGATGTTGGCACTAGTCTTTGGGCTGAGCAGCCCAACACCTGAATGTACAACTGGTAGAGAAGCACAGACGGCAAAAAGCCATTCCTCAGCGGTCAGGTCTGGTTAGAAATAACGATTTAAAAGTGCAGAGTGACGTATGGCGTAAAAACACTTCAACTGCGTGAGGAGTTTGATCAACCTCATGGAATGAGGTGCATGACGACAGAGTCTTCTGGAAAGCCCAAGAGGAACAGGCACAGAGGCAGAAGAACAGAACAAACACATTCTGATAACCTCATGTAACTTTTAAAAAAAATGAGAACAATTTCCTAAATGAAAGAGGAAAACCTTTGATTTTCATCTTCAGGTGGATTGTCAAAGGAATTTCCCCCGGGGACATACAGAGATTCTAATCACCAGCCCAGGTGTCAGACAGCAGCTGCCTGCCGGTGTTTAATAGACATTCAGAGGCACCCATGTCAGCCGAGCTTCTCTTAGGAGCCAGCCGCAGTCCCAGCCAGCCCGACCCGGCCCTCCCTTTGGGGCCCGCTCACAGGGAGGGCTCGGGGCCACGCGGCTGGAAGCCCTCTCGTCGCACAAAGTTGTCGAAGCGTGGCGTGACCTCGCAGCGCACCAGGAGCACGTCGTCGCGCACATATTGACGCTGCTGCAAGGCATGCAGGTGCATGAAGGTGACGTAGCCGAAGCCCTTGGGGTTGCGCTGTGCCGTGGGCCGCTGGAAGGCCAGCAGGTCCGGCTTGGTCTCCATCACCTCCACGTGATGCTGGTTCTCCGCCTGGTCCAAAATGGCCAGCCGGATGGTGCCCTGGAAGGGCCAGGACAGCTGGCTGTCGAAGTCACCCTGCATGGTGTGCACGAACAAGGAGATGTAATTGGAGCAGCGAGGCGCGTTCGGCGTCTGCAGGTGCAGCCGCAGGCACAGCTTGTAGCCCGGACGGCCCGTGTAGAAGCCGGGACTGTGGATCACCACGGGCTGCCCAGCCTCCTGGTTGCGCAGGTGGGCAGAGAAGCCCTCCACGCGCCACACGTAGATGCCCTGGCATTGCTGTGCCTCCTGCTCACGCACACGCTCCTCCAGGACGCGGGCCTGCCGCCGCAGATCAGCCAGCTGTGCCGCCTGCGTCTCACTGTGGATGCTCAGTTCGCGCAGCTGTTGGTCCTGCCGCACCAGGCGGCCCTCCAGCTCGCGCACTGTCTCCCACATGTGCTGCAGAGTGGGGCCACACTCACAGGGAGGGCAGGGCCGGCCCCCGGCCCCACAACTCCGCTCCTCGGCTGACGGAGCCCCCGCGACGGGACACCCACTCCCCAGGGTCAGGCCGCGAAGATGGTCTGCCATGCAGCGCATGTGCATCTGCGTGAACTCCTGCATGTGCTGTGCCAGGTTGTTCCGCGGCATCTGCAACGGTGGGGGCGGCGTTGTTAGCGAGTGCGTTTGCTGGGATGGGCGCCATTGGTGAGGGCCGGTGGCCAGGGACTCACCCGTTCTTGGCAGCCAAAGGAGCTGAACGGACAGGCGACCGGGGCCTTGAGGCAGTCTGTGTCACAGTGCAGTGCCAGCTGTCAGAGAGCAACACAAACTTTACGGACCCGTTTAGTGGCCAAACCGTCAGCCAGTGGGTTGGGGTTAGGGTTAGGGTTCCCCCCTACACTGCTTATGCAAAGGCATTTTATCACCACTATGCTATTTCATTTAAGAGGCTGATTATCTGATGAGGGAGATAGGAGGCTGAATGGCCTCTTCTTCACCCTCACATGCCTAAACATGTTTGTGGTTCTCATTAGCACTGGTTCCGGTGCATGTAAACAGTGGCCCCATGATCACAGTGTATGCGTGGTGTCCTCTCATCTCACCTGGTCTCGGATCAGCTCCATACTGCAGTAGTCACACACCACAAAAGCCAGCGGACACAGCTTCTCGTGGAGCTGACGGTGGGAAGGAGACCAATGTAGCATCAGAACATCCATCAGCCACGCCACTTATTCAGTAAAGCAGTGTTTCCCACCCGGTCCTCAGGGACCTGCAGACAGTCCATGTTTCTGCTCCCACCCAGCTCCCTGCTGGGAGCAAAAAAAGTGGACTGTCTGGCAAGGAGCTGGGAAGTAGCAAAAATGTGGACTGACTGTGGGTCCCTGAAGACCAGGCTGGGAAACACTGCAGTGAAGGGTTACGGGTTCGACAGGAAGCACAAGACGGGGGACTCTCTGTATGCCGTGTCAATTCTTAAACATTCAAATGGTGATTGTTAAATTATACTTTGTTTTGCTCCAGAGATACTCTGACATTCGGAGACTTCAGAAAGTTTTCCTTGGAGGAACTTAAGCACGCACCGTTCCATCCTCATAGACGTATGTCTGCGCGCAGTCGGGGCAGGTCATGGGCCTGCGTGGACACTGCCAGCTGCTGTGCTCCTCCAACTGGCTCTTCCGCACCGCATCCTGGCACAGCGGACAGGGGACCGTGGCAAACTGGCACTGCGCCACATGATCCTGGGGGGACACAAGCCAAGGGGCTGTAACATCTGGTTGTTCTGTCAGAAACATTAGTGTCCAACAAACCCATCTAGCGTCCACCCATTTCCCACTTCCATAATTCCCAGTCAAACAACCGATGATTTGACAAAACGTTTTCTGGGCAACAAAAATTGGGGAAACCAGTATGAAAACGTCACAGATAGGGCTGCAAAATTCTGGGAATTTTCCCATTAATTCCCATATATTCCCGTTAATTCCCATGGAAAGTTTCCAACTTGGAATATTTCCAAAATTCCCCAGCATAACTTCCCATGGAATGGAAAGTTTCCGGGAATTCTCCGCCCCTTTGCAAGCCTAGTCATAGACTGAGGACGGTCCGATTGCCGCGCCACAAACAGATGTCCCACCTTTCTCGGACTCACCTCTAATTGCCGGAGCTCCATCTTTTGGCTGCAGCCACTGTTTTGACAGCGTACAGTGAGAGAGAGGATCTCACGCTTGGCAAAGTTATCAGCGAAAAGCTGATCCTCCATAAGCACCTCATTGTCCACTGGACACTTCTGTCCCGCGTCCCTGGCAAATAAAAAGGAGGTGCAGAAGTACGTCTTTAAATGAAGGAAGATTCATAAACCTTGTGCAGACCTGGACCACATCTTTGATAACTTTTCACTGCACCTAATTCACACTTTCTAAGCAGAAAGGGTTGTAAATAACAGAATATAATAGAAAACAAGAGTTATATTGATTACATTAATCCTTTATGTACACAATATAGCTAATCAAAGACCTGTTCCTATGCTAAAACAGACAAAGAAAAAAAAAAAACCCCGCCACACAAAGTGTACAGGAGTTTGGAACACGTTTCTCAGCAGTGTGGCGGGGGCACAGTAATTATGCTTTATCAAAAAGTATGGCAGGCTAAACAGTTTCTTCTCCTGCATAGTCCTGAACTGCGGCCATCCACGGTGGGCTGCTTACCTTAGTGACTTCCTGATGCAGCCATGGCAGAAACGGTGGCCACAAGGGGTCTGCACGGCCGCCCGCAGTGCCATCAGACAGATCGGGCACTCATACTTGCTCTCCAGAGGCGGGTCAAACTCCACGTCGTAGCCTTGGGGGTCAGCCGCAACTGCCGCGGCGGCGCCCTGCAGGCTGGAGGAAGAGGAAGACGCACGCAGGAGGGCGGGGCTGTCATTGGGGCTCCAGCAGCTGTCCTGCTCCTTCTCTATGGTGGCAGCGCAGCCCGAGGGCTCGGGCGACCCACATGCGGCCTCAGGGCCATCCTTCTCTGCCTCACAATACGATTGGCTCATCTTGGGCCTGTGGGACAAAGGGGAGAATACTTAAATACAATGAACGCGGCATTTATGACATCATTCTCAAAAGGTATTCAAGCTCTTCAGTTCAACAAGTTCAAAGTGAATCAAAGGATGTCCACGGGCACTATTTCACTGCATCAGGTATGGTACTTTTGGTATGGTACGTCTGGTACTTTCCTGTTTCCACTGACTTCCAGTTGAGTACCAGTACCAAAAGTTCCAGTCCCTAAAGTACCAAACCAGATGGTACTTCGTTACTTTGAGGTGGGACTTGCGAACACTTTCTTTGTTGATTGTTTATGCAAATAGCCTGGTTCTGAAACACAATACAACTGCCATGTACAAACAAAGCTATAAACTCTGAAAACAACGATAAAGTTTAAAAAATAAGTAATGATGGATGCTCAGAAAAATGAAGAGATTCAAGCTTAAATTGCCATTTGGTTGGAAGAACAGATGCAACAAGATCATAATGGCATGACAAGAAATAAAGTACTTTGTATAACATACTAGGGCTGCATGATATCGGAAAAATTTTGATTGTGATTTTGTTGTAATAAATAAATACAAATACTACTTGCAATGTAAGAACTGCACGTGCATAACACGTGATGTTGGTATTAATATCACACATCTTCCAGCCCTATAGTATACTACATAGTATACTATTTTTCAAATTGAGTACAAAATATTCTGCCTGACATTCTGATATTCAACAGCAGTACCACTTTTTACGCCAGTGGAAAACTAGCACCTTCAAGTACCAAAAGTACAGCACCTGGTGCAATGGAAATACACCCTAAGACAATGATAAATTGCCATTTGTAGTACAAGTACAATTCTTTGATTTTCACATATACCATCTTCCTCTCCTATGAGACATATACAACAGAACATGAAGCTCAACATCAATGATTTTTTTCTAGCATGCCTAGAGAGGTTTTTGGGGTTAAAAGCCTTGCTCAGAGGTCCATCAATGATGAGATTACAATGCCAGCAATTTGAACCAGTGACCTTCTGGTCACAGAGTCCTAACACAGAGAGCCACACATGACATACATATGACCTACACAACCTCTCAGAAGAGAAAAGCATAGTGACTCCTACCTCAAAAGCAATCGGGGGCCAGTCCAGAATAATGTCCGATTAGCTCAGATTCACCAAGAGGCAGCACAGTGAAGAAACACTGGATTCATAAGGAAACAGGTTAAAATTAACTTTATTGATCCCAGGGAGAAATTCTGGTGCATACAGCAGGAAGAACACAGTGCACAGATGAACATACAGACAAGGTCATCAAGTTGTTTTGTACAGGACACACGATAGGAAAGAACTTTCTCATATTTGTGGGCATGATCAATTGTTTTTTCTGGGGAGGTAATCACCCATGAATCTTCATAAAAATGAACCAAACAAGGTAATATAACAAAGCGAAGGGGCACTAGCTTTAACTGTCGGGTTAAAAAAATCTACCATAGATCAATAGAATAGAATATATTGTCCTAAATATAGATTTCAAACTCACCTCCTTCACGGTCTCTGGACACTGGCACAGGTTCACTCAGCATGGCTTAGCGCCAGGGCTTCCATTGTCATGCGTTAATATCTCATCTCTAGCTGTTTTTTAATGGAACACAAACTCAAGAGGCCAGTGATTCATTCTATTGCTCTCTGCTCCACGTCAGCACTGAGGGATTTTCCCATGAGGTAATCCTGAAATTCTCTTCTTTTGTTATATTGAAAGCGTATTTAAGTAGCAGACAGACCTGCAAATACACAATATTCACTTTACACAACAACACTTCAGACCCTCCTCTGCATCTAATACCATTCATTTACACAATGCTCCCAGTCTATCCCTAACTCCATCCAGCTTGGAGAAGCCTCTTTGACTATTGCTCCACCTGCACTAATTTGTGCACATTCCATATTTCCATCTCACTTGTACTGCACACTTTCCTGCTCGTTTCTGTGGGGGGCGCTTTTGAGCCGAGTGTTATTTCTCTTTGCGATGTTATTTGGGAATAAAGTGTCATTTAATCTTACTCAAGCAAGGACTACATTGTAACCCGCAGTCCAAATTTTGCCGGAAAGTTAAAAGTACAACAAACCTATTAATGTAAAAATCAAAGGTAATCCGATAATAATATGGCTTAAGTGAGTTTATTTAGACCCGGAAAAGTGTTTACAAATAAATGCGCGTTTACAAACAGTAGCCAGAAATGTACAGGGTACGAAAATTCCATGTGATGCAAAGAATTAACAGACACAAAAAGGGTAGACAACAGATTCAACCAAACAAATGAACCTGGATGTTAAGATAAACTTCAAAAGCTTTTTAACCAATGGGTGGGGTGACATTTTACTCACTGCCGGGTTAAAATACAGAAAGAGCCGGGAAACCAAACACCTAGCGGTTCTATCAAACATAAACAAGCCACTCCTCACCGTATTAACGTATACTCCAGAAAGGCATACCTTACAACAGCTCCGTATGCTAAGCCAAACACAATAAAACAAACATGGCGGTTAATTCTGGGAAACTCAACGCAGGACTTTCAGGAACCTGTCAGGGCGAAGCAAGCGTCGGCGCGCCGGGCCCACAGCTTCACATAAAACAAAAACGAAAACTCACTGTCAAAGAACTACACGGGAAACTGGCGACAATACCTTTAAATTCCTGCCTTCATGCGAATTATTTCACTTATTTTCCAACCCTCTCTCGTGAAACTCGGTGCGCGCTGAACCTCATCCAGCCCCTTCCGAAACTCCCCGGGCTAAACTATGATGCTGGTGGTGTGTTTTGGCTAGCGCCCCCTATGGAGCGGAGGCCGACAAACCCGCTAAGAGTGTGTTGCCCTTAATCCCAATTAATGTTTACCGTTTTTCTTAAGTGTTCTCATCCTCTTGGGGGAAAAAAACTGCGAGTGCTCAACGGACGGGAGGGGGTTCAGTCTGAAAACCTACACGGCCGCTTAAATAAAAGTGTACGAGATATGCAATTAAAGCAAGTGTTTTTATACATCGTCAGTGTTTTCCTTAAACAAAACGAGTGCCATTGTTTGTCATTCCTGTTTTTATTTCTAAACATTACAGGTTACAATTCAACGGAACGGCACCTTTTACAAAGGAGACACACTAACGACGATGACCCGTGTCACGTGACACGGTTTGTCGACGCTGAGCGCACGCGCAGCCTCACTTTCGCCGCAGTGTCGTAAAGGCTGGCGGCACTTCCAGTTTATTCTTCCGTTGTTTTTTTTACCCCCCTTATACCTGATGTTTATATAACGTATAGAAACGATATTACCCACTGCAAAAAAAATTATAGTCGTGTCGGGCAGTGAGTTAAGGACAGTGCGAGAAAGGAAAAAGCATCATTGAAGCGTTAGCGTACGTTTGGTGAGGCGTATCGGTACACACGCTGATGGCGGCCACTGTGGAGGAGCTATACCGTAACTATGGGATCCTGGCAGACGCGAAGGACAACCTAAGCTCGGTGAGTGTCGCGACGAGCACTTCGGCCTCAGCAGCGACGGCTCAAGGCTGGTTTCGGTGGGCGAAGCGGCGGGGGACACGTTCGTTCGGGGCTAGCTGTATCTGTAACGGAGCGGTGTCGGTTGTCAGTGTATGTACGTTGTTAGCCTGTTAGCCTGCTAACTGCGTAGCAGATCTTGCCGAGACTCGCAGGCTAACCGACTTCCCCGGAACGCGGTAGCTGTTTCTTCTCCAAGGTATTTTGCTATTATTCGAGAAAGAGAATAACTGAAGCGGCTACGTGCTGCTGCTCGTCCCGGCGCTGTATAGGCCAGAGCGTGCGTGCGCACGCCCAGTGCGTGCGAATCGGGTGCTGAGATCCACAAGTAATTCTACGATTAAACTTGGTAGCATTAACTGTGTACGACGATGGCATCTGATCGCTTTGTTCAGCCACTAATCAGAGTTGTCTTTTAAACTGCAGGGGAAATCATTGTAATTATGATGTGTTTTTGTAATTATGTTCTCGTTTTCGATTTGGACCCATAGCTCAATCGTGGCCCGGGGCTCCGTTTTTTCTTCTTTTATACTCGAGGTAATGTTATTAAATGCATTTGTTTAGCTGAGATTACTTTTTCGGTAGCACAAGGATGCATACCAGAAGATCCTGGACGGAGTGAAAGGCGGCCCGAAAGAGAAGCGTCTTGCCGCACAGTTCATTCCCAAATTTTTCAGCAATTTTCCGGAGCTTGCCGATGCTGCCATCAACGCACAGCTTGATCTTTGCGAGGACGAAGATGTTTCGGTAAGACTAACAATGAATATATCTATACAGCCTGGAGTGATTTTCGTGCAGCGTAGTAGAAAGTAGAGAATACTAACAGCTCCTTCACCTTGTACAGTGTCATGTTATCGTTAATCATTTTCTCATGCAGTAGTAAAGGCTGAACCTCTTGTTCTCTTGATCCCTTATAGATCCGACGGCAGGCCATAAAGGAACTCCCTCGGTTTGCAGCTGGCGAGAACTTGCCCCGGGTGGCAGACATACTCACACAGTTACTCCAGACTGGTAAGGGCACACTGCCACTGCCTAGGAGTGTTTGAGTCATTCTCAAGATATCCCAGCATAATTGTATGTATATGTACACATTCGATGCCCATACACTATGCACGTGGTTAAGATTAGCATAGAATTACTTTTTTTGCACAAAAGTTGCATGTGCATGGTGTTCTTGATTTTTACTTTGTCTAAACTTAAAAGTATAAGAAATGGATTTATGTTATGCTTGTAATGGATAAGTGGTTGGATGGATGGTTTGACTGATATATGCAGGTTAAAAATGAAGCATTTTTTGTCTATAGATGATTCTGCAGAGTTCAACCAAGTCAACACAGCTCTGATCTCAATCTTTAAGATGGATGCAAAGGGTATGTAACAACCCCCTGCCCCCTCCAAACCATCTTCTGAGAGAATGTAAAACCAGGTAGTTATGTTTTCATTCTTTGTTGAATTTCAGGTACACTGGGAGGCCTTTTCACACAGATACTGCAGGGTGAGGACATTGTTCGGGAGAGGGCCATAAAGTTCCTGTCCACCAAGCTGAAGACCCTGCCGGAGGAGGTTATGACGAAAGATGTGGAGGATTATGTCTTCCTAGAGATCAAGAAGGTCATGGTCTCAGCCGTGGAATTTGCTGTTGATTGTTTTGTTCAGACTTTATATTTTAATTGCATCTAGATTAATGTTTTTATACGGATTAAGAGGTCATGATGTGGAGTGAAAGTCAGGTATTTCTGGGGGTCCTCAGCTGGAAAAAAAATGAGCGGCACGTAGTAAGGAGGTGTAACTTTGATGTTGCCTGATCAGAACCCAGTAGGTCGTATTCTAACCAGGGGCATCAGAGGGGCATGGATATCTAGACAGATTCAGGGAGCCCAGCACTTTACGAGGGCCCTGAATACAAAAAATTATTCATACGTCTGGGGGAACATTGTACCTCTGCCTGGTAAATTTGACCATGTTTCTTCAGCCCACCCCTTGCTCAGGTGAAAAACATAGGGTGTAAGCTATAGATTTAAAGGAAAAAGTCATTAATGGGTAAAAGCATTTGCTAGCAGTTCGGATGTAACAGTCATTGAGCAGTCTGACCCGTTTATACTGTGTCTTTTGTACTTAGAGAGTCAGAGGGTGCCGTATTTTAACTGGCCTCTGAGGGACCATATGGGTGGTATCAAACTCTAAGATTTTGGGGTGTGGAGTGCCGCACCCCTCCAGGGGCTCCTTTTTCAGGTGGTACTTTTGTGTAGATTGGCTTAGCTGCCTGTTCTGTCATTTCCTTGGGGTTGCAGGTGCTGGAGGATGTGACGGGGGAGGAGTTTGTGCTGCTCATGCGCATACTGTCCAGTCTGAAGAGCCTGCAGACTGTGAGTGGGCGGCAGCAGCTGGTGGAGCTAGTGGTGGAGCAGGCTTTCCTGGAACAGGTGCTCGATCCCACGGATGCTGACAGCGTGGACCGGTTGCTGCAGTGCACTCGACAGGCCCTGCCCCTCTTCTCTGTAAGGCCCCCCCACTCTAACTCACCAGCACTGGTCATTCCTGTCCTTGCATGTTCTCTCATCCTGTTGGCTGTCTTCTTGCCTGTAGAAAAATGTACATTCCACGAGGTTCGTGACATACTTCTGCGAGCATGTCCTGCCCAACCTGGGTTCCCTGACTAGCCCGGTGGCCGAGCTCGACATCCAACTAGAGGTCAGTGCTGTACCTGTGCTGGGTGACAGTGACGTTGCTTCCCATAATGTATGATTCCCCCCCCCATTGATTGCGTGCCTGCTGACTGGCAGCTACACCCGCTGGTCCTGACTCGCTCCCGCCCTCTCCACAGGTCCTGAAGCTCCTGGCAGACATGAGCCGTTTCTGTGGTGACATGGAGAAGCTGGAAACCAATCTGACTATCTTGTTTGAGAAGTTACTGGTAAGGCGGTGGGGCTTTGACTGTCCCTGCTAACTGGGAAGGGCTATGTCCCATTGTGTGGTGAGGGTGGTATTAACTTAATCATTCTTTGAAAACCCATCATACTTGTTATACCAGCTGAACATAGACATTCACGTATATGCCAGTTCATAGGGTCACATGAAGGTGTCCTTACCGCTGATTTTGTTTTTCCTGTTTTTGCTTAAAATTCCCTTAGGATTCCCCTTAACCCCGTGTAATTTTTGGGGTCGAAGTTACTACAGACTGAAATCAGATTTTAATAAATCATACAAAGTGCGTAACACTACAAAAACACCTGCTTGTTCCAGGAGATGAGTTTGACATTGCTGGTGTATTTGCAGTATGTATGTTCCACTGGATGGCAGTGCTTCAAGTGGTGAAACAGTTTCATAGTGGTTCCACTTTTAGTTGGCAGTCTACAACACACAGCGACATCCTGTTGCATGTCAGACTTTAAATATGTAAAGTACCACCGCCCAATGTCTTTTTACCTTATATATTCACAATCCACTATCTCTTTTTTAAAAAGATGTTATGATTGCTGAGCTGCGCCTTTCTTCGCCGGCACCTGAAGTTTCCTCTGAGGGAGCTCTCATCTCTCCCATGAGTCACTTGTACTAACGATGTGTGGATTGATAATGAAATATTGATTATTTTAATCTAAAATGTTTTATATGGACAATCGAATGTCAAAATATTTAGTTTTTCAACATGGTTGTTCAAATGTTTGTGATTAAATCGTTCCCCATCCCCTGCTCCATTAACTGAATAAATTGCAGTGCGTTTGTTGGGAGTAGATTGTTCATTCTTAATCAGCTACAATGTGATTGGTTGGCATGATAGGCTGATTAGTGCTATGAAGCAGTTTTCCTTATCGACAGTTTATCAATGTTTATTTTCTTATTGTTCTAGTTTTATATGAAGTTAAATGTATATATGAATTATATTGCCCTACATGTCAGATAACATTTACACATGAGTATAAGTTCTTTCAGTTCAGTTTGACATCAAAATTATATCCAGTTTAGCATATAACGGGATGTAAACCCTGTTGGTACTTGACCAGCATCTGTTGGTTTATCACTGAGGGTCTCTTATACCCCGTTTGTTCTACTTAAAGCTCCTGATTCATTCGATGCATTGTTTTTTTTTCTCTCTCCTCCTTAGGAGTTCATGCCGCTCCCTCCAGAGGAGGGGGAGAACGGGGAGAATGCAGGAAGTGAGGAGCCCAAGCTTCAGTTCAGCTACGTGGAATGTCTGCTCTTCAGCTTCCACCAGCTCGGGAAGAAGCTGCCCGACTTCCTCATCGACAAGATCAATGCGGAGCGCCTCAAGGACTTCAAGATCAGGCATGTGACATCTCTGCACTGTGCTGCCCTGCGCCCATGCGGGCTCTGTGTTGTCATCAGGGTTTCTTGCAGTTATTAATGCAGACATCAGACGCTCTGCTTTCTGTTGTGATTTTGATTTATTTATTTTTTATTTGTCCCGTCCCTTATTTTTAATAGGTTACAGTATTTTGCCAGAGGACTTCAGGTGTACATCCGCCAGCTTCGTGTGGCACTGCAGGGGAAGACCGGGGACGCTCTGAAAACGGAGGAGGTCTGTCCTGGCCCACGATACTTTGGGGTCAGACCCCTGCCCACTCCTTCACAGTGTGTAGTACCAATAATCACCTTCTGATTCTGTTTTCCAGAATAAAATAAAGGTTGTGGCCCTGAAGATTACAAATAACATCAATGTCCTTATAAAGGTGAGTTTAGATTAGGAATGATGGACATGTCTCTCCAAAAAGTAAAATGAACAAATGAAAAGCCATGTATTTAACCACATAAATGAACATTTTTTAGGGGGGGAAAGGCCATTTAAAAGTGTATTCTTTGAAAGATGCATGAAACCCTAAAGCAGGTTTCGTAAAAGTTCTTGAAAGGTACATTAGTGTTTAGCAGCATTGTGCATCATTATAAGAGGGGGGTTGGTCTGGTAGAGAGCAGAAAAGGTGGAATCTCACAAGTTATCTGAAGGATAACAACATGAAATGAAATAAATCTCAGAGTTAGCAGTGACTGCAGTATATATTTTGGTATCGTAACACCTTAAAATGTCTCTAAATTCCTGTTTTGTATTTTATTATGTAGGATCTCTTCCACAACCCTCCCTCCTACAAGAGTACAATCACACTGTCCTGGAAGCCGGTGCAAAAAACAGAAATCGCAGGGTACGTCTCCCGTCCCCAAATCTGTCGGGGAGAAGTCGTCATGCACTGGACTGATGCACGGTGGCGCTGAGCCATTTGGGCCATGACTGGATGAGAGCAAAATCTGTTTTTAATGATCCTCCCACAGCCCTTCTGTATCTTCCCACAGTCAGAAGCGACCATCTGGGGAGGAGACGGCTTCCGGGGCAGTGGTGATGAAGAAGCTTTCTCCACTTCCACGGAGAGACGCGAGGCAGATCTACAACCCCCCCAGTGGGAAATACAGCGCCACCATTGGCAACTTTTCTTACGGTGAGAATGCGTTGCCTGTTGAACCTTATCTGTACTAACAGTATCTCTTTTAATATTGACTGAAAAACCTTTTTCCCCCCATTTAATAGTAGTCTGTGGTTTTCATGATTTTAGTTGATTCTGTAGCTCTGAATAAAGTGCTGAAGGTGTTTTTGATTAATTTTCGATCTGTAAATAGCTTGTAGAATTATTACTATTTTAATTGAACTTATTTTAGATTAATCAAACACGTAACTCGCTTGATGCTTAACAAGAATTGAAAAATTTACCATTTTAGTCAAAGATCAAATGGCCCATACTGAATGCTTTCCAGAGCTGGAATTCTCTTCCTGTTTGCCATTATCTTGTTCTGTAGTATTCTTGGGACTGGCAGATCTAGACATCTGTTTCAAGAGTAGAATGTCGCTTGGATTGTATGATTTAATGTTGGTGCCATGTTTGTATTGGATTCCAGAGCAGCGTGGTGGATTTCGAGGAGGCCGAGGCCGGGGCTGGGGGGGCAGAGGCAACAGGAGCCGGGGCAGGATCTACTGATCTGGCCTGCTCTTCTCCTGGCCGAATGCTGCCACCGTACAGGGGCTC
This sequence comes from Mormyrus iriodes, assembly GCA_011763525.2. Taxonomy (NCBI): domain Eukaryota; kingdom Metazoa; phylum Chordata; class Actinopteri; order Osteoglossiformes; family Mormyridae; genus Mormyrus; species Mormyrus iriodes. The sequence goes on from JAAGVU020000019.1 coordinate 17,754,572, forward strand.
CCTCCAGTGACTGGGCCTTTATTTTCCTGACCTCTGCAACATTTCAGCAGCTTGTTACTTTCTACATTTCCTTCCTCTCCAGTCACCCAGAAATATTAATTTTGAGTTTTATTTTTTAAAGCAAATTTGTTTAAAAGAGACATTAGACTGGGAACTTTTCCACTGCCCTCCCAGCAACACTTCTGTTTGAGTAAAAGTTTCCAGATTTGGTTTTGTACGGACACATCTGTGGCATAGAAGATGACCAGGCTGTAATATACTGACTGTTGAAAACTTTATGGAACAAACACTTTTTGTTTAAGCAACTGATGACAGTTCTCGTCTTTGTACGTCCAGGCTTGCAAGACTTGGTATCCAAATTGTCATCTGAAATCTTGAAGTGTCCTGTTGCTTTTTAAAACATTTTTTTTTAAATACCATACGCCACTGGGTGATTCTGCAGCACATTCATAGTTCAATAGACTAGTCATCAGGTTATGAAAAGGTCTAAATTGTTATATGAAAACAAATATGCCACCTTAGACTATTTTATGGGCCTGATTCCAGTACTATTAAAAGTAGAAGCAACATGAGTTTATAGTTTGGTTTTTTTTTCTCTCCAATTAACATTGCCAATAATACACTTGGAGTCTAGGAGTAAGATTTGGTGAGAATTTTGAGAAACTCGGCTTTGTATGTGACTTACAGTAGTTATAAATGAATGTGAAGTTTTTCTGCTGTAAAGATTTGCATGCATTTTTGTATTGCCATTTTACTCCTGTTAAGTGTTATTTAAAATGTTTTGGATTAAAAAGAGGATCTGGACCAAAGTTGTTTGATTATAAATCCCATTAATGTGTAGTACTAACTGATGTGTAAGAGAATGTGATTTTGATTAGTAGTCTCAGTCGGTGCTTATAATACTCTTCCATCCATTCACGTACCTATTTTCAATACCAATTACTTAGTACAGGGTTGCGATGAGTCTAAATCCTGTTCCGGGGACCGCAGAGCAGAAGCCAGAAGTGTGTTCGCGATTTATATTAACGTTAGTTTTATGTAGATGCGTTTACGATGTCTGCTTATTTAGCTGTCTTCCGAATGACTGGATCCCTTTATGTTGGATGCGCTTCCTTCTCGCGCGACGCACAGACGTATTTCCGCTTCCGGTTTCAATATGTGCTTGCAAAGCAGGGAGAAAAAATGGCGGATCACAGAAGGAGCTGCTTAGGGTCCCGGCGACTTTTCGACTTGCGACAGACAGTCACCGTTCTGTTTGCCATTGTCGGCTTTCTTTCTGTTGAGCCCGGAAGCGCCACCACTCATTGGGTTGTGACGGAGGATGGGAAAATTCAACAGCAAGTACGATGCCAGCCTTATTCTCTCGACAGTTTAGCGCAGGGTAGCCGATTTAGCCAGCTAGCCGATTGATGACCGTCAAAATAGCGTCGGTTGACTGGCTGGTTAGGCGGCTAACTGTATAACAGTGGCACAAAACTTAAACCTGGTCAGTGTCGACAGTTGTACGTGGAACTTTAACTAAGATGTTGCATACAGAGGGGTTGGAGAAGCGACTATATCTGGGCGTGATATAATCACGGGTGTTTATATAACTGTCTATACACACAACAGTGTCTTTTTGAAAGAAATTCACTGGCAGCCGTGTGGTTCATTTGCCAGGTTTCCAAAGCAGTTGTGCATCTGCAGTAATTAATAAAAATACAGCTGTCGTGTCTTACGTGTCAAAAGGACGCCAGCTACACACAGACTAACATGAATGCGATTAGATGCGCGAAACTCCGTTACCCTCGTACCTAGATGTAGCAGTATGGCTTGTAAATAATAGGTACACATTCTCGTTTACGTTTTAACTTTTGACAATCAACGCAACTTTGGTCTCAGGTGAGCTGATTTATCCCGGTGTCTGGTTTTGTAGGTGGATTCGCCTATGAACCTGAAACACCCACACGATCTTGTTATTTTCATGAGACAGGAGACCCGTGTGAACTACCTCAAGGAACTGGAGGTGAGATGCACGGGGTCCTGTAGTACCTAAGGTGGTTCATCAATCCAGTTTGTGTACCTGCTTGTCTTAACAGTCATAACCATTATTCTCTTGGCATGGCCCCTGACCAGTGGTGAAAAGTTCAGGTCCAGAAAATACAAACTCAGACCAAGATTTCGTTCCAACCAACCCGTTAAATATAAAGAGTCATAGTCACACAGCATTCAGCTGGTTTGTTGAAACAAAAGCTTGGTCTGGATTTGTACTTTATGGACCTGAACTTTCAATCTCTGTGCCTGACCCAAATTGCTGCACTGTAGGGGAGTGTTTTATGGAACAGCGATTTTAGAGAACTGTGTCTGTTAATCTAATTATCTATTAATGAGATTACATCAAACTGTCTTTGGTGGTGACTGACATAAGTCCATTTTTGCTGTTTGCTTTTGGGGGCAGCATGTAACTCAGTGGGCTAAGCCTCTGTGCCGGTTATTGGAAGGTCACTGGTCTGAGCCCGACCTCAGCGCATCTGCAGGTCCTTGCGTGAATCCCTTAACCCCCAGCTCCCTGGGCGCTGCTATGGGTGGCTGCCCTTCACAGGCAACTTGCTCTCACCTACAGAGAGCAAGCTGGGGGAGGCATAATGAGAATTTCCCCACAGGGATCAATAAAGTATCTAATAATAATAGTAATAATAATAATTATTATTATTAGTCCTTGAAAAACATTTGCATTTTGTGGTTTTCTTAAAAACGTGATTATTGGAAGCAGTGATATTTGCAGTATGGTTTGTACAAATATTCTTTTTCTCTTGTTGGATTTTATATAGGTGGACTTAGGTCTCTTGATTTAGTAATGATTTCTTGCCTGCTAAAGCTGCATCACAGCTGTGTGGTACTAGTACTGCTTAATTCCCCCCGGTATGTTTGGTGTAGAAGCAGCTGGTCGCCCAGAAGATCCACATTGAGGAGAATGAGGACCGGGACACTGGCCTGGAACAGAGGCATTACAAGGAGGACGCAGACTGTGTGACAGCCAAGGTGCCTCTGGGGGACCTGGACCTGTATGATGGCACCTACATCTCTCTGGAGAGCAAAGACATCAGGTAAGATGGACCTGAAGCTGTTCTACTTGCAGACTCAATCTGACACAACCGGGGGGCGGGGGGATGCGGGTTCCAGGAAGGCGGATTTCTCAGTTAGCTGGGTTAACTTAATATAGAACTAATGACTGTCCAATAGGAATGCTCCTTACCTAAACTCTTATTGTACGATTATGACTTCTAGCTTAAGTTAACTCAGCTAACTAAGAAATCCTGCTTCATGGAACACCCCCCAGGTGTTGATCGCGCTAAGGCTGAGCATGACGCTATGCCCCAAAAACTGTTGGTTTAATTTCTGTTCAGTGTAAAGTTACTGGACGAAGGTAACACAGTGTTTAAAGGCAATGACGAAGCATTGGATTTCTCAGAGAGACGTGTCTGTTTCTGAACATTCTGCGTCTTCAGCAGCCTTTCCAGTTGTATGAATGGGTGACACAGTGAACTGCTAATGAAAAGATGGGATTGGATTTGTCAGGTATTCATACTCTGGCTGTTTAGCTGAGGGTACATTTACCTTAGTTATAATACTGTAGTGCAGTTTCATCCAGTTTTCCCTGCTTTGGTTAGTGAAGGTTTGGTACTCTAGGTTAGAGCTCGGAAGCTGCGGCATAGAGGTGAACAGTTAGTGGGGCCTGCTGTGCAAAACCCATCCTGTCAGGTGTGTGTGTGTTTGGATCTTGGGTCAATGTGTGAGAGGAGTGTGTCCTGATTCCCTGCAGCCCAGAGAACTATGTGGATTTCCGAGCCCCATTACCCCCAGGGCTGGAGAAGCCAGACTGCAGCAGGATTCTCGAGCTGCCGTACAGCATCCATGCTTTCCAGCATCTCCGGGTGAGCCGCCTGACGACGGCTTCAAGGGCAGCCGGTTAGCCGACGGATGCTAAGTGGCTAGCAGAGGCTTATTTCCTCCTGTGCTGTGTGCTTTGGGACCCACACAAACAGTCGAAACGACAACTAAAAATAATTTGTCTGAAATTGTCTAAAAGAATACATGAACTATTAAAAGCATGTTTAACATTTTAATGTAGGTGGATGCATTTTAGGATGGACTTCTCACAGTTTTCCTGATTACTCACATCTATTTAAATCCATGTGCCTTTGTTTTGGATATTGGTTATAAACAGTGCAGCTTGCATTGGCCTGCCAGAATGACACACGAGTATTGTGTCCACAGGGCATACAGGAGCGCGTGAACCTGACGTCACCGTTGCTATCCAAGGAGGACCCCATCTTCAGCGCCCTGTCTAATAAGCTGGGTCGCAGCGTGGACGAGGTGGGCCACCGGATACACCAAGGTTTGCTCAGGGTAAGGTCACGCCATCAAGTACTTTAGCTCGGTGGACACTGTTACTGTGCAACTCTCATGCTTGGCTTTACACACATTCATCAGACCAGATTGTATCTGAAACAAGAAGTGTGAAGGGTGGGCTGTGGAGGCTTTGTATGCCTCCTGAGTCTCATTCTCTGTGCAGCCAGTCCAGCTCCAGCTGGGTGTGAGTGCAGCGGCTGTGTTGCCGACACTCTCCAAGGACCCGCACAGCCAAGTTTAACGCGGCCTCGTAAAGGTCCAGGGTCCGGATCCTTGCTGAATATAGAACGCGGAGGGTTCTGATATCAAACTTGATTTTGGTCTGTCCTGTGCGCTGCGATACCCAGTATGTAATAGCATAGTTTTTAGTACAATAACATTTCGGTAAAATTGAATACATACATAAGATATACAGTTCATTGTTGACTTATGACCTATGCGACTGAGGACTGATCAACCGTTCCGAGACCGCAAATATGTGGCTACGACAGGCGGTGCCTGGCAGTGTGAGTGTTGCTCGGCATGAGTGTTTGAGTTTCCACCCAGCTGCTGGCATTGCTAGATAAAAAGGTTAAAAAAAACACCAAACAATATGACTTAAAGATGATATAATTTCATTATGCAGTATACTTTACATCTGATCATTTTTGCATATTTACAAAAAGGGCCGACTTACGACCGTTCAGTCGGACCTGATCGCGGTTGTGAGTCGATAACAACCTGCACTTTGTAGGCTTTGTTAAGCGCACAGTAGTCCGATAATGAATTTTATGATGAGTATTGTCATAACAGATAAACATTGAATTACTTCCACATGCAGGATGAATGTGTGTGGCTGTTTTAACTGGGTGACAAACGGTCCAATGGGAAGGTGTGAAAGTCCATTGTTGTCCCTCCCACCTCACAGAACTCCTCCTCCTGGGTGCTTTACAACCTGGCATCTTTCTATTGGCGCATAAAGAACGAACCCAGACACGCGGTGGACTGCGCGGTCCGGGCGCTGCACTTCTCGCCCAGGTACTCGTGCTGTGCCTGTGTCCCGTTGAATTTTATTCTGATCGTTGTTTTTGGTTGCTGGTGCCGCGCAGTATTGCACACGTTGAGCATGTCTGTAACCCCCAAACTGTTCCAAAGGATGAACTGAAACCACTGGTGTCTTTATTGCATGCCACAGCCTCTAACTGAAAATGAGCCTGCACATCTCTGAATCTTATTTAGCTTCTAGACAGGATGTATTAACCAGAATAACATGCAGAGCTCACAGTTTAACGTTAATTTAGATGGATACATTGAGGAGCTGCTTTGGCTCGCGTGCCTTTCTGCAGGAATCCGCTTGACCCCCCCCCCCCATACTTTTAATAATTAATTAATACGCTTTTAGTTCACACCCTAACCATAAACCGCTGCCTTAGCAACGCTTTTGTTCACATTTCCCATCCAACCTTCTCTCGTTTCATTTTCCGTTTTGCAAGTATGATGTTATAAACGCATCGTTTCTTCAAAGCGCTTGACTTGCGGCAGACAATGAAAAAACATACTTCTTGGGCTCTGGGGTTTCATTATTTCGTAAAGCCATATATAAACACACTGTCCACTCTGTGTGGTATTTAGTGTGCCTCATCATGTTATAATGCTGATGGATGAGATCAATTTTTGTATGATATTTTTATCCAGTGTAGCTCCCTTATGAATAATGGTGGAAGATTAGAGGAAGAGATGGTTAGAGCTCAATAGTCTCCAAGGAGGTGGGCCCCTCGGCTCAGGTTTTGGAAACAGCCCAGGGAATCCGAGGAGTCACTCCCCTGGACGTGCCAGTCCTATGCATTCATGTCACTTAATATCGTTTGGCGCCATCTGCTGACTGGAGCTGTATGGCTCAGCTCTTGAAGCTCGTGAGGGGTACGGCATCAATGAATGCATGGCATTTGCATCCGCAGGCAGCACAAGGACGTGGCGCTGCTGAACATGGCCAACGTCCTGCACCGGGCTCATTTCTCAGCGGATGCCGCCATTCTGGCTCACGCCGCCCTGGACTTCACAGCTGACCTCTTCACCAGTCACTATACGCTGGGCAACATCTACGCCGTGAGTGCGTGGCTTGCGCTGCAGCGCGTGCCCGGCGGGCGCTTCTCTGCCCTCCACGTCATGGCTGGGTGCCCTGTGTCCTGTACGGTCATCACCCCATGTTGTCTTTGTCCCTGTACAGATGCTGGGGGAGTATAACCATTCGGTGCTTTGCTACGAGCAGGCGTTGCAGGCGCGCTCTGGGTTCGAGCAGGCGCTGCGTCGCAAGCACGCTGTCCTGTGCCAGCAGAAGCTGGAGCAGCGACTGGAGGCTCAGCACCGGTAAACGGGGGGGCGCGGGCAACACTCCTCTTCTCCATCATCTTCCTTGTCATCACCCAGTCCACACCAGTTTGTGTGTATGCGGGGCTTACTCACAGCATTACCCACGCAGGTCCCTGCAGCGCACCCTGAACGAGCTGAAGGAGTATCAAAAGCAGCACGACCATTACCTCCGCCAGCAGGAGGCGCTAGAGAAGCACAAGCTCATTCAGGAGGAGCAGATCTTGCGCAACATCATCCACGAGACGCAGATGGCCAAGGAAGCTCAGCTGGGTGAGGGAGGCGCCTTTCACGGGCCTGCAGTTAATATCACAGCCGTTATCATTCTGCCAGTACAAGCTTAGGGAAGCCCAGGATGTTGTCCATGGCTGATAGATGTTCCTGTTAGTTACAGTGTCCTCTGTATGTGTCACAGGGAACCACCAGGTGTGTCGCCTAGGCCCGCAGGGCTGGCTCCTGTGCCCCTTTGACCTGCCCGTGCGTTACCACCGCGGGGATGTCTTTGAGAGCGTCCACTCCATTCAGGTGACTCTCCCTGTTGACCTCATTAATTCAGTCTCTCTTTGTTCAGGCCATCAATTCTCTTATGGGTCACATAAAATAAATCAGTGTTAAGTTTCCCTGTGATGTTTGCCCTAAAGAGTGTTTCATGTACATTTGTGCTAACAGGTTTTCTTGTAAGTTGCTAATAGGTGCTTTTCCACCGAAGTTCAGGAACCTAGTCTAGCCTGGTAACTTTTGCAGTTCCTGGCCACTTTTTCATATGTCGCATTCTCACTGCACAACAGGAACTGTGACCTTTATGCTAAATAAGCACGGGAACAGCGAAAAGCGAAATTTCACTCCAAAACAATGGAGCATGAACAAGTCGTTTTGTTAGTGATTTCTTAGTTATTGAGGGGATCGATTACACGGTCCAAAAATACAGGACAAATTTTGTTCCGTATTGGTTCAAAATGGCACACAGCATTTTATTTATATGACCCATGACATGTTTATAATTCATTATTAAATCGGGCCAGCAGATTGATCTTTCATTTTTCACAGAATTAAAATGATGTAACATTATTCTGCTAATAAGTGCTGGTGAGTTTCACCATCGGCAATATTAGACAAAAATATATCAGTTATCAATAGAATCTTCTGATGCTGAAATACGGAGATGCGAGCAAAAAATGTCTTCATTAATGCATTTAATGTAATGTAATGAGATATTGGGAAGATGGAATTATTTTCATTTTTACTCCAATACTTGCTTCTCTTTTCCCTGCACTTCCCTGTAACGTCCAAGTTAGTGCCAGTGCTTATGGTCAACCAATCGGCAAAGTCTATCGCTGTAAGCCCCAACAAGTAGTTCCCGGTACAGCAAAAAGTACCTACTAAAGCTTCAGGAACTACCATCCAGGACCTACAGTCAGAGAGTTCCTGCAGTGGGAACGCGACAGAAGTTCCTGAAAAAAGGCTCTGGTTCCTGTGGTGGGAAAACAGCTAATGTGTTGCTGGACATAAGCTGAACTTGCGTTGTTTTTGATGGCGTTCTCTGTAGATGACTTGGTTCAGTTTCTGTAGAGCTGTGCATTAAACAGGCTTCCTTAGGCACCCTTTTCCAGTACATCCAAAGAACTGACCCCCCCCCCCCTCCCCTCCCCCTTTGTGTGCAGTTCGGTGATGGGATGTCAGTGGCTGGCAGTATGGCCATGAGTTCAGAGCTCGCCCTCAACGAGACACACCGACCCCAGCCCTATGCCTCCATTTCTGGGGGAGAAGAGCCTGCCTCCCTCTGGGACAGGGAGGCCTCATCTTCGGCGGTGAGCTCAGCATGCGTGTGAGCAGAAGCCGGAGAGTGCGGGGCGGGATTGTGGGTGTGTGAGAGAGCAGGCAAGGTAATTGCGTGTGTGTGTGTAATATGGATGGCAGATGGGTTCTATGACTTCACCCTACAACGTCCAACAGCTTTTCAGTTGTGACTTTGATGATCCTGATGACTGTTCCTCAGTGAGTAAGAGTAAGCTCTTCACACGTAGCATGTTAAATAACGAGTGTGAACCTGCACGCCTTGTCAGGCGGCTAATTACCACGAGAGATGTTACTCGCCGGCAGGCAGGCACGGCGCTGGGCTGGACATCAGCTGTCAGCGCTGACACACCGCGGGCGTGAGTGCATGTTTTAGCACATCCCCAGCGTGTTCCAGCTGGGCTGGGGGATGCGCGAATTTGCCGAGAAATCAGCACGTGTAATCTCGACGAGTTTTTGCAAATTCGTTTTTAGCACTTAACTGTGATCTATGAGGTGTCCTGAGATGGCCAAGTTGCTAAAACAATCTGACAGTAACCAGTGGGCCTTGAAGCTCTTCATCATATCTTTCTGTAGTCCGATGTGAGAGGCATTTTGACTTTCCCTGTCAGTGATACGTGCCATTTTTGACAGCCGTAAAGGGGGGAAATCATGAAATCTTGACCCAGTTATTGAAGATAATCCCCAGAGTTTGTAGTGAACAATTTAATGTAGGACTGAGCACGAACACCCTGGCAATATCTTCTGCGTAGTGATACACAGTAATGCTGCGTAGTGATACGATTGGTGTGTGGAGTTCAGTAGAAGAAAATGGGTACTGCATTAAATTGCTCACTACAAAGTCTGTGGATTATTTTCAGTAACCGGGTCATAATTTCTGCTAAGAAACATTGCTGTTGGATTTTCCAAACATATTTTTTGGCGCTTAATTAAATACCACCCTTGGAGAGAAGCCCAACATTTCTACAGCCGATCTCTCCAAAACTAGGCAACTCCCAGAAGAACAGCCTAGATGGATAGATGGCACTAATGCCCCTCTAAAACATATCGTTTTTCAATTTTGGGGTGAACTGCCCCATTAAATGTCCAAATACTGTCAGATTGTGCTGCATCCAGTGTGTTGTTGGAATGCTCACAGCCAGTGGTGTCTCCAAGCAGGAGGGCCAGGCTGAGCTGTGGCCAAGGAGACCGGACTGTGTCGGCCGATTCCCCACCGTGCCCCCGGCTCATCTGCTACCCACCTTTTACCTCGAACCTGAGACCCGCGGCTTCAGGTGAGGAGCACAGAGGTTGTCCATTGGACCACCAGGATGATGTTCATTTCATTTGATATGTGAACAGTGTCCCATCTACAAAAACTGTATCCAACACAGAGGCAGCCCTTGGTTTTCCAAAGACTTTAACCTCCTTACTCTGTTAGGAGATGTTTTTGGGTTTTATTGAAAGTTTATTGGGGCCAAAATTAATTTCCCCTATTTTTGTCTCTATACTGCCACTTCCCAGTTAACGGTAATGCTTTCTGAAAATACTTATCTTTTATCCAAACTTGGAAAAACTTACTTCTTACTTTGTAAAGTCAGTATTTTGTACAATATTAAATTTGTAACTTATTTTTGGTCCGTACATGTGAAATGTCCAGGCCACTGAAATTCCCCAGAGCCTGTGTGGATTCTAACACTGTGTATGACCTTTGAACCTTTCTCACAGACTCCGCGGCATACTGTACGAGGATATGTCCCCACCCACTATGCTGGTCACCCCAAGCTGTGGGCCTGGACCCCAGCCCCTTCCTCAGGACCTGCCATTGTCTGTGGGGCAGCAGCTTCCAGACCCTCAAGCCGCGCAGGTGAGTCCTAGGAGCTCGGGTGCCTGCATAGCTCGTGCCGGCCTGTGTCTGGCCAGGGTTTACATTTTGAGTTGTCTTATTGACCTTTCTCCAGAGTGATTGAGCACCTTCATCAATGGTACAACAGCAGACCAACAGGATCAGGATATGCTTGAGCGTGGTGTAACTGTTAGAAAAGGAAGCAAGCAGGGTTTGATGGAACAGGAGCTCAGAGGTGAAAGGTTGATCCTCTTGTAATCTAGGCTTGTATATATAATTATGTGAGTAAATGTCCATCCCTGGTCGCTTAGTGGTAGCACTGTTGTGTATGATTTTATATCCTGTCTTTGGCTGTGTCTGGTTCCGAAACATGTGGATAGGTCAGTGAATGTCCAGGATATCGAGGGCTGTGTCCTGTGCTTGCTTGAATAGGCACTAGATTCACCGTGGCCCCATACACCAATTTCTGCTATAATGCAATTGATGCATTCCTTTGATGCAGTATTGCTTAAAGTAATACCTGGGGTGATGGTAAAATTATGGTTGGGGCCAGAATTCTCAAAGCTCACTCTAATGCCTAACTAAAACTTTACCATATTTGATCATTTCAAATCACGAAATAAGATTAAGCATAGTGTTTCACCTGCACTTTAGTTACTAGACCCTTCTAAAACGTTTTCAGTTGCGAAAACTTGCATAGCAGCAGGACTTTGTGTACTGGGTAAGTGATTTGGAGATGGAACAATGTCCATCCGCCTGTACAGTTTTAAGGTCTCCTGGCGCCTGCTGACAGGTGGCAGGGTAGGACACTCATTTATTATAAGTGGTATCTACAGTGTTGGGTCTCTGAGGAACCACGCCTCATTTCGAAAACTTGCAGTCCCTGTCCTTGCACAGGTCTACCCTGTATTTCTAGAGTCTTGACGCTCTGGAGTATAAAATGGCTGATGTGTTTGGTGGAACCTTCTCTGTTGACCTGTGACATTATGACATGTTGGACTGTCTTGGGCGAGGCCTTCTGTGCTGACCTGTGATGTTATGACATGTTGGGAAGTGCCTTCTATGCCATCCTATAACATGACGTGTTAGGTTGCATTGGGCATAGCCTTCTGTTTGGCCCGTGACATCATGATGTGATAGGGTGTGTTGAGCAGGGCCTTCTGTGTTGACCTGTAACATTATAATATGTTGGACAGGGCCTTCTGGGCTGACCTGTCAGGTTATAACGCATTGGGTGGAGCCCCCTTTGCTGTCCTGTAACATTATGGCATGTGAATAGGGCCTTTTGTATTGACCTGTGATTGTCTCATGCTGGGGTTGTGTTGGGCATAGCCTTCTGTGTTGACCTGTGACATCATGATGTTTTGGGGTGTGTTGGGCGGGGCCTTGTGTTTTGACCTGTAACATTTTAATATGTTGGGGCGAGGCCTGTAACATTATAATGTACTATTATTATTATTATTATTATTATTAATAATAATAATAATAATAATAATTTTTGACAACCTAAGGAACG
>JAAGVU020000019.1:17770448-17785303 GCA_011763525.2 Mormyrus iriodes
AATAAATAACCTTTTATAATTTAAGGGAATTTTGTATTTATATAGTTTGTGCCATTCGTTAAAAATAAATCTTATTTCTTAATAATGCTGTGTATTTTAACTTGTTCATTCAGGTTATATTAGGATACATACTCTTTGGAAACTGGAACAGCATTAAAAAACTATAATAACGATAATTATCGATATCGATCAATACAGGCAAAATTATCGTGATTTTTTTTTGTGTCACATCACCCAGCTCTAGTTTAAACAGTGCTGCAATAAATTTTATAAATCAATGCAAAGGTTCAAAATATCGATGAAAAATAGTGAGACACTGAGTATCGATTCCACAATTAGGTACAGTGTGGCTTTAGCTCTAGCATTTAGTTTCCTAGCTGCAGTGTATTATGGCACTTTTCCACTGCCACCAGGAACCGGGTCGTACCGCGAACTGGCGGTTTTCCATTGTAAATTGCGTGAGCTGTAACCGCGGAGACATGACCCTGATTACTGGCAGGGCTGAAAGTGTGACCAAACCGAGCTGGTTGCGTCATCACCATCTGATTGGGCGGAAATGCGCGGAGTCACGGAGGCGCGGTGTTCTGCAGATGGATTATCTGAAAGAATAAAGGGCATATTCTATATACTCTTCATTATTAGTAGTATCGCACATTGCGATGTGTTGATGCATTCCTGATAATGCAGAACTTATGAATTTCTTACTTTAAAAAGTACCATAGAAAGGGTGAACGGAACGGATTTCTAATGTGAATTTTCTCAAAATAATGCTAATTCCACTGCTGTTTGATGCAAACTCAACATGGCGATTCTCACAGACTTGCTAGCGGAAATTAGCACATACTACATCATGATGTGCACCTTGTGAACAGTAAATAAGCGTCTCTTCAGTTTTACATCACTCTTTCACATTGGCAATGCCTTTACCGAGCCGACCCTTCTCCAGCGGAAACAAGCGAGCTGGACCCGCACTGTAACTCCCTTCATCGCACGCCTCGGGCACGGCATGGTTCCTATATGCCAGTGGGAAAACGCCATTAGTCTCTCACTTTTGTTCTGTCCTAACCCTCAGCTCCCCAGGCTGTGGTACTTGATAGCAACGGGTCCGGGGAGATCGGGCACCAGGACAGAAGCCATAGGTCAGACGTGAAGGGTGAGGAGGAAGCGAGACAGCTGAAGGAGGAGCTGATGGGGGCCTTCGAGGGGGCGCTGGATGGCGGGGGCCCACATGGCGACCTCAGGGGCATCCGCGTTCTGCAGAGCGACGGTGGCGTGGCCGGACAAGGTGGTGGGCCCTGCTTTGGGAACTGCGAGGATGACGAGGGCGCGGAGTGGGTACGTGGTCCATCAACAGAGGGCTGAAAACCTGCATGGTCGTCACTAGAGTGTTTAACATATGTGGGATGGTGGGGCCTATCTCCAGATCACATTCCAGGTGAAGCGTGTGCGGAAGCCCAAGACAGAGTCGTCAGACGGTGTGATCGGGGACGAGGAACCCCACCAGGGGGAGCCGTCCAGCAGACATTCCATCCTGGAGATTAGTGGGCCCACCATCCCCTCCCCAGGGCCATCAGGTATTTCCATGCTTTGTCTGACAGGCAGCATTATCATGTTGGCCTACATATGAGATGGATGTGGCTATAGAACACAACCTCCACTAAGAGAAACTTCACTGTGGGGCCGGAAATCACATGACCTCCACACCTGGCCCATACATGGCGCTACAGAACTAGCAAGTCTAAAATTAATGTTCTTTCTTGTAGATTTAAATGAGATTATTAACGTTGGCTTCTGATGTTGCACATATCACTGAAATGGCAAAAATTTATTTTGAAAGACACGATTATGGTCAGTTCCCAATGTTACACTAACATGTTATCCAGCGCTGTTGTGGAGGTCATGTGATTTCAAAACTCACAGTGAAGGTACCGCCTCAATTCTTGATGTTTGCATACCATCATGTAGGGGTCAGGTGTGGAGATCATGTGATTTCTGGACCCACAGTGGAGGTCTTGCTAGTGGAGGATGCACAGTGTTCTGCAGCCAGATCCTCTTGCTACATGTGCACCTGCATGGTAATGCTAACGTGAGCACTTGTATGGTGACGCTAATATGAGCCCCTGTATGCTGACACTAGCATGAGCCCCTGTATGCTGACACTAGCATGACCCCCTGTATGCTGACACTAGCGTGACCCCCTGTATGCTGACACTAGTGTGAGCCCCTGTATGCTAATGCTAATGCTAACATGAGCCCCTGCATGCTAACACTAACATGACCATGGTACTTATGCTTCTGACGTTCTGGGTTGTACCAGCAGGCTCAATTTAGACTCAGACCTGACTGTGTGAAGCCATGTGTAAGTTTTTGGGCCTGATAAAAACTCTGGCCCTATAGGACGATGGCGGGACTACGCGGGTCTGGGTTGGCCCGGTCCCGAGGAGTGCCAGCGAACACGACGGGTGGAGCTGACCACAGTGGCCAGCACCTGGCTGGCTGTGTCAGCCAAAAACATCGAGTGAGTGCCGGTGTGGGGCCATGCCGCCCACCTGTGCAGTAACACTAGTGTCTGCTGCTGCCATTGTACTCGCATCCATGTCCTGTATGGGGTAAATGGATGACAGGTGATGCACGTGCCAGGCAGCATAGGGCCAAAACTGTTACTCTTAAAAGGCCAGTTTTTCAGTCTCCTCTTACCTACAGATTCTTACGGTCTAAGACATTAGTTAGTGAGTTAGCGAGTTTGTTTGTCATGACAAATTACATGCAAGCATTTTCTAGACTAAGGATCGTGTGTCTGAGTTCCCAGGGTTGTTTTCTGTGGATTAGCTGTAACGCACAGTTACGGCATTTTTTGCTTTTCCTCCAAAATGCAGCATTCATGTTTTTTATAAACAATTTTTGTTTTGAAATATCGATCTTGAGTTAATGAGGAATTTGAAGTGGAATGTGGTTCCTGCACTTCCTTTAGTCTTAAAATGTGTTAAAATGGTTTTATCCTGAAATGTCTGAATCTTTTTAATTAGTATAAGGTATTAAATTCTGAGATATTGTGATCAAGTAATCATAACTATATACCAGTTATATATTTGGTTTTTGAAGTCTCTTGTGTGAAAGCTGGGCTACATTCAGTGAAGTATGGCCTTGCAGGGCCAGATGTGCTGTTAGCAATGCTCTCATTTGTCTCAAACACAGAATGGTGGTTTATTCCAAGAAAAAAGTACATCTGCAGCTGCTGCAGGGGCCTTTTAATTTGACATGTATCTGCACCTTCCCCAGCATCACAGAGCACATCGACTTTGCCACACCCCTGCAGGAGCCGGCAGCAGAGCCTATGTGCAATGCCAACCTCCCCGCCAGCATGCATACTCTGGATCACCTGGGGGGTGTGGCTAACCGTGCGGGCATCCACTACACGGGCGAGAGCCAGCTTCGTGAGGTAACCCCCACTGTCCTTCTTTATGCTGGGGTGCACAGACCTCTGGCCACTGGGCTGCACCCCTCTGACAGTGTCTCCTGCCCTTCCTCTTCAGGTCCTGCAAAATCTGGGCAAGGACAAGTTCTCCCCCCAGTCCTTTGAACTGGTGGGCACCCGCATTGCCAAGGTCCTGGAGAAGGTAGGTTATGTGATGCTGAGATCAGCTCACGTGGGGCTGCACTCTAACCATCCTGGGGTGGCCTTGTCATGTCATTGTAGCATGCAGACGGTTCCTTGAAGTGTACACATGTAATCTTTCCATCAGAACCAAACGTCATGGGTGCTCTCCAGCATGGCTGCTTTGTACTGGCGGGTCAAAGGTCAAGGCAAACGAGCGATTGACTGCCTTCGGCAGGCACTCAACCACGCACCGCACCACATGAAGGTGAGTTTCTCTATTTCCAGATCTGTCCCTGTCACTCTCTTCCCCCTAGTCCTCTCTTCTTGTCTCGTTTGTTTCCTGCATTCTCGATTCCAATTGGTCATCGGTGCTGTCACTCAGGGAAAAGTGACCAGTCAATGCCAGTGATTGACATAGGGCCTGTCTTACCCTCCCACCAGGACGTGCCGCTCATTAGCCTGGCCAACATCTTCCAGAATGCACGGCTGTGGGAAGATGCTCTGACCGTGGCTCGCATGGCTGTGGAGATTGCGCCACACTTCGTCGTCAACCACTTCACCCTCGCCAATGTCTACATCGCCATGGTAAACTGCCTACAGCCCCACACTCTGAGAGAGCATTTTCTAATGGTTTTGATGGGAAAGTGTTGTCTGGGAATGGGAATTCCATCCCGTTGGTTCTTTAGTGAGTTTGAGGATCTCATTCGTTGAGGAGGGGGTATGGAGGCATTGACCCATGTCAACATGTCTCTACCATCATCCAACTCAACAGACTAGGGATGCTCCTACTAGCAGAAGAAGAGAAGGTGGTCATATTACAGCTGAGTTGCGCAATCCCATTCATCCTTGCTTAGCGTAACATTTCAGCTTGACTTTTTTCTAAACATGTTGACTTGTGGTTAGTGTCTCTTTTGTGTACTGTGTAATTTCAGTTTAAGTCACAGGCCCAAGTTCAGTGGCAGTTTAACGATGGTCACTTTTATCAGTGTGGTTTTATTCAGTCAGATGACGTTCTGTAAATATGCTCCGGTGTATGAAGCGGAACTTTACTGTAACGTCCTTGTTTTGTTTATTGCTTCCACTTGCTGAATTTTGGGCTTTCCTGGGTAATCAGAAAATGAAGATATATTCTGAATACCATGTCTCAAACAGATGTACAATTTTTCCGTAAAGAAAAGTCTGGCAAAAGATAACTTAGTTTGTCCACATTTGGTTTAACCATCGACATTCTTGATACCATACCATGCCCTAGCGAGTCCAACAGGACCACCTTGTGGTAAGTCCCCTGCCCCCCCCACACTGAAGCTAGTGGCCCTAATCACATAGCCAATCAAAATTGAGGTTTCTAGGATCAGTACAATTTCCCCTGCTTTGTTTGTACTAAGCTAAGACAAGAAAACTACAGTAAATACATAACTACAGATTTATGATGAAAATATGTATCATCCTCCCCTGTGACTTTCAGCAGTCCATCACTGAGTGAAATCATCAACCATTGCAGTTCATTGTAGCATTTCTTTGTGCATCGGGGGTAAAAATGTTAAAATAATCAGATGGTGAATGACCCTCTGTGAAGAGGAAGATGGTGTCACCAGCTGACTAAAAAGTGTGAAATACCACACCAAAAAACACCAAAAGATGACGTTTTTAAACTCAAGTAAACAGGATGGAAATTGACCGAAAGAAATTTTGTCTTTGTTGGCTGTGAAGAAAACTCAATACATGCGTTTTGTAAGAAGTCTCTGGGGGTGTGTAATGGGTGGAGCCACATAGCATTTGGACCTAATTGATTAGAATGTGCCTTGCCTCTGCTGTGTAAGCTTACAGCACTGAGTTTGTGTTCCCATCCCTGCCCCTCTACCCGGCCACAGGAGGAGTTTGAAAAAGCCATGCGCTGGTACGAATCCACGCTGAAGCTGCAGCCAGAGTTTGCCCCGGCCAAAGATCGCCTACGCAGCATCCAGTGTTTCCTGCTCAACAAGAAGGAGCGAAGGACACCCTAAGGTGTCCAGGACATGCCAAGACAGAACATATACACACGCGCGCACACACACACACATACAAATCACATGCAACATGGTTTTCATGTAATCCATTTTATTTCAAAAGCTCTCATTTTCTCTGTGATGGTCAGGGTAATGTAGGCATCACATGTCCATCAGACGTGATTTGCTCGTAAACTCGCAGTCCAACCAGACCTCGGAGTAAAACATTGCTCTCTCTGCCCCAGCCGAAAACAAAATCCCCTTTATATCATCCCTAAGGGCCTTTTTTGTCTATAAGCATTTTTGTCTTGGCTCGATTTAGCTGAGCAACAATAACTTGTTGGGATTCTGGCAATAAAACACATTAGGGGTCCTGAGAGAGCGTGCTGGTCCTCAGTGGCTTCAGACCCAGCTGTTGTCATGGTGACAGTGGCACGCTCCATCTGATACCTGTAGCAGCCGGGCTGCAGGGGTGGTGTTCCAGCACAGTTTGATCCATAGCCATGCTGTTAAAAAAATGGATTTTCCAGCAAGACTATTGAAAGACCTGCATATTCTTCAGTGTGTGCCTGGGAGGGAGGGGGGTTAACTTTGATGATGAGAGTCTGTTCTTGGACTTTATTTTTATTGCAAAGTCCAGGTTGACCTGAGCCTTAGTGTCACTCACTGCATCTCCTTCAGTTCCTGATACTGAGAAATGATAATGATTTTTGGACCATATTCTGGAAATGGGGAACCTGTTAGGAACAAACAAACAATAAAAGCTGTTTATCCATGCTGGCAAATTAATCTTTTGTCAGCAGTTTTGTTTAAGTAAATATATACTTCAGAATATAGGTTTACACATGTTCTATGAAACAGTCTCGAATATTTAAGAAAAAAGGTCAACACGTGTAATTAAATATCTTGAATTCAGCCAGTGGAGGTGTGTTCCACAGCTTGGGCTGACGTCATCTCCATTTTGCCTGAAGTGGTCTTCCAGAGTTTAAATCCCTTTCTGAGTTGCAAGGGTTTTGTCACCCTCCCTTGTGACATGCACTCGCTGTTTGCTCCCTCCCTCCTGCCTTATCGTCAAAAAAAATTCGAAACTGGCTATCTCGTATCTAAGTTTGCCTTGTTAATCGCCTGTTGCTGCGAAGGGGTAGGCCTTTAAAAAACGTCTTCCACACAGTCAGCTTTGCGGTTGGAGAAGGTGTGGCCCAAGTGGCCGGGAAGGCTTGCCGATCTCATTTAAGGAGCCAGGATCAGTGTTTCACACAAAGGCTTGCGAATTCCTTCACGCACATTTTGAGCATCTCCCTTTTTAGTTCTCGTTCAGATTTAAAGATCTTTTCCTTCTTAATTGTTCAAAATGCTCCAGGATACAGTAGACACTATTAAGGAATACACTACTGCATCACTACAAGACTGTTGATTCATTTTCTAATGGAAATGGAGATGATTGCGTTGCTGTTACCATTAATAAATCTGACCAATGTAAAACTGCTATGCCAGAGAGAATAATCTTGTTGAGTTCAAGTAACAACAAAAGTGTATGTCGATGATTTCCACAACAACAAATCTGCACTAAGCTTGCCATATCAGCTGGTATTTATAGACTGGAAACCAGGATTGTTACTACACCAGTGCATTTAAAGCTGTTAGCAAGTGCTTTGTTCTGGAGAGATGTCGTTTTTTTTCCCCTAAATTGGCAAAAGATTTCTGTATTTATAGCCAATAATTAATTTGTTTCGTTCCCAGAGCCACATGACCATTCTACAGTTTCCTGGGAGATTCCTTTTGGTTTTTAATAGCCTTGTATGCGTTTCCATTTCTGTCCACTAGGAGGCAGCCTAAGACTTCCTTTCAGACTTTTCTGGTTACTAAGGTTATCTGTTTTTGTCTAGACAGGGCAGGCTTGGAAGGTTCTCTTCTAGACTGAGTTGTGACTGTGCGTGACTCGCCTCTTCCAAGACTACCTGAGTATGACAGACATTTGACCCCCCCCCCCAAGCTGGTGGGAACCGCTATGCAAAGAATTTGAGAGTATGTGGACAGAAGAGTCTGAGCAGACAAAAAGACTAAAAACACTTGAAGAGAATAGGAACACTTTGCCGATTTAACGAGAGATGGATGCCGGTACAATGCAGTGGGTTTGCTTAATGTGGAGGTACCCTTTAACAGAAAGGATTACCTGGTTTTCAGAGTGCCAGATTGTGAAGTTAGGACAACCTCTCTGGGAACAATGCCTGCATTCTGGACTTGTTGAACTCTAGACAACTTTTATTTAACCCATAAAATTACTGTGTTTTAGGGTAATCAACATTATGTAACCTTTTTGTGTGCGTTCTCGTGATGATATTTCCTATCTCTGATTAAAAACAAGGACTCTTATGGGTGAGGCATTGAGCAGAAATAAGTCTGGGTCTGTATAGTAAAGATTTTATACTTGGCTTATGCAGTTCACTCCCGGGTCCCTTTTTATATTCACGTTTCAGTACTTTCTCGATATGTCTCCTCCCCATCTTACCTCATTTCCCCTCTCTCCAGTCCTTATACCCTTTTCTCTGTCAGTGCCTTTTACGTTCTCTGTCGCTTTCTAATTCCTTTAAAATACACACACACAGTTTCCCTTCATAGCCTGCAGGGGGCGACGTGGGCTTGGCCAGACTTGACTCCAGCTGATCGTGACCAGGTATTTCCCAAACAAGCCATCCGGCACCTCACGCGCAGAGTCGCGCATGCACACACACACACACGCACACACACTGCTGCTGCTGCTGCTGGAAATAATCTGAGGAGGAGCGATCAGGAGAAATGTGGGGGCAGATGAGCTTGGAGTGGGGGGAGGCAGAGAGAGACTGCAGACTCTCCAGTAAAAAGAAACTCTGAGATGGCAGAGACGAACCACGGAATGGAGAGAATGCTAAGAGAGGTATAAAAAGGAGACAGTTCTTCCTCCTGGTCTATTCATGTTTTCAACCACCAAGACCTGTTCTGAGGTCGTTACCTGTGGGAGAGAGTACGTATATGTTCTCCAGACAGTACCATAGGAAATGCCTGAAATACATTTTCATAAGTGATATTGTAAAAAAAAGCAGGAATGTTCTCAATGTTCTCCCGCAAAGGTACAAAAAAGAGCCACATAAATAGAAGCAGGCTGGGCTAGAAATGGATACAAATCAAATTGAAGAGATCCTTCCTTAACAATAGCCTTAATCTGGAACCTAAGGGCAGTCATCTCTCAATGGAGAGTCACCTTTGCTCACTAGGATTGGATTCCCACTTGTCCTTAAAGTGCAAAGGAGCCAACTTCTGGCCCAGAGGGACACAGGGCAAGGACTTTACTCTACGTCCGATAGCAATTCATTCTTTTGAAATATTTATGTGTAAGAGTGTTACATTACCTGGTGTAAACAAGGAGGCAATTAAAACATGCTTTTATTAAAACCTGTTGGCCCTTGAGAAACTTGAATTCTGTCTATTGACATGCCTCATTCATTCCATGATGTTCGGTAGGTCATTGATCTTGCACACAAGATTTCATATTAAGCAAATGATGTCTGAAAATGGGAAACTTAAACCATTTTGCATCGGTGCGTTTCTCACTTACTTTGTTCAGGGTCATGCGGAGGGGTAATACCGGGCAGCACAGGGCACTAGGCAGGAACACACCTTGGATACGATTTCTGTCTCAGGGCGCACATACACAATCATACACAATGGGCAACTGAGAGACGCCACTTAACCTAATTGCATGTTTTTGGTCTGCGGGAGGAAAGCCGCGCGCTACGGACCGACCATGCAAATACCATGGAAGCGAGAAACAACTGTGCTATGAAGTAAGCTACCGTTATGCCGGTGATATGTACTATACTCTTAATGATAAGCTAAACATCGATGGAAGAAAGTGATTGGTTTCCCCGCACACTGGAACGGGGTCCGCTTTTACGTCCTCATTTGTAACGATTCCGCCTCTGAAGGTGTAGCGTAAACAGACCAAACGGAGTCATGTGTTTGTGGTCGCACTGAATCAAGAGGTAAACGGTGAATGATTAAAAGCTTCGTGCACCACAAATTTACAAGAAAACAACACACCGGAATGTATACTTGGCAGTAATGCGTTGTGAAAGGGAACTTTTTCTTCCCTTTCATAAAAAGTACAGTCCGCCCCCTCATGTACAATGCTGAGAATAGTAACAGCACCGCAAGGCCTACTAAAAATAGCAGCCAGTGAGTGCTAACATGTCAACTTGTGAAAGGACACAGAGAGGTGGCTGTCACACGTGTAGCCTTGCTGGGTATACCGATCGCTATAAATATCAGCTTTCCTATAAATTATATATAAATTGCAATGTTCTTTTCTCGCTAGGCAGTTGCGAATATCCTGCAAAACGTAAAATACCTTATCCTCAAGTGGGACATCGGGTGCGTGGTATAGTTTAAAAATAAAGCCAGGCAAGCAAGCTTTATAGACCGCAATATCGTAAGCATTTCGCATGCAATAGTGAGCGTATTAATTCCGACAAGCTTATGAACACCATAGAGGTTATTGGCTATTACTTTCACATTTAGATACGACTCGCTACGTTTACTATAGATCGCGTGGACTGTTACATTTATTTCAGATATAGAGGACAATATATAAATAGCTCCCTGACTTCTACATCTAAGGCGCTTGTGCAGCAAACTGTGCATTTATTTATGGGGGTTATGTAATACGGCATGTGAATTAAGAGATAGACAAGGGTTTTGCAAGAATCGCGCAGTGTGGTCCATGTACAGCGCTAAGTACTCATTATGGGAAAGAGGGTAGGCAGGCTTCTCTCGATCAAGAGGTGCAGGATATAAAATTATGTCACGTAATGGCAAATACAGCCGTTTGAGAAAGGTCGCCCTTTCGTGTCCAAATGCAATCATCCAACGGAATGGAATGTAATGATTAAAAGCACGCACGAACAATGTTTATTCAAGAAATAAGGGTTATTTATATCAATTCTATATCGATATTACAGGCGATCCCCATTTAAAGAAAGCCATAAACACATTTCATAACGGGTATTCCGCAGAAGCTCCGTGGGATAACAGCAACGAGCACGTCCGTTCATAAATATTCACCGTTTCTATTCATGCAGACACTTCTTGGGGTGGTTATTGAGCAGCGGCACCGCGTCACGTGGTTCTGCGGGAGGAGGGAGACGGGGGCGATGCTATAAATAGCTCTATAGCTCGGCTTCCATTGACATCATTTAGGCAGGAGAGATGGAAAAATAAACAGACAGATATAGGGGAGGGGGAGCGGGATTCTTAATATGAGCTTGAAATTCAAACATCGCCCATCCAGCCTTACTCCGATACTGCCCTCGACAGTAAACAACAAAAACAAAAGTGGCCATTTCCTAGAACGTCTAAGTGTCACCTGATACGAGATGGAATGGAAACACTATGAGGCAGAAGGACATCAAACAAATTAAAACACACGTGTGTGCGCCCGTGTCCGTTTATAACAGAAACCAAGGCAAATATTTTGATGTTTTTTTATTAATGGCGAGGGAGTATAGCATATTTAAACCCCAGCAATATTGACTTATTTAAAATCCAGGGTGGGAGGTGTATTTTGAATCATTTATCGTGTGTAGTGCTTCCTTTACAACTCGGTTTATTGGGTGGTCCCCAAGGGATGGGTGACACCTGTGTGTTTTTATTTCCATGGTTTATATAGAAGAGAAGGACACTTTGTTTCCACAGCACATTTCAGTCACCTCCGGAGTAACAGCAGGCACGGAAAACTTAGCAGCAAACACTAAGTACCTGGTGACTTTTTGGATGACTCTTATTCCCATTTCCCAAATCGTCTGCCTGTGTTGCAAGACGTGAATAAACCCATGACGTTTAAATTTTTATGACCAAAAATAAGCATAAATATCATTGTACTCATTGTCTACTTCTCATGACCACGCATTCCAGCAACCACAATAAATGACAGTCATTATTGTCGAATGCCTGACATTAAAAGCAGAATCAGCTACAGCGAATGCCTGCAATAAGGTTAGGAAAATGTTTAGGTAATTAAATGTACTGCTTACTATTGAGGCCGGGAAACAGAACCCCAGAACAGAAGATACTGTACATTAGGTTTGGCCACTCCTAAGTCAACAGGGTTCCAGGACAGCCACATATCCTGAAAACAGCAAGGTGATCAGCCTCTGAAAGTTATATTTCCGGGTCATTTAAGATACTTGCATTTAATTGCTTACACGATGCTTTCATCCAAGGCAACTTACATTTTTTAACTAGTTAAATTAGACAATTTGCTGTTTTACTGAAGTGATTCAGGTTAAGTATCTTGCTACACAGGTGCAGCAACAGGGCCTCTTCAGGGACATCCAGCACAATGTCATGTATGGGTTTATTAATTTTAACATTTGCTTTTATTTTACTTTCTGTGTTGTTGAAGAATACAAATCACTCATATTATGAGGCAAGTAAATGCCTAACATGCCCAAGCATTCTCTTTGAATTAGACGTCACATGATCATTTGTTATTCATTGGTGGCTCGGTGGATAGTACGTCTTCACACTTCCAGAAATTGGGATTTGAATCCAGCCTGATCCCTTCATGTGGAATTGCATGTTGTGCATGTTTCATACTGCAGTCCAAACACATGCAGTCAGGCTAATTAATGTCTCTAAATTTCCAGTGGTGTGTTTCGTGCCCTGCAAAATGTCTGGCATCCCATCCAGGGTGTACCCCTGCCTTGGGCTACCTGGGATGGGCTCCAGTGCCCCCCCCCCCGCCCAGATGCCCGTGTAGGATTATTGGTTAGATGATGGATTTGTCTTTTTTTTTGTCATATAGAAGACATGTGACATATCAAACTACCTAAATATAATTTCACTACTATATAGCACCCAATTATCATCTGGTAAATTACCCGATTGTCATCTGGTATTATCCAAAACCGCTTTTGGAAAAAACACAAAATGATCATTACACATTGTATTTTAGTCAGACTCTGAATGTTCAGGCTGGGGATTGAAGAGTCCGATTAGTTTTTATTCTATTTATGGCAATTAAAGGAAAAGTTCAATGTTGATTGTATGCGTTTAAACCCCTGAATGTAGCGCTTGGCATCGGCGCTGCTAGCAGCAGTTCTGCTGAGGGATTACCTTTGGGTCACCATCGTCAAGTCATTCTGCATATTCTCAATAGAATTCAAGTCAGGACTTTGACCGGGCCCCCTCAGTGAATCGCGTCACCCGGTGAAGGTTGTGGTAGCAGGTTTTTCTGTGACCGTAGACTCAAACTCATTCTGAGGAAACCTCAGATGTTCCCAATCCAGCTGGGAGATATAATCCCTCCAGCGTGTCCTTGGCCTTCCCTGGGGTCTATGCCCAGTGGGATGTGCCCAGAAGAGATCCCTTGGGAGCCATCCAGGTGGCATCCTTATCAGATGCCTGAACCACCTCAGCTGATTCCTCTTGATCTGAAGGACCGGCGGCTGTTATTCTGAGGTCCTCCGGACTCTTCACCGTGTAACAGATAGTGAATCCAGCAAGCCTGGGGATAAGCCTCATTTGGGCAACTTTTTCTCACGACCTTCTTCTTTTGGTCATTACCCTTTAAGTACCGTCGGGTTTATGAGGCTGTTGTGCAATATGAATGTATGTGAAAAGAGTAGTGAGCATGGGTCTAATTCAGACTGGTTGACCTCTTTGCATCATGATGCTTTGTCATTCCTGATGTGGCTTTGCCAGAGAAAGACTGAAACATATTTTTAGCAGTGGAAGTCATATCCCAGTGGACTAGTGGTTAAAACTGCTCCCCCTGACAGACCTCTCTGGTCATTTGCTGGATGGGTGCCATTAATAAAATGTTGTTCAATTTAGTTACAATGTCACTGTAGATGCAGAATTTTACAAACAGGTTATGTGTGGGAATTTTTTCCTAGCCTTTCCATCGTGATTATTCAGGTTAGGTTTTTTCATCGTTTGTGTTTTTAACTGTTTTATATTGGCTCTGCATTTGTCCTGAAATGCTCTTTCGTGTTTTCGTTGTTTTTTTTTACGTGGCAAGGTTTTATTTATTTACAGGTCTACATTAGTATCAGAGTAACTGTGATATGTTTGGGACGGGTTTTCTTGGCAAGGAGCGCATGCAGGAAACTCTCCAGTCGCTTCAGGATCACGACGTCGCTCGCACACCCTTGTCCTCAAGTCACCGCGAGCCTCGCTTAAGCGCGATCGTGCCTGTAGCTGTTTGTGTGTCAACGCCCAAATATACATGAAAGCGTGTTCACGTTAGAAGTGCAAACATTTGATTAGATAAAGGTTTAATATCACAATGCGAGGATGTATCACGACAAAAAAAAAAACGATCGTGCATAAAAGACGACGTGGGAAACGGGAAGAGGGAATCGGGCGTTGGATATATTCTAGTATTGGGCTTCGGTTTCATAAATATACTGTTTATGTATATTCGAATTTTTATCGGGACGGTCGAACTCAATGCGAATACTGATCTCTTTAGCCAAAGACTGTCCGTTCACCATTCAGATTAGTGTTTAGAAGAAGGTAACATGCGGCACTCCCTCTGAGTGTTTAACAGATGATCGACCCAAATCCGTAAACAAATGCGACACACAGTATCAATTCTGTTCGGTTTTAACCGAATACTTTTACTTCAAATGTACATCACTAAATATTCTCACGGCTGTGTTATGTGAAAGTGAAATGCGAATTGTCTTGATTGTTCCTTGCAAAATAACGATGGTCTATTCACTCAGTAAATATGTGTGGTCTCGCCCAAAGCGCAAAACTTAACGAGTGTTTGATTATCAGGCTTTATGAACCTTCTGCATTTACAATGTATTAGGAACAACGATGGGAAGGTATATACGTCTTCAGATTAGGTGAATTTATTTAATGATTACTGTTTTATGCTTTATTGGTCCTCTGTGTCTGCCTTCGCGCCTGTCTGCCTTTTGTGGAACATCTCCTACATGCTCGGTTGCTTAAAAGCAGAGTTAAATGTGGACTGGCCATGGACATCCACTGCAGTCCGCTGGAACCGTACGTTATTTTTAGCTCAGGGGTGTAGGGAAAATGCAAGCCTTGTCTCGCAGCCGAATAAAAAAAAAATGTAAAAACGTATTTTTCAGTCTCCCCGCTCTCTACGTACAGTCTCCCCGGTGTTCTTCGGTCGGTCAATGTTTTAAGTTTATATAACGACCCCGATCTCGGGATGAAATTCCGAATTTATGGCAGATTCTCAATACTTACCCCTTCCCTCC
>JAAGVU020000019.1:17785403-17815191 GCA_011763525.2 Mormyrus iriodes
AAGTTTATATAACGACCCCGATCTCGGGATGAAATTCCGAATTTATGGCAGATTCTCAATACTTACCCCTTCCCTCCGATTCACCCCCCTCCCTCCCTCCCTTTCCCCGCGGCCCCGCCCTCTCTCCTTGCCAGCTGAATTAATTTGATACTATTTTTGAGAGTCAGTGTTTCTAAGGGATACCTAATGACGCAATGACGTCAATGCAGGTCAATAGCACACTGGCAGAGCGGGCTTGGCGACTGAGACTGGAGGCTGGAGCGGCGAAAAACTCAGCTTTCAAAACCAAGCGCATGATCGAATTTCCACAACAATTCGTGAACCCCTGACCCCCACCCCCCTAACATGCGTTTAAATAAACGTCCAAATATATAAAAAAGGAAAATCTGCACCATATTTTAAGCACAATAACACCCCCATTCTGATTACAGCCTTTTCCCTCTTAATAAACGCCTTCGAAGTTTCGAAACACGGTTTAGTGAAAAACAGCTTTTTTACGTGAATTCTTCAAGTCTAATTGCATTTCTACGTAAACGGCAAGATATAGTTTAGATAACTCAGCTGTGCATTTCGGTATTGAATGGAAGAGGGGGGTTGTTCTCTTAGCTGGCTGGTGTTCCCTACCCATGGATATCTTCTTTCCCTTGCCGTGTCTATACTGGCAACACAAAATATTTGGCCTCAGACAGAAAACTGCAACGACACATACTGCGTGACACCCTTTCTTCGTCCTGACGCAAGAGGATTAGTCTGTCCCGGTTTTTGCTCTTGTCTTCTGGTCCTTGAAAAGCGTATTGGTTTAAAACGTAAATAATCTATCTCCTAAGAAAACTGACAGGTGAAACATATCATATCACAAGGTAGGTGCATTCTTCTCCGAGAGCATTAATCGTGACTTGATGCCGGGAAACTTTTATTTGCGCCAGTGACCGTACAGGAAGCTCTTAAAGAGTTTTGTTCTCTTAATACGTGTAAAGCATGCTCGGTGCATATTCCCGAAAGCATGTTTATCGTTTTGCGAATTACTACGCGTTGATGCATAAGTCGCATAAATCTATGAGCATCGGGGAACGAATTTTTATGCACCAATAATACAAAAATGAATAATTTTGAAGCGTAGTTCCACAAATTCTCATGGCGAACGTTTAAAGACGTAATAACGGAGTGACGTTTTTAAATTGAAAACTAACTATGCATGTGCAAGTATAACAATTCTTTATTTTTAAGATTATGTACAGTTTTGAGTCCGCAGAGAAGCCGGCTGCGGTAATGCGTGGGTGTATTCACGTGCCGGGGTTCCTCTCCTTTTCTTGCCAATCTGTTGGGATGCATAGTAACAGCCGCTGTACCCAGACCAGGGTAACATACTGCTGTAGATAAAGCGGATTTCCCTAAGCAAAGTTCCTTAGCACCCCATCTAACCCGCGTAATCACTCAGTAGAAGATCTACAGATCTAAACTAAAGGGAAACTTGTTGCAAACACACATACTGGCTACGAATTGCAATGATTGTTCAGTATATCATATTTATTATCGGTTGTTCATTCGACCGTAAATCAAACATTATCAAGCGTTCGTGATAAACATATGACAATACGACATTGTTTTAGCTGCATGTGTTTATAAAAGAAAAAAACGGCTCAAATGAGCACCATTTACGGATAACGGTAATTAACACCTATGTTATCTTTCTTTGACACTTTTTTCCATTAGTTAAGAAAAAATTCAATCTTTTGTAAGATTATACCAATTATCATACTGGATGCTGCTCATAATAGCCACACATTTTCGTAAAAACAATAAATTCATGTCCTCTGAAGTGGATGAGGTGGGTCCCATCAGTGCAGAAGTACGGGGATCAGCACCGCGGACAGAGCTCATTTGTACGCCCTCTAGTAAACGTTGCGTGGTGGCTAATGAGCCTTAATTGTGAGGTCTCCCAAACAGTCTTCGTTTTTTATACCCACTCAATTTCAGGTTTTTCAAGATCTGAAGCTGGATGCGAAAAGAGAGTTAGAACCTGTTGATGCCACACCACGTGTCTTCCGTCTGCGTGAACTTTGATGCATTTTCTCAGTACATTCTGTATTTTTCAATTTATCCATGAACATACAAGCTTAATTGCACCTTTGCAGGCAAAGCTGACTTTCGTCTTATATAACCTGAACAAAATTTGAACGTGTCAGCCATATTATTTGATGTTCTTCAAACAAAATCATCGTGCAAGCACATTGGAACCAAAATGTTCAGATTCAAATACAACAATTCTTTACGTACAATAATGACTATATGTATGATTTCACAGGAAAGAAGAGGAAAGGATCGATCGAGCTGGAACTTATCCGGATTAAACCGAAACACGCTATACTCCCATCACCACAGAAGGGCGGAGGCTCTTACATCACCCCTTTCATCTAATCCTTCAGATTTGATTTACTCCATCACAGATTGGCACACTTTGTTGGCATAAGTCATACGTTCTAAGGGAACAGCGTAATATCAGGGCATTATATATTCAGATAAATAGGCAATTGGGCCTCCAGATGATCGTGTGTTAAAAGGCACGACAGAGGTTCAGAATTATCATAGATATTTCTGCTGCCTCATCAAAACAGGCGAACTATTGCAGTTATTGCCATTTGTTTATACCGATATCCCACTAATCACCATTAGGAAATTTTATTAAAAAGAAAGTCAAGTTGATATTGTAATTCAATGAATTGTATTTCATATATTTATATAATATATATGCAAATAAATATTATGTATATCGTTTTATTTATACAGTTTCATTGTTTTGGGACTGGGTTTCCAAAAAGACACTGCTTCTGAGCAACAATTTATCCATCCATCCATCCATCCATCCCTCCATCCATCCATCCATCCATCCGTGCATTTATGTACTTATTAATTTCTCTCTACCTGGCCTCACCCCTGAAGATACTGATGTCGCTTGATTTTAGTTCGCGACCAATAGAATTGTAAGGGAGAAAATCTGGTCTTTCGTGGCGTTTTTTGAAGAGAATAATGTCGGGTTTGCGTGACTGCATTATTTAGCAACAATTTGTGCTGTGCATAAATACTAGTAAATATGTCACGTCCGTACGTGCGTGCGCGTGTGCTTGGAAGTGCGTACCTGTGTTTATTTGTACAAAATCTGCCCTTCTGTTGTGCCAGGGACATTTTGTATTTTGGGTATTTAGTAAAGGCTACGCACCGAGTTCAACGCAAGCAAAGACGACAACATATGATAGCCATATCAGAAATATCATCACTCTTCATTGTTTTACCTAAACGGGACTTCATTCTGAATGAGAGACATTGTTTCTTTAAAAATAATGCCCCAGCTGACATTTTCATTAATCTGAGAGAAAGCTCAATTGAAACTCGCAGAAACGAACACGGTTCGCGAGTGGTCTGAAATTGCTTGTGGCGACACCTCGTGGTGAGCCCTGTGTGTTGCCGGTGCAAGCGGCACCATTCTCATTGATATTTGGTACCGTTCCTCTGATTGAAAGATTCGCCACTGCAGCAAAGACGACTGAGAGAGAGCGAGGGAGGCTGAGCGAGAGAGAGACTACTTTCCAACACCTCCCCGTTGTAAGAGGTGGCAGTTTTTAGTATTTGGATCAGATTTAGTTTGTATATGTGTTTGTATCTTGGTGAGGAGAGGCCACATGAGGGAGAAGAGGACAAAAATATCAGGAACCGCGGATATTACTGTTGAACTTCAAAATTTTCCTTTTGTGTTTGTATACCAGTCATCTTCGATTCAATAACAAATGTTATAATAAAACTATTAAATCATCTTGAGATCAATGGTGAATCACAGTAAATCAAAAACAAAAAAACCAAAGAATGCTTATATAGCCTATGTACTGCTAATTCGAAAATCAAAAACATAATAGAGATATTATTATCGTCAGTCTGTATTTAAATGCAACGTGAGCCTTCCAGTCTCATAGCAGTTTTATAGTCTAACGACTAGTACCCCACCCGATCTTGGAGTGTTATGAGATTTTCTGCGTGTATTCGCCGGTAAGGTGTAACCCACAGCTCCGGGCATATAGAAAACTATGTGTATACGTCCAAAATAGCATCGACGGTTGCGACGGGCACTGCCCTTTTTCTCGACATTTTCTATTCGAAGAAACGGGTTCTCTCCCGAGTGGAGAGAAGTCGTGCTTATTAAATAAAGTACTGTAATCACACTCCTCGTGACTGACCGGGGAGCCATGGAGAATGCAGATATCGTGGGGAGTATGTGACTGAATTTGAAACAGGCGAAGGAAGCGTTATTTCCCTACCTCCCTTTTAATATTTTGTCTATTTTTGTGTATACACAAACCGTGCATATAACACACGCACTAAGTATAAACAAAATGAATGAATGCAGAACATATATGCGTGTAAGAATATTTCTGTGTAGTGTAGACTGCTGATAAACAGACAGCGAGTGTAGCATGGCTGTGTCCGCTGCAGTGTATGTGCAACTCACGCTGAGTCGATTCCGTGGGTGAGCGAGTCTGGTGCGTGGGCACGGGCAGCAGAGGGGCCGGTGCGCGCTGAGCGCTTGCACTGTTATTGCCACTTGGGGAGACAAGAATGTTTGCCTGACAAACACACGGAATGAGAAACCAAGCTTTATCGCAGGCTGCCTTGTCGAGGCAAAAATGGAAGCCAGGGGGATCCGAGAGAGAGAGAGACTGGGAACAAGAAAAAGAGGAATGTGTTTCTCACGTTCTTGAAATGGCGCTGTGGGCAGTGCAGGGCTGAATTTATAAATTACTAAATGAATACAATGATAGACATTATAAGATTCATTTCTTGGCCGTGTACCCGCGTTGTGCCCACTCGTGTCTTTGCATTCACCTGCAATGTTTTTTTTTTCTGGCAAATTTCATAACGGCGGGACAGACAGTGAATCCAGCGGCGATGGCTTTAATCAGCAGCTATAGGCTGTAAAGTGGGAGAATCTAAACGTGACGTCAATGCCTAGTAACTGACACAGCCCACAACAGAAAAATACCTTTTTTTCTCTCTCGGCAGAAAGCTTTAATTATTTTACATGGTGTTTTGCACGTAATAGCAATACCGTATGCAACGGTAAAATCGTAAAACCATAGCTTTATATTTGACCTGGTACGATTTTTAGATTGCATTAAAATTGTCGTCGGTACATAGGCTATATATATACATGAACACACACACACGCACACACACACATACATATATATATACACACACACACATACACACACACGTATGTATATATACGTTTTATAAGCAGTAACCTATCAATTCTTACCATATTTTCCCCATCGAGAGTATAAGAACATTTGGTACAATTTGTAGCTCAAAGGAGAAAGCAGAAAGGGAGAGAGCGCAGGAGTGAAAGCGATCAGTGAAGTCAAGTAGTGTGTTTTGAGAAACAAAACTGAGGGGAAAAATAGAAGGCGTTCGGTTTGAAAAAAATCACCGCAATGATGCAACGAAGGCAACTCATGGCTCTTGTGCAGAGTTGGACAGGCAAAATTAATGTACATTTCATGCTCTTCACGTAACGTTCCTGCGAGATGCCTTTGTGAGTGTTTTTTTCCCTTACTGCGTACTAAAAATAGCACCAGGGTTTGATCGTGGTCCATAAATAGACAGAGGGTATCACTTGTATAAAAAGGAGCGCGATTCTAAGAAAACTTGGACATTCCACTGAGCCGAGGAATGAATCAAGGACAACACGTTTTTGTACATTTAATTTTGCCTACTATTTTTTTGTCTGTGATATAAATGCAATTAAATTAAATTAAAATTTACGTTTGTATTTCCCCGTTGCAGCGAGGGTTCCCCGAACCGGTAAGTCATCATGCACCTGCAGTGTTCATACCGGTCTAGCTTTTCTGTTCAACATTGTGCATGTTCTCATGCATGTTTGGGTTCGTCTCGTGCTCTCGTGTGCTGTATATGATACTACATTGCTTTGTCATGATTAAACTCTCATGTATGCCATTTACTACCATTCGCATGTTTCTTTAATTTACCAACGTTATCCTAAACACAGCTTAAAAGATCAAATTCAGCTTTTTTTGCAGATGTGGAATCACCCCGATGCTTAATATGTGAATCAATAGCGACTACAAACTCCTTTGTCCGTCGGCGCTGTTGAGTCTTTTCCCCCCCGTATATTTTCCTCTCTGCACGATTTTTAAGCTCGCGCGAATGGAAATCCCCTCAGATGAGTAGGAATCGAGGATTCTGCCGGTTCATTCCTAAACTATACAGGCAGAGAACAACTCTTGTGCAAGGGGGAGAAATAATGAAGGGAAATGAATCCTGAGGAGAGCACACGCAGCAATAAGCGCTACAGTGCAGCGGACTGACGGGGAAACCCAGGAGCTGTCCAACAGAGATGGTGCTGAAAATAAATGGAATGGCGACGGGGGGTGTTCCGTGTTCGACGTCCTCGCCGAAAAATTTTCATGTGCTCGGAAACCATCAGACATATAGCGAAACGGCATGCACTTCGTGTGGAGGTCAACAAAGGAGCCGCCAAAACGAGGAGATGCTAGAAACTGCAGATTAACAAAAGATTAAGCGATACTGGCAAATATGAATTAGTCAACTTGAACACCTCCCGCTTTGTGAATCTTCCCGCCTGCGTCGTTTGAACAGTTTACCTGATGATGTGAACGCTCAGACAAGGAGGCTATAGGCGGCTTGACTTGGATTACTCTTCCGCCCACGTCATCCAATTCGTTTCTTTGCAGTTTTATCAACTGATTGATTTGACGTCTTTAAGTTCTAGAATCTCCTGTTATGTCTAGAATGTCCTGTTACTTCCAGAACATCTTGTTAACTGGTGCATCGACAAACACCTTCTTTAGGCTCATCACGCAGACCGATTGCGTGCAAAGTTCAGTTGCAAGCCATCTATGTTGCATTCAATGGTAAAGTGACTCTAGCCTTCGGGATATGAGATTTTATACCAAGTCTATTTTACGGTAATTGACCCTCTCCGTCAAGTTTAATTAAACTCAAGGAACACATACCTTAGGAAGGAAAACATCGGCTACATTTTTAATTTCCAATAGTAGCTTTTTTTTTTAAACAAATGCAACTGGATTAGCCGTGGCGTTGTAATGTTTGACTTGAATAAATCAGAAGTACAACCTTCTAAGTACATTTGTGTGGAAATTGTGGAAATTGTAGGTTGTAACTTTGCTTAAATGGATATAGCTCTAGCTAAGAGACCACAGATGAAGCCACCCGTTTACGTTGGATGAAATACTGTAATGTCAAATGACGAAACGATCGTTAGTGTCAAACGAAACCAGGACACACCATTATCGAGGATGTTTATCTTTGTGATGCCAACTCGTTCTCAACAACCCGGTAAATTCTACCTCACCGAAGATACATCTCCGCGTCATCAAAATAGGAGATTTGTTTCGTTTACTCCAAGCAAAAAGCATTTTCTGCAGTCATTTCTAGGTAATTGCTTGTCTTCAGGCGCTACGGCTTCTCTGTTCGCTTTGCAACTGCTTGGTTGTGTAGTCAAGGGGAATAGCCGCTGCATGTTTGCATTTGTGCTTGAAAAGAACTGTCATTTGCCTGTGCTCTGTGAGTGTCTATGTAAATTCATATGTGTTTTGAGGGACAAAAATAGAAACATCTGACTTAACCTCTTATGAACAGTTTTCCATTCTTTGCCAAACGCATAATCCAGACAGGGGCAGTATGCTTTTAAATAATTCAGTGCTGGCGATGTAATTTTAGTGAAAACAACACGGATTCTCGAGTCGTGACTGCTAAAGTGAGTAATGCGCGTTGGCTGCGTCAGGAGAGGCAGTCACTGTGCTCTGGAGACAGAGGGGGAGAATCGTGACTGACTGGAGACGTCCGCAAATGAAAAGACCACCCAGTCCAATCCACACCAGGGTGGCATCCGGCATGGATTTTACATTTGTATTTCACGTCTCGAATTCTTTGCTTTTCCCCCCGTATCCGCTGCTCTTCTACGAAGTTGTACAATAACAAAGAGTTGAAGTGGTGAAGAGGGGTTGGTTTGGATTCAAATGAGGGAGAGAGAGTGGGGGGGTGGTGTTGGGGGTGTCCAGATATATATCGTGACCCCCTCACTCAGTACAATAACTTGCAGTTTCAAGAAAGGGGGACGCTTTGATGTTTTGACAAACACTCTTGGCCACTTAAAGGGAGATATGGAAACAGATCATAATGGTAAGTGGAGTTAAAGTTTATATATATATACATTATTTTCCGGGACATCCTCTTAAGACTTATCTGAGGTTTTTTTTAGATCGTGTTGTACCACCCCCAGGAACTACCCCTGGTGGGGGTGTGGAATTGCATGATGGGAAGGTTTAAATAGCAAGACTTGCTGCATAATAATAATAATAATAATAATAATAATAATAAATTCTGAATTATTGCCAATATGTAACTTAAATATATTATATACACTAGTATATACTATACTACTAAAGTATATTTATCGTTAATCATGACAACATATTATTGCTGTTGCTGATGATGATAACATTATTATTATTATTATTATTATTATTATTATTATTATTATTATTATTATTATTTCTACTATTACTATCTAATATCGACCTTTTATATTATTATAATGACTTTATGATGTTCAGGTTCTATCTGGCTCTGATTAAAGGACATTTCCTCATGGGGTTGTGCCCCCTTGTGAACTCTCCGCACTTGGCCAGTTGCATCGTGTCAGAGGCCCTTCGGATTGTTGCTGTAGAGTGCAGGGCATCGCCAGACTCCCCGCAGCTGCTGCAGGCGTTGTCGCGAATCAGTCACGTGCACATTTAAAGACAGGGTTTATTTACATTGTTTGTAACTCACGTTACATCGGTAATAATTCCTTACTGCAAATAGAGAATGTATTGAGTGACTACCATGGCGGCCACTGTTGATGTTATTGTTATTTAAACAGCAATAGTACGAGCTGTTGACATATGTCAAGTATATATTCGTACTATGTTTAACATTGTCATTATAAACGTGGAAAATTAATAATGATAACCCACAAAAATTTGACAGACACAATCACACCCCCATACACAAAGGGATGCATAAACGCATTATCTATACTCACTTTGGCTAACGAGGATACAATTTAGTTTTCCCTTTTCTTTTTTCCCTTTTTTTGAAAAAGGGGGGTCCCTATGTGAGAAGCACACCGATTGGTGGATGACGAGTTTTTGCTTGCACCAATAAGATCCGTCGCTGCTTCCTATTTATTACGTGCGGAACACTGCTTGTTCTTCCCCTAACGCAGAACTGCCGACCGGCAGCAGCAGCAGAGCTCTCCAGTAGGCTACATCACGATCGGGAGGATTTCTGAACATAATATCAACATTGACAGTGTTGCTCAAACCAAGATATAAAAAACTGAAATATGGTTGCTACTTTACTGTATGTTGTTTTCTATTGATGCGCATTAGAACAAAAGAGAGAGGAGACAGGGACGAGAGATATTATAAATAAAACTAACAAAATGGAACAAACATTTCTAAAAACGATCCTCGGACAGCGGTAGCGCATAGTTTACTGGGAATTGGATATGGCATTTTTGGAAAACCTTCGTTCTCTCGATGAACGCGCTGAGTTGGAGACAGACTTGAGCACAAGGAAAGGGTTCCGTTACCTCGGCGTTTCTGATTAATGGACACACTGACTGTGGCTGGGAAACAAGCGGGAGAGCAAAGCCTCTGGATATCGCTTTTTTATGGACTCAACTGGATGTAGTGTGTCATTTGTCCTTCGCGAATCTTTTTGCGGTCTGGGCTTGCTGTTAGTAACTATCAAGCTGGGAAGCCCTTACCCCAAAAAGCATTTGCGGAGGTCGCATTCGTCGAATCTAAACCTTCATATCGAAGACGTTTTACTAGCATCCTGGAGCATTATTATTATTATTATTATTACTATTATTATTATTACTATTATTATTGTATGTGGTGTTTTATATCTCGTATTATGTCATTTGTTTTGTTCTTATTCTTAGCCGAAAATTTTATTTTTTTATTTATTATTGCAAATGTAATTGTTACAAAATTGTGTACACGGAGCTACTTTATCCTGCCCAATTCCCAGGCTCCAGCGTGCATCCCAACCCAAGGGAAGGTATTTAGCATCATCAACTTTGTCAGGACTCCGCTTCCAAAATTGTGATCTCCAACAGCCAGGCAACCAGCAGTTAACTCACCCAGTTTACTGAGTCAATGCACACGAAACCCAAAAGTCTGGGATTTAAAGAGCTGCATGTAAACACACAGAGCCCCCGAGATGAAGAGGGTTGCACGTGGGAAGACATAGTGACTTCACGCGTGTATGCGTGCGTGTGTGTCCGCGCGCGCCTGTGTGAGAGAGTGATATAAGCTGGGTGGAAAGGATAGGGGTCAAATCCCAGACCTTTCTTACAAGTACATTGCATACATTGTCAAATATTGCTGCTGACCAAGATCTGAGGGAGCCGAGAACTTCCCTTCCTCTTGTTCTCGCTCCCCGTATTCCTCTCTGATATGCATACACACGCGCGCCTGCACACACTCTCACACACACGCATACACACACTCATGCAAGCTCATATGATGACAAATGAAACCGTATTGACATGAATAAGGGAAGATATTAGTCACACAGTTAGCAGCAACATCACTTTCATTCCCCGATCACTGGCGTACTCAAATGGTTCTGCGGCTCGCTCCCGCATGGGTGTGTGAGGCGAACGGCACTGCCGTGCGCGCCGAGGAGGAGCGAGGCGGCGACGCCTCACACAGCATTCGCTCGCGCATTTTCCTCACACACTCTTCTCTCTTTCCAGCAACTACATACCTTTTCCTTGAACCCATAAATGTACTCCAAG
Source organism: Mormyrus iriodes (assembly GCA_011763525.2). NCBI lineage: Eukaryota > Metazoa > Chordata > Actinopteri > Osteoglossiformes > Mormyridae > Mormyrus > Mormyrus iriodes. The sequence goes on from JAAGVU020000019.1 coordinate 17,796,313, forward strand.
CACCCGCACCTGACTGACTTCACAGCCCAAACAAGCTGCTGTCTCACGCTGTATTGAAATATGAAAATAAAACATAAAGCACATAAGCTTATTACAAATAGCAAGCCATACAAAAAGGTGTTCCTATTTATGTTGTCCCCAAATAAGGTCTCCAAGTGTATCTCTAAGTATTTCCCAAGTGTTACTCGTCATTGGCACCACGCAGGAGGTGCCCCACACCTGTAGTTTCACTGTCGCCAAAAACAAAACAACGTGGCCGCCCTAACACGCATCGTTCAACAGGGTAAAACAGCAGCAAAGTAACGAAGGCCAAACTACATAAGAAAAAAAGGTAACAGTCCTGCAGGTATCACTAATGATACGTCTCTCCGAGTCACTATACCATTGGCACTTGTGACTCCATCAAACATTTCGGCAGCACAGAATATTTGTGATATTAAAACACAAACATTTTTTGGTCAGACATTATACATGGATACAAATATATTAATGCCTTCAGTTCTATGTATTAATAAGTATGACCCAAGACAGTTGTAAGATTGGACGTAACTGGTCGAAGACGAGAGCATATAGCGGAAATATCACTTCAGCTGAAAAAAATCCTTGAGACAGCATTTTATCCACTAAAAATGTGTATAATCTATTTTTTGTCTCATAGCAAAGTAAACATGAACGTGACAAGATCCCTTCCCTGACAGACAACCAGAATTGGTTATAATAAGAAATAAAGACACCTAAATTATCATTTAGTTAATTACACAAGATAAACAAACCTATCAAGTCGTGAGGTCAGAAATGTGTCAGGAGAGGTCAGCAGAAGTGTGACTGTTCAATATGCAGGATCCACATAAACACTGACTCAACTCCCTGCGAAATTTCGAGAAGCGTGCGAGAAAGACGTAAGAAGACGGCATGACATTTGTTGACATGAACATGAGGTGGTCCTTGTTGTAATGTGTAACGCTCTATAAATTTATACTATGAGATGTAGCTCAGTAAATTTGGATCCGGGGGGGCTGCACAATTTGCTGCAACGCAACACAACTCAGGGGTTTCGTAAAAATATCCCTTTAAAACAAAAATACAAGAAAATCGTACCGTCCTTATTTTTTAAGTCATTTAAAAATAATTATCCAATATGTACAAATTTGCACTGTGGCCCACTTGCCCGTAATGGCGTACACATCAGTATCACCCTTACAACATGGCATGAAATGAGGTTTTCGTCTATAGGCCCCACGCCGTGGACGGAGCTTTACATCCACCCGTATGCTCTGGCTGATGCTGAAACATCACTTGCCTGCATTAATTATGACGGTAATAATAACAATTATGGGCATAAAACAACTTGAAACAGTATTATGCTTTAATACTAAATCAATATAATTAATAATAGCTTACACTTACCATTTCAGGGGTAGCTCAAGGCCTGTCGTACAGAGAACAACGTGGAACCTGTTTCACTTACGGCACAGATAAATTCAATCAAAAGGTGTTTCCTATTTTTCTTGTCACAATATATTTAAAGCATTGACTACTGTCACGTAACATGTAACAAAACAATTGCGTCCTATTTGTCTTGTGGTGTGTTGTGGGAATTATAATATGGTACAGATAAATTGAAAGATTATAATGTATAGAGGAGGTCGCTTACATATTTTCATTTGAAACATTTTTATTGGCCCCTTGTACATAAAAGGTGACAAACCTGAAAGACGTCATTAGCGAATTTCATCGAAATGATCCAACGCAAGGTACATGCGCAATACCGTGTACGTCAGAAGGCTACCTGATGTTTAAACTTTGTACTTTTCAAACATATTACAATGTGGGCCATGCAGATGATCAATCAAACGGCTGCAGACATTGTGAAAATGTCATTCATCAATAATAATCATTAATATTCTTATTCCAAAATACCAACGTAACTAGTAGCAATAACTATGACAAAGTATAAACACGTAACTATAAACAAAATAATAGTACAGCCTGACTCATGTGGTGTCCGCGTAAAGTTTATCATCATACTTTTTCTTTGGGTGTTTCTCATCAAACACACCCTGAATCTTGTTTTCCCAAAGCGGCCGTTACGTTTCCGTCCGCATCGTGCCGTGTCTGCGAAGCCCTCCTCTCGGTTTCAGCAACCACTGTCATATTAATTTAACACAGTTCCATACTAACTAATCCTCGCGGTATGTCGAAAATTCTTCTTTACGGAGCTCAGAAAGTTTGTGTGTCTGTGTCTGTGTCTCTGTTTTCATTTACTAGGGTATCCTTCATGTTTGGGTATATTTCCACTAATTCTGTGGGTCTCCTTGCAGGTGACTCGACGGGCAGGTAATACCTGGACATCCCCGCGCTTTTTGGCTGTGGTGAGCCCTGCACTTTTGTTCCCATTATTTAATTTAATGTGCATTTACGTGGTGTTGAGGATGACATTACATGATAAGGTGGTAAACGACAGAGATGCTTAAGTTTATAAATTTAAAATCTACACACTAATAACTGCTTAGATTGTCCCACAGTAACCTGTGGCCCCTTCCCCCCATCCACTAAAAATTTGGAGATTCAGCTTTCAGGCTTATTATGGCCCTAAGTTATGGGATTCCCTCTCAGTCCATCTTAAAAACTTTGGCACAGTGGATGCTCTCACAAAGCACCTAAACACATAAATGTTTACTCTTCTTTTAATTATCCAATTTTTTTACTGCACTATGAAAAAACAGGCAGGTTGTGGCATAATTTCTGTTTTTGCTGTTTTGCTTCTAGATTGCATTTCCCTTCCTTTTTCTTTTTAAACATCTTGTTTTAACCCTGCTAGGTAAAGCAATGAATACTCTGCATAATTAACTAATGCTGTATAATAAGCTATTATTATTATTGTTGTTGTTGTTGTTGTTTACAAAAACCAAGTGGAGAGAAAATGGCGGGAAAGACTTTTAAATACAAACAAATAGATCTGGGGAGGCAACATGCAATTAAAAGACACAGGGCAATAGCTTTGCCTGTGTTTTGTCACTTTGCACACGGCAAGAGAGAGGCGCGCATTAAACATGATGTCATTTTTTCTGAGTTGGGCCATCACGTTGCATGACTCTGCCTTACTGATGTTGATGATGCGTCTGATTTGTACCCCTCCTCTCTCAAGGTCAGTATATGGAGGACCAGCGAGTTATAGCGTCGTTGAGTTTCAAATCATGAATTTTGTATATTTAAGTGTTTTCTCTTTTCCTTTTGCAGAAAATCAAGTCCAGGCCAAACTTTCAGCCTCAATAAATCATGGTGGGCCTTGGAGAAGAGATGTTGTGAACCTCACAAAGGTCTTGTAAAGATGGAGGACTTCGGCCTGAGACAAAGAGGGGGAGCATGAAGGAGGAAAGTTCTCCATGTGAGTTCCAGGATACTCTAACTCTCCTTTGTCTTCATCCGATTAGTTTGTTTGTGATGTGGTGGCCAGTGTTTGTATAAAGTAGACGGTGGACACCAGAATGAGATAAAAGCTTTCGGTCTAGATTGTAATATCTATGGCGCTTCCCTTTGCCAAGTCAACTGACGTGCATGTAGACTCAGAGGTGCAGACCATGGCTAGACGGTCTCGCCACGTGTTGTTCGCAGGGACTGTTTTAATACCTGGCTTTTTTCCGAGCTGACGGTCGAAACAGCGTTTGACACTGTGGTTTGTCCGATAGGGTGTGGCACTACAGATCAGCATCGGGGCCTTTGCAGTTTAAGTGTGAAGAGCATGCTTTGCTTTTCTGGGATTCAGCGTTTCTGTCTGTGTTCCCTGCTGGTTCTTTGTCTGGGCTGAGACAGCTCTGAGGTTTGCTGTTTCCGATTAACAATTATATGATGATGTTCAATATTTGGTATTATGAGTATATTTTTACAGGCACTCGATTGTGGTAATTTTTTATAGTAACTGGCCGTAAGTAGTTTGTCTTTGGCAATAAATGTTACATTGCAGGGAAAGTTATGCTGTGAGGCTTTTGGTTGTAGCTGAGTAAAGAAATGTCTGTATGATAGCTTGTGACATATAAAGTTTTTGATATCTTGATTTTACTTTGAGGAGAATTTTAGCTCCTTTAACCCAATGGTTCCCAACCTCAGGGACCCGCAGACAGTCCACGTTTCTTGGTCCCTCCCAGCTCCCAGGGAGCAAAAATGTGGACTGTCTGGAAGGGAGTTTGGCCGAAGCAAAAACGGGGACTGGTTGTGGGTCCCCAAGGACCGGATTGGGAAACACTGCTTTAACCAATAATGTATAATTAAGCTATATAAATAAAAATTGAGCTATTGTTATGAGCCATTCCACTAAACATTTCTACTGAAAAAGTTTTACCAGAACTTAATTAGCAAAACCTAGAAATGAGAAGAAACAGATGAGGCAGAAGGTCCTAGAGAGAGAAATTCATAAGGGAATTCCCTGTGTTTAATTCTTTCCTCTGGATAAGGTGTCTTGTTGATCCGTGGCAGTGCTAGTCTTGTGGCCCCTGCTCTCTTTCCTACAGAGAATGCAAGGGTGTAGCCGTACGGCGTGATCCCTCTGCTGATACCTTCAGCCCTTAGCGCTGAGAGGAACCTCAGCTCACAAGAGAGAGACAGGGAAAACTTTGCAGTTAGACTCGGTTTACCTTTTGGTTATAATGATGGCTGTGTTGCGAAATTTGTTTCTTTATCTGTTTGGAAACTTTGTTTGACACTGTATAAATTGCCCCCCCCCAAATGAGATTGAATTATAAATGACATATTAAACTTTATTTGAGTTCGAGTTTTATTGTATTCAGCTCATAAGACTAGTTCTACCATAACCCTCCAATCAGGGTTGTTTGAAAATATTGTATTTGGGACATGTGAGTATACTTTTTTCTTCAGCCTTGCTTGTAAAGGAGTCTGCCAGGATGGGGTGTGCGCGCAGAGTGAATTTCACCTTTGTATGTCAGAGTTCTCATGTTCAGGAAGCCCACGTCTATGTAGCACTTGCCCAGGGCCGACATGAGCAGGAATAGACAGGCTGCTGAAGTAGCCTCCAGACTGGCGGGGCTCCAGGGGGTGCAGACAACTTGTCGAGGCCCCAAAATGGCAAGAGAGCCTAGGTTCAGCCTTCACCCCACATTCCCACCATCCCTGTTTCTCTCAACAACTGCAGCCCCCCCCCTTTACTTACATGGAGTTCGAGGAGAAAAACTAAAATGACGATTCCCCTCAGTCACCTGGACGTCGATGAAAACATGTGCTGAGTGTTACAATGTGGTTGACCCCGGTCGGTCACGGTTCACTGTGAGAACGGCCACTCCTCATAGCCGGGCTTCGGACTTGCCCCACTCTCCCACATGCGGCAGTAAGCTAATCAGCTCACAAAAAAACACATGCACAACAAAAATTGCTGGAGTATTTTGGAAGCATTCTGCTCTGCAGCGATGCTGTAGCTCTGTGCATGCAGTCCGCAGCTGTCCACTTGCAGGGACAGGTCTTTGCGAAATGGCCTCCATTTCCATCTGGACTCGTAGACAAAGTTGCTGTGCCGTGACTTATCATGGGACAGCCTTTGTGAGAACACACCCTGCGCTTGCGTTCACGCGTGTGAGTGACGGCTGAATATTGTGGCCAGGTGTGCAATAACAGTGTGTGAGGCACGGTGAGAGGCCGGCTTTTTGTGCGCGTCAGGTGTGTATCCGGCTCTGCTGTGCTGACGCAGGATGGGGCCGCCCGGCCGTTTTGATGCTGACTGAAGGGATGGCCGGGATTGTTTGTTTACGCAGCTCTTGTCGAAAAGTGTGGGCTCTTGTTGAGAGTGACGTTTGGTTGCAGGAGATATTTTGGCGCACTGGTGCACCTGGCCAAAGGGACTTCACACACGTGTGTGTGCATGTGTGTCTGGGGAGGGGCTTTGTTATCATTTTGATAAAATTCACGATGTCCCCGCACCTCCCCCCGGCTGCATTTGGCGCTCAGAGCGGCACATGGCCTGCAGACACTTGCCTCGGTCAGTTACCTAAGACTTCCCGGCTGCTGCGACCTGTAGCCTCGTACTACACAGACTTTACCATCCTCCACAAATCCCAACCACAACTTCCAGTTTTGTGTGAAGCTTCATATGGGATCTGATCAGCGCTGTCAGTACCTACTTAAGCTGGGCCACTTGTGCCCTTCACTCAGGTCGCTGTGTCCGCGTGTTCGCCGCCCCCCCGCGCCACATCCCCTGCACACACCTAACCCCATTCGGGATGGTATTTCGTGACTGTTTCTCTGACACGCTCCTTTTCCTTCTCCAGCACACCCTCTGCTAGAATCACTGATCAGGCTGGAACGTGGAAGCTTCCCTCTTAGATACTTTTCTCCAAGGAATGGACAGTCAAACAATTGATTTATCCTATGCATAAACTAAGATGGCTATACTTTATTGATATTGCAAGAAATTCATTTATGTTTATAGATTTATATATCTATATATATTCATTAGTCTCTACTGTCAAAGAGGAACTTTTTGTACTGGCAGTCAGAGCTGTACTTACTTTTAATTAGTATAACATTATTATTATTGTTATTGCTATTATTAGTTTAATTGATTTTGCTTTATAATTAATTTATTTGGTAAACAAATGAAGGCTGGAGTTTACACATGACTTTGATGTTATATAGATTATATATTATTATATATATTTACTATTTTAACCTGTTGAGACTCTCGTTTTAGAGACAAGCTCCCTCATTGCCTGATGGCTTGCTGGGGGTGTGAGAGCTTGATTTTGGGCTCTCGACAGGAGTTTAATTTACTGACGACATTTTTCATGCCTTCATAGAGTCTGGGTGAATGGCCTCTTAAATTTGAGACGTTCTGTCTTTCTTTTTTTCTTGTTTTCGAAAGCCTGATTTTCATGGCCGGCGTCCGACGGAGCTCAGCCCCACCCTCTTTCCACCTCATTGAACCGAGGAGCAGCATGAGTCAGAGCCAGGGGCCCCTGCATACCTGCCCCAGCCTCATGACACTTGTGAAAGTGGTGACCTTGGGGCTGTGATGTCACCGCCGTGCTCACTGGTCAGCGTGTATGCATCCCGAGGACCTGGGGGCCATGGGACTCGCCTGGCGTTTGATCTCCTCACATCCATTTCCTGTTTCCACCCACTTCAAGCTCTTTACACACCTCCCCCCCCCACTCACCCATCCCAGCTGACTGGCTTACAGAATCTCACCACACCTTGGCTATGACCACCTACCTGACAGTCCCCGCTGGCAGCCTCTACCTGTGTAGCTTAGGAGGAAAGGAACATTTCCCAAATGGGAGTCACCATTTTAGTGTTTGGGAGTCCCTCTCTTCCAAGTTTCCTGAGCATCAGTGTAATGCTGAGGCCGTCCACACCTAGACTCATACAGGGGAGCTTACCTCACACACGCCTGACATGCCATCTGACTTCAGATCTGCAATAGCTAAAGAAAGTTTAGCAGAACTTTACCCAAATGAGACTCCCTACATCCATGTATCTTACAGATTCTCTCTCACACCCACAGATGCACACACTAGATCTCTGACAGACACGCATGTACACACACATGCATCACAGCCGCACAGCTAAAAGATGTACACCTGTTCTCACACTGCAGTCGCATGTACACAAGCAGATACCTGCGTCTGAATGCACATCGTTCTGACAGACACACACCGTATCTCAGACACAAATGTTCAGATGCAGGTGCAGAATCACACACACACACACACACACAGATGGTTAATGCAGACATCACACAGAGGCACATATTACGCATTACTGGCACACAGCCACATCATACAGGTGCACACAAACCACTGATACACAAAGCCTATATACTGATTAAAATGTTTAATATTTCCAAATCAGATTACCCCTCGGTCATGTTACCATGGTAGTCCATTGTTTAAAATGCTTGATAATACTTAGAAACTTCCAGTTCAGTATTGAGAAAATCCATGTATCTGTTTTCTTTTGCAAATTTTATTTTTAATCTTTTTTTCCCATATTACATTATATATATCTACATTTTTTTTATCCTGTGAAATTTTTATTTTCTATACTTTTTTCAGAGTACCATACTATTTGCAATATTTCTATAATTTCACACATTAATTCATTATTATGAGCATTTCTCTACATTAATAATTTCTTTCGTTCTTTTTTATCATTGAAATTTGTCACGTTCAGATTCTTTTTAAAATTAAAATATGAAGGGAACCAGTCATTATGGATTTCCTCAATTCAACTAGAAGTTGCATCTGATATATTAATATCTTTATCCATAATTTTTAATGAAGTCCCTTCATGCCACTGTAAAACTTTACATTTTTTGTTAGGACTTGCTAGCAGAATAAGTATATTGGTAGATTTTTTATTGGCATTAATTTGTTGCTGATTTTTGTTTCAAAATTAAATGAAAATTGAGTTTATTAATCTGCAAAATTGTGAGATGGGGTTCTGACACAAAGTGTGGCATGAAACACCACATTAAAGGAGACTGATTAATTTCAAACAGTCCTAAGCATGTCACAGTGAATCACATACAGGTACATTCATATTTCAAGCACAAACTGTGTTTGTTTTGTTGTGAAATCGAGCCATAAAACTTGTGTTAAATTAAGTTTTCAGTTAAAGTTTAATGTTTTGCTTTACTTTTTCCAGAAAATGTAACATTCAAAATGTTTTATAGATTGTATTTACTGCATAATATGGTGAATAGATTCACCAAGTATGCCTATCAAATTATGATTTTGTTTCTTAACAAATATGCCATGAATCTATACATTTTATTTATTTGATAAATCAAATTTAAACAGAAGAACATTATCTTTGGAGGTATTGTAAAGTACTACCATTTATTTTATAAATATGTTGTAAATTGTAATGAAACATAAAATATTTTTGTATATTTTGTACAATATAAGTTATTTAAAGAAAACTGAACATTAAGAACGTAGAACAACATGAAAGAAACCAGACAAAGAACTGAATACAAAGAAAAATCCAAATTTTATCTTTCCTAGGAATTCCATAATGCACAAAGAACATTCTGGATTTGTCATCTAAAATATTTAACAAGGAAATTAACTATAAGACGTCAGAAAAATAATAAAAAAGCCCAAACAGAGTTTTTGGAGGGTGGTAGACATCAAAATCTGCCCTGGTAGAAATAAACGAAGCAAGTTCACAGTGGAATATAGAAAACTTCTAATTCTACTGCAAATTTTGCAATTTATACTTAAAAAATCTACATATATGTGCCAGCGAAGGTAAATTATGTGCAATTAAATTGTTAAAATTGATGAGAAACTCAAGAAGGTGTTTTGTTTATACCCCGGTTTAACTGTAAGAAACAAACTGCATTAATGGTTGTTTATCTGACCTGTTTTATTTGTTTTTTGTTAGCAGTGGGCTGAAGATAATCCAGATGTGGGGAGCAGTAACATAGAAAGTAAGTGAAATTTTTTTTTACTTTTGCACATTTAATGCATAGATAGTCATAAAATGGTACATTGCAGACATGTAATATAAGGATAGATTACTTTTGGGATTATGGTATAAATTTATCAAAAAAAAAAACAGTTCAAACATTTCTTTGATTAAGCAAAAACTGGCAGCAGTTAAATGCTTTAATTTTTAGCGTAATATATTATTTTATAAGTAATAAAAAAACAACAAGCAATACGCTATACAGAAAGCCATGAAAAACTAAATTACCCTTCAAAATTAATGTGTTTTTAACAGAAGTGTTACGTGGAGAGTTGCATGTACAGTATGTTTGTTTTTATTTTTTCATTCTTTATTTTTTACTTTAAGAAAAAAAAATTGGTGATGCATGCAAACGCGTAGCATAGAGTTTGATATTAGGTGGGACACAACTTATTTTAAGTCTGGATGCGTGTGTGTGTGTGTTATTTATAGAGACGGTATAATTTCAGTAACATTTAAGCATTTATTTCAGGGTAGCAAACATACTGACGTATACATTATGAAAATACAGATAATAATAAAATATATTTACTGTTTTAATGACCGGCATGAGCTGCAGATCTACTTTGGTGCCTTTCCTTGATGGAGCAGGTTAGAGTCGGAGGCAAGGTGCATTATGAGGACCGTGAAGGAGGGCAGGTCACCAAAGCTTGGTGGTATAAGGCCTGCAGTCGGGACAAGGGGGGGCTTCTAGGAAATGCTACTGTTCAGTGTTTGCTGGCATGTTTTGAGTGATACTCCAGTTAATTGGGGCATGATTAGATAGAAGGTCTCTCTGACCGCAAAGGTCAGGAAGGGCTTGGAACAAATAGAGAGTGATGCACTGTAGGGGACTAGGGTCGGGCAGTGAGGGTGGAGATGGGAAGTAGGTGGGGGCTCCCACTTTGCTTTTGCCCTCCTACGTCTAACTGGTGGATTTCCTTGAGGGGCTGCGGTGGTGCATGGTGAGAGTGGCATAGGTGCTGAGGCGGGGTACGGAGACGACTCCGAATGGACCAGGGAGGCGGGGGATGATGCCAGCATTCTGGATCGGTTGAGGTGGGCGGGAAGTGTCCCGTAAGGACTGAGCAGCAGATACGTTGGGTGTTGTCTTTGGCAGCTCAGCGGCAAAGAATGAAACAGGAAGGCAGGTGAAATGGACAATAAACAAAGCTTTCTGGGCGACCTCTGAGTGGGCCGGGGGCTATCTGTGCAGGCCGCACACACACGTAGGTCTGTAAGCGGCTCTGGTTGTTGTGAATAGCTTACGTGATATTTCTGCCCCATAATGCATCAGGCAGTCGGAGAGAATCCAAAGCATGCATCCTTAATAATAGCAAATTACAACATTAATGGGCAAACAGAGAGAACACAACCCACTTTCAGCCAGATATTTACCTTATCGTGCTTTTGTGTAGATGATACTTTTAAAAACTTCTGAATCATAAGAAAAAAGTTTAAATATGCTTTGCAGTATCCTTACATTATATATTTGCTTTTCATAATTTAATTTTCTTGGTTTTGAATGCATTATTTAAATAATTAAGGTGATGTTTTATTTCCAAAACATTTTACCTTAACTGGTCATTTTATTTGCATAAATATTTATATTGATTTATTTAGTAGATGTTTTTGTCCAAATCAGCACATTACAAACATATGACAGAGCTCAAAAAGTATGTAACAATGTAAGAATATTTCAGACGTGTATTTCAGAAAAGCTTCTCTCTTACTAAGTTAAAATTCCATGTTATATGAAATAATCCCATCTGGGCTGTCAATAGTCTGGTCTCATGCTGATTTTAATTTTGCTGTGTAACACATGTAGTTGGGAGGACAGAGACAGAGGCAAACTGTATAAGCATAGTAAGCATTATAATTACAGCAATTATTTGTGTGATCATGGGTGATAATTTGTTTTATCAGTGGAATATGTTAAATGTGCCATAGTCAAATTGTTAGAGCTTGTGAGGGAAACAGTGAACTTATAAATTTGATGTATCAGGTAAGAACAAGCATAGGTGTGTGTAACTCTCTGTGTATATATATGTATGTGTGTGTGTGCGTGCGTGTGTGTAAGAATTTGGAAGATTTGGAATCTTTTGACTGATAGGAGAATGGGAATAGTCAGGCAGGGTTAAAATATATAATATCTAATTCATAACAATTAAATTAACATAGTCTTATTTTTTAAGATCAGGTAGAATTTTTTAAATCGTATTATTGACAATTTGGGCTCTCATTGCATTAATAGTTTTTTCTTCAATTTCTGCCTTCCTGTGCTCTGTGTCCCTGTGTTTGTCTCGGTAGGTGACTGGGTGTGTCTGTGGACTCTCTTGTCCCAAACTGTACACCAAGCAGCCCGGACAGGTGTGGACGAGGGGACGGACCTGTAGCCAAGGTTGGGAAAAAGCAGACTGCCCCGGTTGGTTTTGGTGTCCGGTGTGGGGTGTCTGCAGAGGAGCAGTCGATGTGGTGCCAGTTATACGTCATGGCAAAAAGACCACCGCTACTGCAGCAGCCCTGCATGATTAACATACCATTACAAAATGATCATGTCAGAATTCATCACATGTGTATTCTCAATAGACATCATGCTGCTCTTGTACGTATGCAAAATGTAATTGTACTTGGAAGAATATGTGTAAGATATTTTAGGACTGCAGCTTGCAAACAGAAAACATATGTATGTTTTATGTCATATATGACTGTAATATGCTTATATTTAAAATGTATAACTATTATAATGTGTACAGGCAAAAGAATCACAAAAGAAGATCTGACAGGCGTTGAGTAATATCAGTTTGTGGCTTGGTCTTTCACAGGTAATTCAATGACTTGAAGATGCTGGAAGTCTCAGACGTAGAAGAGCAGGAGAAGGCTGGGATTAGGAGATGGGAATTACAGAGCTCTGGGAATGATGGGAGATAGGAATGAGCAGCGGTGAAGATTTGCACAGACCTGGACTAACTATACATGTGTCGTCAAGGGCTCATGAAAACTAACGGCGGCTGCCAGCCACCATATATCAGGTAGGCACCAACCCCGCCTGCTGAGGAGCCTGCTCTGCTGGTAAAGAGGCGAGACAGTGCAGGAAAGGGTGCGAGACTAACTTATTTATGTAACGTGCTCTGCTAGAAAATAAAGCAGGGTACTGTTTGTATTGTTTGGCTTCTTTTAATATATTCTTAGTTAGATTGTTTATATTATATGCTAAGATCCCTAGCCCCACTTACTAAATAAATATGCTTCCTCCATTTTGTTGATGCCACATTAAAATACTGAATACAGAGTGACAAGAATGTAGGTATCGAAAAGGCCGGTAGAGGATGACTGCGTTAAGTAAAAAGTAGAGGGATTCTGATGGTGGTGTGGACCTTAATTTGTTAAATCGGGTGACAGAAGACGTCCACTGTTGGGTAGCTGAGGTCCATAGAGGTGACGGGCACGCTGGCTGTGGTTCCTCTGGGTCCAGCTACGCACAAGCGATTAAAGGGGTTTTGAGGAGCCTACAGCTCATCCGTCCGGCACACGTGTGACTCCCAGGACGGGGTACTTGGCGCCTTCCAGCCACTTCTGTGTGACTGCCATTGTGACGTCCCAGATAGCAGAGAACTTGGACAGCCACGTTCCGTTTCTTACCTACAGGTCAGACAAACACTTGAGTGAAGGTGGAGGGTCTGAATAAAAAGCCTCACGTTAGTCCAGAGTTTGGTACATGATTCCCCAGGTCTCCCTCCCTAGATAAATATCACAGTTTTGATGAACACAGGTAGATTGCAGTTTTTCAAATTTAGCCACCATGATTAGACTCCATGATAGGTGTTTGTTGTCCAGAGAGTGTGACTGGTTTGATTTCTGGATTCTAATCGGAATATAATGGGTGGAACAGGAGATGTGGAAGTTTTATAGGGGAACATTGGGGGATCTCTTTGCATTGTACCCGACTGGTTGAAGTTAGGGTGCTATTTTAGGGTGCCATGTGCTTTAAGCATAGGGACGTGCTTCTGTCTTGTGAGCCCTCCAGTCCGGGGGGGCGAGGGGGCACGTTGGGGAAGCCGGGGGGGGTGGTGGGGGGCGGGGGGGGCGCGGGGGGGGGGGGGGGGGGGGGGGGGGGGGGGGCAACGTTACAGGAGGCAACTGGTGGGAAATTCATCACGAAATGCATTGTGTGTCTCTCTTTATATATATATGTGTGGGGGCCGGCTTCAGCGTACTTTAGTTGTTTATTACTTGTGTCTTTACATGGCTGCTGGTTCTGGGTGGTACGGAACGATCTGTGCCGACAGATGGGGGACGAGACCCTTGTGTCACCGTGTGCCCAAAATTCTAGAAAGACCTTTATGCTGTTTTATGGAACTTTTGAAAACGTTTAATGTGCTCGCTAAATTAGCAGACTTTGATAAAGAGCTGGCTTGCTTGCTGTGAGGATTATGTCTTTCCTCAGTCTTTTGTGCAAATAAAATTCAGGCACATAACCCTGACATCTTGGACATTTTAAGAAAAAAGTTTTGTGGATCGTATTCATGTTTTTCTGGTGCTTAAAAGGACAAGTGCCTTTTTAATTTATCAGTGGGATCAAAGCAGAAAAGTCCCCTTTTAAAAGCACACTCTATTAGAGAAAAGTGTCACGCAAAGAATTCCAAGAAATATATATTTTGATGCTTTTTGTAAATAAGTTACACTAATCTGTATGTTTTACAGGTCAAAAATAATAAAAACTTTTCTGTTCATAGCTGGTAAAATAATGTAAATATCCCAGACAGTTTTGTATTTTATATAAACGTATAATTATTGCTCTGATTTGTAAGGTGTAATTAGATCTGTCAGTCCATTTCTTAGGTTGTAATACAACTAAGAAACGTATTTAATGCTATAATATAATATGTTTAGAAGTAGGGACAATGTACTATGTTGCATGAATTGGGGAAGTATTCATAAATCAAAGATATGTGCCGTGTGATGTAAATCAGTGGTCTGTTGACTGTAAATGCTGAAACAGGTCTTACTGATTCAATATGATCTTTTTTTTCTTTTTCACGGGGAAGGAGAGTCACACTCTTTCAAAGTGCATGCACATCCTGAAAGAATGCAATGAATCGTAGTGCATTCAGTTTGTGATATATGCATGGCTGAAAGACAGGCGTAAGATTCTGGGGTATTGAAAAGTCGACCTGAAAAAAGTTCTGGCCTTGCTACTAATGAATACAACCATAATGATGATGAGGATGATGAGGAGGAGGGACGTAATAATAATAACACATACCAAAGTTTATGCTGGCGTGTGTCACATGCCCATCTACTGAGCATTTTTCATTTCCATCCATGTAATAGATATTTTTTGCCTCTCTTTTCCCAGAAATTGTCTTCGTTTAAATTTAGTTCCTAAAGGAAGCAGCCCTTTCAAATTAAGATGTGACCTTCTGGTGACGTCTTCCCCAACAGGTATACTATGGCAATGTTGTTTTTCTAAGATTTCAGCTGTGTCTGCTGTGTTGTGAATTCCTATATGGGGCTGTGTCGAAAATATTTGCTGTCTTTCAGTGTTATTTAATTTGTGTTTCTGAAGAGATCATGCTTGGCAGAGATGCTTTGATAAATTGTAGAGAATAAGTAACGTATTACTAAATTCCATATGTATCGCACAAACAAATTGAAAGCTATGAAATAAGAATGCACAGATAGTACGTTCTATGTCGCAAGACCCCAAAACTGTACCTTAAATGTAATATGTACGTAATGCGTACGTACGTTTGTGCAGCTGAACGTCTCAGAATGAAAGGTCAGGTATGTAGATCAAAAATGCAGCAATTAGCCACTGATTTAGAAGAGTCACCCTTAACAATATAAACCTGCACTGGGTGCAGTTTTGTCGACCAAATGAACAATAACATAAATTCCGTTTAAATAACTATCCGTTGATTAAGTTTTAGTGTAAGGAGGAACAGTTAGGTATGTATACAGTACTGATAAATGTACAGAAACGGAAATGAAACTAAACTGAGGCGTACAGTCCAATGAATTTGTGCAAAATAATACATTGCACTGATCTTTAAGTATAAATTGTTCCGAACAGCCGGAATACACACGGTGCGTAAGTGTGACGTCCTGTAACGTCTCAGCTTTGTGAAATTTAAAAACTTGGCAGTGCGAACTATCCCACTAAAGCAAAAACCGACTTCATTTGGTTTGTATAAAAAACATGAATGCATTGTCAGGCATTTGCAGTTGTTTAGAAGCAGGTTTTAACACTATTTAATATTATTTGAAAAAACATATTGTTTGGAATCCTTGCTTCTGTCCAGCCACATTTACACAGACGTGTGCGGCATTGAGGAAAGTAGGCACTATATTAGAAAGTTAACGTTAGGTAATTTAATATTACTGTTTGTTGGTACTGCATGTTAAGACAGCCCAGCTGTACTTAGGCAAAGGGCAGAGCCCTGACGGTCGCTGTCCGCTGAACACAGGTGCTGATTCGTAGATCGTGCTAGTTGAACTGAATTACTTGCGTGCCAAAAAAACGTTCTTGCTTAAGTGACACATGCTATATTGTTATTTCAGTTATAAATTACAAGTTCTCAGATATATAGAAATATATATTTTTTTGTTTAATCAAATAAAATATGTTAAAGAAATCCAATTCTTAAAAGTTAAGTTGAAAAAACTGCAATTGTGTTCATAAAAATCCGAGGTAGCAATTTGTGACAATGTATATTGTTACCAAATTTACACTGTGCATTTGTAGACGGTGAGGAGACAATGTGTGACGCTTTATCGTGAAATTATACTACGTTTGTCAGAGTATTAGATGCCTCCTGTATTATATTAATGAAATGTTTTACTTTGCAGATATGGAAATATTTTCTGTGTATTATAAAATAAATGCATACTATTAAAACTTTTTCTGTCCGTTTCTTCACATCAGTTCATTAACTGAAATCAAAATTTAGATAATTATACGTTATGCCATACGTATGAAAGCATTTGTTGTAATGCATTTAACAAATATGACTGTGGAAAAACTATGAAGTGTCTTGTAATGTGAAAGAGGGGACGATTGGTAATACACTCCATTTTTAAAACTGTAAATCGATTATCTTTGTACTCATGTTCGTCTCATTTCAGATCTGCATTATTAATTACAATGCTGCTTTTTTAAAAAATGTAACAGTGAAAAGGTGTGTCTTCTTTGTCTGGATTTAATTGCTGCTTTGGAATTATTATTGTGACTATTGTGTGATCGTTATGAGTAGCAAGGATATGTACTGAAGGTGGTAATTTTAACGTTTTTGAAAAAGGTACAGCAGTGAAATTTTACCATAATTTACATTTATTTTAAACAACTACTATTAGATAACGTCAGAAGTTGATATTATACCACTTTTACTTATGTTGCACTGCCTGTAAGCACAAGATTCCTGCATCGTAACTTGATCAATGAGTTTTTTTTAAATGTGCATGTGTACTTTTTTTGTGTGTATGCAATCGTTTATGTGTATAGCACATTGCGTAGCATACTATTGAAGCATGTGTTGCCTTCCCTTAGGGACGCAAAATTTTTTAAAAGATCCCATAAGCAACATGTTACATATTTGTTTTAGAGTTATGACCTTGCTGTGTTCCACTGTTTTGATGTAATGTTAATAAGGATGATTCATGCATTTCATGTATCTGTTCAGTGAATCATATCTACCCACGTTATATGAGCATTCCTTAATAAAGATAAATTGGCATAACACGGTTGTGAAAACTAATGATTAAGGTAATTTTACCATCACACTATTTTGAAAATGCTGAGCTCCTCTTACAACCCACCAGCTCAGACGTGTTGATACAGCTAAGCACCAAATTCTATGTACCTGTAACACAGCACAGACATAAAAGCTCCTATAATTGGCAAGGAGATCATTTCTTTTACCGCAAAAAAATTAATGTTTATATGTACATTTCTCTGAAACAATTCCAGTTTCCTACTAAGCTGTCTTTAAAACGGGCATTACGTGTGTTTCTTTTTAAAACTGCACTCCTGGTGTGTACTATTTCTTTGTTAAATTCCAGATTAAGTCTCAGAAACCACGGTAGCATGGCGACAACGACTGAAAAACATACTGAAGCCAGAACACTCAGCAAGTCACGATTGCTAGTTTGCTAGGAATATTCTAACTCGTTTGCACATCGAAACAATTTTGCATCATACAACTGTTTTTAGTTCAACATTAGCCTCCATACACTTTGCATGTGCTATGTGTGAGAGTAGCTCACGAAGCAGTCTACGAGCACTGCTCTCACACTGTGGAGTGCTTGCTGACTAGGGCTGCCTAGATGTTTATATAACCGCAATCCTTCTTCCGTGTTTGTAGAAGTTGCTACGACATTTTCTCTCGCGAGTCTGTGCCGCGTGTGCGGGGCTTCTGGGAGCTGTAGTCCAGGGAAGGCTGCTTTTGTGGGCGCTTCTTTTCTGCATAAATACGTCGCGCATGAAGCGCGTACAGGGAAATACATTAGGCTTGGAAGACTAGCTAACATTTCAAAGGTAAAACGTGTAGGTGAAAGGAGTATTCACAAAATTCCTTCTCCGGTGCCATAGTATTTTAATGCTGAAAAGCGAATCATTTGAGCAGCAGAAACTCAGTGGATCTCGACTGGCACTCATATTAACGTATGAATTGCTCAAAAAGCACCAATGTGGGAGGGACTTGAGAATACGGGTGTGCACCAATCGGAATTGCTGTCCATTCATAAAATGGAATGGGCAGAACAGCGAACGCGTGGGTTTAAGGTGTTTTGTAATACTCCCTCTGACAGTGAAACTTGCCCGCAGTAGAGCCAATAAAATTTTAGATATCAGGTTGCTGTAATGCCTGTCCAATCATTTCTTTTACAAGACTGAAACAAGCCCTCCCCTAGTCTTCCTAAAAAGGGGGATGAATGAGAACAACCGTCGGCAGACGACACCCAAATTCACCAAACACAGAAGAGATATTTTTGATTGACAACATGTTCAACCAATCGTCAGTGGAGGTGGGCTTGCCAGCAGCCTGAAGAGTAGGTGGGGGGCGTGCACTCCAATCTGTGCAGACTGTTAAAGAGTTGTGTCATGTTGCTGCCGCCTTAGCTTAAAGGGATCTCACGTTACAGGGTAATTTAATTTCAAATTCACGCTCTGGCACGGTTCTGTAAGCCACTGTCATGCAGTCGTTCACCGTTAAGGTTTTACTACACTGGGCCGAGGCGCCTCTCTACTGGGTTGGTGCTTTTACAGCGGCCTGGGTATCGGTGTGGTTTGTCTACCGATTGCTCCTGGGGCTTCGGATATGGGTGTTGGGGAATGGCCAATTGATCTCCACTAAGCTTGGGAAATGGGCAGGTGAGTTGACTAGGATCGGCTGTGTTCATATGTCTTATAGTGTCTAATTCTGG
>JAAGVU020000019.1:17820102-17850830 GCA_011763525.2 Mormyrus iriodes
GGGGGGGGGGGGGGGGGGGGGAGGGGTGGGGGGCGAGGGTGGGGGGGGGGGGGCGTGCGGGTGGCAGCGGCAGGGGGGGGGGGGCAGTGTCTCGTTGGTATTCCACTGCTGCTGTTGTACCAGACAAGGCTGCGGAGCCCGGCTGCTATTTTTAATCTCGTTGCTGCTTTTTTTAGCCCCTGGAATATTTAGCGGGAGCAGCAGTGTGCTGCTGTAGGGATGTCAGTGTTTCCCAGTGTGCTCGCGCACTGCCCAGCCGCTAGCGCCTCCCTGTGCGTCTCCCCAGCGCTCCTGGCAGGGAAGTTGGCATTTTTAACCATCTCCACTCTGCCCCCTGACACCCCCTGCACCCAGGACCCCAACCGGGCAGGAGATGAGATCTCAATCCCCCCTAGAACACCACGCCTCCCATATATTTATGGTCCCAACGTGGTCTTACGGATGGATGGACGTCGGCGGCGGTCACGTTGAGGACGCCGCCGCCACGTGGCCTCGTTCTACCGAGCGTTGCTGACGTCATCGGCCCTTGATTTTGAAGGGAATTAAATACTAGTGGGAGCTTGGCTGGGAGAAGGGAAGCATCCTGTAATGTCGTTACATGCAGAATATCGTGCAAAATATCACTGGCGCACTGAGTGAATGAGCCGTGAGCCCCGATGGCACGCAGAATCATCTTAAATGAAGGCCAGGGTCTTTCGTGTGCTTTTTGGAGGCAAAAAATGGATGCTGTGAAATCCAGCAAATATGAATGAGGCTGCTGCCTTAAACACCTGAAGGGGAGTGGTTCACCTTAAAGGTAGTCATAGTGAATCTGGGTGTAAATGCCCGTGGCGCAGTGAGTGTGTGATGATTGCGGTCTCCCCACACCCCCCGGATTACCTCTGAACAATATGAATGATAATTGCTTCAAACGTACAAGTTTACCTGTTTGAGTACGAATGACAAAGGACCTTGGAGATGTGCAAACAACACGAGTTAAGACCACAGCCATTCTGCATTGTCTGTTCCCAATGGAGAGACACACACTGAGCTTTCCAGAGAATCGTGTGTGTGTGTGAGAGAATTGGCACATCTACATGTCTGTGCACGGATGACCACTGCAAGTATGCCAGAAGTGGGGAACCTGATCCATGGAGGGCCGGTGTGGATTTTTGGGATGACCTCTCATTCAGCCAATAACAGTGACTGCCCAGGATGAGTTGAGAACCACAGTTTTATTACTGGCTGATGTGAGAGGTCATCCCAAAAAGCCACACCTACAGCGGCCGTCCATGGAGCAGGTGTCCCCACCCCTGGTCTATGGAAAACACCGCTGGGCCTGTGGCATTGTTTAACAACCTGCACTAAAACCCGTTGCTACGGACAACATTTGCCACTGACCGTTCCCTGGGATTTGGGAGGACTTTGTTTACTTTCTGACTCTGATTTTGTACCGGTCCTCTGCTGGTAGAGCACTAACTCACCGGGCGACCGCTGTCTAAATCGGGGAAAAACCATCTGCAGCCCGTGTGATGGAATACCTTTTCCTTTTTTTCTCCATTCCTATCCCTCTTTCATTTTTGGGGTAAAAATGACCCCTGTAAATGACTCCTTTCTACTCTTGGTTATTCCCCTCCTCTCTCCTCTCTGCTACTAGCCTTTCATTCTTTCGTTTCTATTTTTAGCAGCCCCCAGGATCTGTCCTTGCCCCCCCCACCCCTTTTCTCAGCCTTATTGTTCGTCATCACCCCCCCCCACCCCATCTCCTCTCCAGTGCAGCTACAGTGACTGCAAGCTGCCCATATTAATCTTTAATCAGCACTGAGTTCTGTGACTCTTGGGGTGCAGAGGCGCGTGTGTGTGTGCGCCCGTGTGTTTGTGTGTGTGTGTGTGTGTGTGTGTGTGTGTGTGTGTGCGCGCGCGCGCGTGTGTCTGGGGGTTGGGGGGGCCCTGCCTAGGACCTACCCTGTTGGCCAGTAGCAGTACTGGAAGGGAAAAGGTGAAGTAACCCCTCCCCCAATATTTCACATATGAATGCATACTGGCTTCCAATTCTCTGCTTCCCAGCATCCCCACTCAGATGCAGACATGCTTTCAGAAAGGGGTGGGCCATGGGCAGAATGTGTAAAACAGATAGCTGGCCAGGGTGCGCACAGTGGAGCAGCAATGGCGGCCGAATGGCATCTCGATGGACTTGGCCTCACCGTCGTCTCCGATTGTCGCGTTTCAGACGTGAAAGAAACTGAGCTTCCAATCTTCAAAGCTCCTTTTTCAGATGTCCCTATGCCTGGCGGTGGGCCGTTCAGTAATTATTGATCTTTCTCTGAGTAGATGAATTATTTTGATCTAAGTATCCTGAACAACGTGGCAGAGTTCAGGCGACATAAAATCTGGACTGGAGCTACACCTCTGTGATGTGTGTGGCGCTTGATTTGCAAACGTGAATGGTGGGTATGGGATTACGGCCCCCCCCCCCACCCCACAAATAGAAACACAGGGGCTTAAGCATGTATATCAGCCTTTTGTGACCTCTCTCTCATCCCCCCCCAGTGGTGACAGGAGCTACGGATGGCATCGGGAAAGCCTATGCGGAGGAGGTGAGCTTTCCGGCTCTTGTGTATATTTCATTTCGTTCACGGAAATCACGGTGACTCATCTGGAGAGGTTTCTCTGGGAGATCAGGAGAGGCGGGGGGGGGGGGTTACGAGGGCCTTTAATGTGCTGATGGGGGGGGGGGGCTGGGCACGTATTCGCACATTGCCTTTAACGGACATAGCGTGGGTTTAACTCCTGGATTGACCTCTGCATGGTATTGTGATGCTGCGTTTAACCATGTGGATGAAGTGAGGCCAGATCCAAGCCTGTCCAAAACGGAGCTCATCCCATTGGGCTCCTAAACCTTGTCCCAGAAACACAAGTATGCATCTTGTATTGCCATCTACCAAGTTTGAATGAGCAGAGAAGCCCTTGTGACACTGTAGCCGACACCCTTGATCAGAGGTGGGTAGTTCAGGTCCTGAAAGTAAATATCCAGACCATGATTTTGTTCCAACCAACCAATTGAGTACTCTGTGAATCTTTATACTCAAATGGTTGGTTGAAACTAAATCTTGGTCTGGATTTTTACTTTCTGGACCTGATATGTCCCCCTCTGCCCTTCATAACCTTTACTTAAAGGAGACTTTTGGTGGTTTTGTTGCTGGTATTGAGGGAATTGTTTTGTCCCCCCTCCCCCAGCTTGCCCGGCGGGGCTTCGCCTTGGTCCTCATCAGCCGCTCCCAGGAGAAGCTGGATGACGTCTCAAAGTCGCTGGGTGAGTGCGTCCCCTGTCTGTGACCCACTGGTACCATCTCTCAGCATGCGATGGCTCAGTCTTTCTCCGTGCTTCCCGTTTGCACTTAAGCTTTTCCAGTGCAGCTATGATGCGAAATTTGGGTTCCATTCTCTGTTATTGAGTGGGTAGCTGCAGTTTTACTGGCTCGTGAAGTACATTTTAATCCCCTCCCATCTTGACATGTTTCACAGGAAGTCCCAATGGTCACTAAGAATGTATAAAGAATTAAGGGTTTAGGTTATTTCACAAGCTCTGGTCTGAGATTTGAGGGAATTCTTGGGGGGAAGGGGGTTAAACTTGCCTAAATGTTCTCTATGTAGTATTTGGCGTTTGCATGCGTGTGTGTGTGAGGCACTGTGTTGAATCTGCGCACATGTGAGTCGCACTCCATTCAGTGGCAGCCAGCCTGATGTTAATGAGCTTGGCTATTTTTAGCCTTGTGCTGAAAGTCAGGCTGCTGACGTTGTGAAGGGTGGAGCTTCTCAGGCAGAGCACCGTCAGGGGGGAGGTGGGGGGATGCAGCTGTAAACAGTGGACGGCTCCCATTCTTACTGCGGTCTGGGGGGGGGGGGGGTCACAGTCACGCTTTGACACACCCACTGGTGACGCCATTCCTGCAGGAGCAAGGAGACTGCTCCCTGCTGGCTCCACCCTGTGGGGGGTCATTGTGCTCGGGGACTGGCGGGATTTCAGCATCAGCACACGGTCATGTGCCGACGTCCCGTCGGTCCTGAAGGACGCGTCGCCGCTATGGCGCGGCTGTGTGGCTCAAACCTCTGGATGCTGATTGGCTCTGGAGGAGAAACGTCACATGGTGCCGTCAGACAGCTGGCTAAGGAGGCCATGCGAAGGGGCCTTTGAAAACGGAATCGAAAAAAGCATCATGTTTGTTTTTTCCTTTTGCCTTTTGGGTCAGTTCCCTTCTCCATGTGAGTCCGGAATCCCATTCGGATGGCTTGATGACCATCATGGAAAATTTATTTTTAGGAAGGAGCGCAGCGTGCAAGCAGAGAGGAGAAAGTCCACAAGCCCCCCCCCCCCCCCCAGCCAGGCACAGGCTGTCACTTGCGTCTGCTCCAGCCCCACCCCACAAACGCATCCCGGCGTAGGGTGGAGGTGAGAGGGTGACGGCATGGCCATTTCCTCACCCCCTCCTCTCATTCCATTATCTCATTGGCTTATTCTGACTTTCAGTTCCTGTTGGCTTTTTCTCGTGCCCCCTTGTTTTTCTGAATGGGGGTACTGGAATTACAGGCTGGACCGGCTGAATGGGAAACTGGTTGTGGCTGTTAAGAGCCAGTGGAGGGGCTTCCCCATTCCAGCACTGGCCAGGCGATGGGGGTGTCAGTCTCCACATTAGGGATCTGATTTGTAGGGCTTGCCATTGGTGGCGTTATCCACAGCTTGTCTGGAGAGGGCGTTGGGGGGGTGTACACGCACAAATAGTGCCATTTTAATGGTAATTCCAGGTTTCACAGCCGCCTCCTGCCCCAACTTCTGGGGCCCTGACTTCAGGTGGAGCGATTCCATTGGATGAGGATTTGCAGCCACCCGGTGTGTCGTTTCCATTGTCGTGCCTGTAGCCCAGTGAGGGGGTGAGAGGGGGCGGGAGGGGGTGGTGCTGGCCAAGTCACGAGCCGGGCGCAGAGACTGCTAGGCCTGGCTACCCCCCCTCCGAAACACTGTACGTGTGTCATTAAAAAAAAAAGGTGCTATTTTAATTCTCCTTTTGATTTCAGTTAAAAAAAAAATGCAGGTTTGATTTAAGAGAGGGATTTCCTTTTAAGAAACGAGCTTTCAGAACGAGCTTCTTCCAGTGTGCGGTGCTTGTATGGCTAGTGTCCACTGCCTGCGAGTTTTTTGCGAATATTCACTGTGTGGCACATCGTAGGAATTTTCCTACTGTAATTCACTGAATGCTATTCAGATAAATGGGTCTTAGGACAATAAATTCTAATTGCGGCGGCCCAGGGAGTGAAAAAGGGGGTTTGCCCAGTGCCCGGTGGTGCAGCGCCCCCTGCTGTCTGTAAATGTTGTGCTTGCACGGGTTAATCTCAGAAATCCATGGAATGCTAGTTGTGTGACAAAGGGGGAATCACCGTGTGGAAGCAGACTCTGGGGGCATGGATGAAGCAGAGGGTAGAGTATGTTGAATCGGCGGGGGGGGGGTACAACGGACTTCTCAGTTTTTTTTAAAAATTTTTTTCCTTCTCTCTTGAATTTTCCATCTGCCCAGAGTATCTATACAATGTGGAAACGAAGACCATCTCCGTGGATTTCGGGTCCTTAGATGTCTATCGCACTATCGAAAGCGGACTGGCTGGCCTGGAGATCGGAGTGTTGGGTGAGGAGTCACCTGGGATGGGCACTGTGCCCCTCCCCACCAGTTTTCCCTTTTGTTCCACTGCTTTTCCCCTATTGGCTCTTGGCAGGCCACCTACACCTTTATTTAATTTGGGATTAATGAAGAATAACAATTCTGCCCAAACCTGAATCTTCACAGGAAATGGGCAAATGGCTCCTGTTTAGTCTCCAGGCATCTGGCACCAGAGTGCCACGCTTGAGCCCTAAGTTCGTCTGCTCAGTATAGGCACTACATACTGCTTTGCCTTTCAAGTCCCCTTTTGGCCAGTGCTGTGTGTTCCATGTATGAGTTGCCAAGCATTAAGCGTTCCTCCACCTCCACTGATTACTGAGCATTTGCTGCCACCTGCTGGCGGCCGTATTGCGTGCGCTACATTGCTGAAACATGTTTTCCCTCCCTCCATAGTGAACAACGTCGGAATCTCGTATTCCTACCCAGAGTTCTACCTTAACATCCAGCATTTAGAAAGTGTGAGTTTTTTTTCTTTTATTACATTTGTGCTTTTGCAGTCTCTATAAAGCTGTTTTATTGTATCAAAGAGATCACGTTAGACTAATGCAGTAATTCAGATTATACCTTTTTTTTCTGGTGTTAGTTTTGTTTTCCACGATTGTCACTTGTTCTTTTTTTTGTTTCAGTTCATTAACACCATGATAAACGTCAATATCTCGTCAGTCTGCCAGGTTGGTGCATGTTAGTAAATGAATCTGCATTCACAGCACTGACTGTTGGAGATACGGCTTTGCAGAGATGTGATCG
Source organism: Mormyrus iriodes (assembly GCA_011763525.2). Lineage (NCBI taxonomy): Eukaryota > Metazoa > Chordata > Actinopteri > Osteoglossiformes > Mormyridae > Mormyrus > Mormyrus iriodes. Next base: position 17,826,540 of record JAAGVU020000019.1, read on the forward strand.
ATGGGATCCGGACTGTTCTCAGGCACTGGGAGTGGGAGGGGCCTGAAGTGTGCCTCCCCCCCACCTCTGTTGTACCTGCAATTTCTATGGTTCCCAAAGCAACGGCAAACTACTCCCACACGATTTGCTCTCCCCCACCCACGCAGACTTTCTCTTCATTTCCCCCTCTCTGCCTCTCCCTTTTCCTTGGCATCTTCACCCTCTCCTATTTCGACCCCCCCCGACTTTTTGATTCATTTATTTTAACTTTTTGACATGACACCCCCCCCCGGACCTCCACATCAGGCTGTCTGTGCATTCATCGCCGTGGAAATATTAAGTAAATCATTAACTGCATAAATATGCCTGCTGCAGTTATGCTCAAGGGCCAGGGACCGTCTGTGTGTGTGTATGTGGAATTTAATAAACGATTGTTCCTCGCAGAATGTAAAAATCGCTTTGGGTTAAAAAAAAAAATGAAAGATACAGTTAAAAACCATGAGATGTGGCATGAAGGTCCCTCCTGTATCATCAGATGGCCACATGCATTCCTATGCTCACTTCTGGGGAAAAAAGGTCAAAAAACTGAATGATGATTGGCTTTAATTTGTTTTTGGTGTGGATTTTTTGTTATAATGCACAAGTAAGGGGTATTTCACACAAGACATAAAATTAACAAGGCATTTAATGGGAATTGAAGACGACTTTGTAAATTCTATACAGTCCCTCTTAGATTTTTAAATAAAGCCCCAAGTTTCAGTAACTATTTTAAAATTATTTATATTAAATAGTGTAAATCAGTGTGTCCCAATTCGGTCCTTGGGGACCCACGGACAGTCCACGTTTTCACTCTCTCACAGCTCCCGGACCTGCTGGGGAGCAAAAATGTGGCCTGTCTGGCAGGAAGCTCGGAGGGAGCAAAAGTGTGGACCGGCTGTGGGTCCCGGAGGATTGGGTTGGGGAAACACCGGCGCAAATGATTCGGGCTCCGTTTTCGCATGAGACCACTACAGGAAAAGCTGAATTTCTGACTCTGCCTTCTGGTAAAACTGTTCTTTTGTTTGTTCAGATGACTCGCCTGGTGTTGCCCGGGATGGTGGAAAGGTGAGCAATGCCACTGAGACCTGGGGAGATTCTTCCTCTTTCACTGCGGACTCATGGGAGGCCCCCCCACGTTTACTTTTTAAACTGTATTAAATCCATATCCCTGACCTGCTGCCTTTGCCAAACCAATAGGAATTAATAGGAATGTTCTGCATCGCAATCGCTTGGCTCCGAGCAGATTTCAGGATGTCTCCTTTGATTTGTGGAGCCCTAGAACTGCATGCTTGGCCCCCTCACCCCCTAAATCTCCATGTGACCATTTACTCTTGAGTGAGTGTGCTTGGAGGAGAGGGGATTTTCCTTGGTCAGCACCCATACCCCCACCCCAGCTAGCCCGAGCTTCGGGTATTCCGGTTCTCCTCTCACCATCCTGTAGCTACGGGTGCGTGGCATGAGCACACCGCTGCCATGGCAACACATGAGGCAGCCATGAATAGAGCCCGGCATTGCCTGTGTGTGTGTGTGTGTGTGTGTGTGAGTGTGCGAGGCGAAGTTGGATTAATGCGTGCTGTACTGTGACAGAAGGCAGGTACGTGTGCCTGTTCTCTGACCCCACCCACTGCGTGTGGGGAGCGTAAGTGTCTCTCTCTCCTGTCCGGCAGTTGAAACCCAGTAAGCAGAGAGCTGATACTGGGCATGCCTCTGTTTCAGGTCCAGGGGCGTGGTGCTCAATATCTCATCAGCAAGTGGCATGTACCCCATCCCCCTGCTCACCGTCTACTCTGCCTCCAAGGCAAGTATTTCAACAGCCCTAGTGCCACAATATCGGGTTCATACTCCATAGGTTCATTTTAGTTATATGTTCATTTTAAAGTTGATTTTATGGTTTGTTTATTTATTCTTGGGGGGTATGTGACAAAGAACTGCCTTACTGATTCCTGTGTTGCTGGCCACTGGATTTTCACTGCATATGCCAGCCTTTACACTGCATTCTCACTCCTCAGGCGTTTGTGGACTTCTTCTCACGTGGGCTTCATGCGGAGTATAAGAACAGGGGGATCATTGTGCAGGTGAGTCTCTGCCGCTTTGTCTTGCAGCATCTCCCTCTCATGCTGGTTTTGTGGAAAGCACCACTTCTGAGGTGCAGTCCTGCTAATGACCCTCCCTCTCTCCCCACCCCAAACGCACAGAGCGTGCTTCCCTTCTTCGTGGCCACGAAGATGACCAAAATCAGGAAGCCCACTATGGACAAGCCCACCCCGAAACGCTATGTAGCTGCGGAGCTGTCCACTGTGGGTCTACAGAACCAGACCAATGGCTATTTTCCCCATGCTATCATGGTACGTAACCATGACCCCTTCGAAAACGGCCATCTTGGGAAGGTTGTAGCTGGTGTCTCTGGTCGGTACTATACAGGGGCGGAGCTAAGGTTTTGTCTTGGGGGTTGAGAAAAGCTCAGGGGCCGCATTATATTAATATCTTGTTGCATGATACAATTTTAGTGGTAGTAAATACAGATGACTTGTGGCAAAAATAGTTCAAGGGAGGGGCACAATTAGATGTCATTTCCTCTGCTGTTCCTCCAACCTTTGTCCATTTTTAGATGCACCAGGTTGATGTTTTCTCTTCATACTTGCTCATTTCTTGTAGGTGAATGTGTAACTAGCTGATGTCACACTACTTACTGCTCTAACGGGAAATGATGCAACTGTAAACAGTCAAGATCAATGGGGGCACCGTAGAATGTGTAGGGCCCACCCCTGGTCCTATAGCCATCCTTCATCCACCTGTGCTAAAGGCCGTCTTTCTGCTTTGTGCCTCCAGGGGTGGGTCACCACAGCCCTGGTCCCAATCAGTGTGGTCATCCATCTTGGCATGCAGATGCACAAGGCCCAGCGTGCCAGATATCTAAGGAGGAGGAAACAGCACTGAAGGCTCGTCATTGGCTGGAGGGGGATGTGGGAGGAGTCTTCTGATGCTGCCCTCTGACTCCTGTGATTCTGTAGTTTGTGCTCGTTCCCACTGAATTGCTGTCTACAGTGTGCTGTGTTGGTATTCCTGAATACTGGGCTCAGTCATGTTTCTGGGGTTCGGGTTACTTTCTTCATGTTTTCCCTGGGTGGGGTTTGTGTGTCTGTGAGACATTGAAAGCTTTAGTGAGGTATCGATGAACATTGACAAATGAAATGTCTTTCAAAACACGTTTGACCCAAGGGTGGAATTTCTGTCAGTCTGCTAACTTTCTTTTTCCACACACACACACACACACACACACACACACACACACACACACACACACACACACACAAAAAAAAAAAGAATCTCCAATTTATTTCGCATGATGTGATTTCAACCACTTTTTTAACATTGGTAAAATCAACATTGTATCTCTGAGGTACTGGGTATTTTGTGACATACTGTAGTCTCTCACTTGTGTAAAAAAAGAAACTGGTACCAAATATTTCTAGATTTGTAGCTATTTTTTTAATGTATTCACATTATATTTATATGAAGTGTATGGTGGGAGCCATTTCCCCATGTATTCTGCATTATCCCTGTGACCCAAAGATTGATGGTGGTGCTATTTTGATAATTTTCCATCAGTAGTGTGAGAAACACTAAGTGCCTTCATGGTTGTTTAATATATTGTTGTGCCTGTAGGGAAACTAGTCATGTTTAAAGAGACTGGTATAATGTAGCATTATGTATTTAATATTGTACGCTGCCAGGGTTTAAGTGGGGGGGTCTTGAATACTACTACACGACTACTGAACCTACGTATACTTTGCCAGATTTTGATTGACTTGGATTAAGTCTGTTCAATTCAGTGGATAACTGCTGATACTCCATACTGGAGTCATTTTCAGAATCTATTTACCAGCTCTCTAAATGTGTCTAGTAACCCACAATCTGCCTCTTAGACTACAATGTAGCTAGGTTTTCATTGCAGCCACCTGTATAACAGTTGATGACTTGATATAATTAATAAACGCGTTACATGGGGGAAGTTTTGGTCTTTTTTTTTTCTTGTACATTTTCCTTTCATCGACACGTGATTTCCTCGATACTCAAACAGAACAGACGGAACCATATATCAACGGGATAGTTTCCCTATCGGGGGACACATTTATATGTAACACCAACACGGCACCGAAGTCAACATGCAAGTTAGGCTGTTAGTGCGGTCAAGAACAAAATGAACGGCAATTCACTTTAAAAACATACTGTGATTGTTTCGTTAAGGTAAATCAATGATGGTTTATTTGTTTTAATCCCACGGTACTGTTATCGGTTTCCTGAAATAAATCTGCCCCTGTCAGCAGCTAGGTAAGTTGTGCACCTGTCTTTGGTCAAACCTGCGATCCCCATCTCGGGCTTGTTAGTGATCAGACGTGACCAGATGCGTTTAATTTTACCCCGCCTGCAGTAGTATGCTGTTGTCGTTTTAAAATCATATGCAGAAAAACATTTGGCCAGTCATATAAATCACCTACTTTAGCAATACTGTTGAATGCGCATTTAAGTGTGGATTTAATAGCCTCTCTAAACTAGAGAGAATGTATTCGGCGCCTTTCCCACTGCTTTGTGAACTGCTGTGCGGTCACGTCGACTGGTGATGGCAGTAGAAGCAAATAGTCAAATTGTAGCGCAGATCGGTGTCCCGGTTAAGCACGAACTCCAATCAGATGGTTTAGTATGCTGTAATATTATTCATACCGTTCAGTTACGGCCTTATAACTTCTCACTACCCGCGACCTATTTTCAGGTCCATTAGTGCAAAATTGTCAGAAAAACATGGGGGATAAGCGACAACGAGCGAGAGTGCAAGGCTCCTGGGCCAAATCTGCGCAGCTGCCAAAAGGTACCTATAAAGACAGAAAAAACGATTAAGCTGGTGTTTAAAAAAACATCCTGCGTGTAAGTATATGGAAGTCTCCCAGTGTTTGCCTTAATGTTTTTACATATATTTGCCTGTAGGTGGTGCTCGAGGAAGGGGGGAAGTGTCACTTCCGTGCCAGACACGCGCTGGAAGCTGGGGTACCGGACCGCAGACGTTTGAGTTCCAGCAGCCGGCGAAGGTAATAGGGGCGGTAGCCAGGGGATGAGACCTGCCATGGTGGGGCGGTTGATGCAGGGATGCCAATTGAGACGCAACTGTTGTGACACTCTCGCTTTCAAACTGTCACACTAAGGCAAGTAATCTTACGGCAAATCTATATTATTCCATTATAAACCTAAAATTGGCTACATCAAAAGCATTGGGGTAGTTCGCAAACCCTACAGACTATTTACAAGGTGATAAAACTCTTACATGCATGTTAATGCGTGTGCAGACTTGAATTGAAAATCTCACTCCTGTAGATGTTCTCCATGGCTTGTTCTCATCATGTGCATCCCCACACACTCTCTGACCTCCTCTTTTTCTTGCCTACCTCCTCAGCCCTTGAGAGAAGTCCCAGTGGAGAAGGTGATAGAGTAAGTATGAGGCTTTTTTTCTTGCATTTCATGGTGCTTCTGAAACTCATGTGACCACGAACCTTCGTGATCATCATCAGCCCTCTGACAGGCGTGAAAGTCTAGCAGGCAGCTGGCTTCTCGTCGTGCTTGTGTCGTTCATGTTCCTCCTTCTTCCAGACATGCAGGGGAATATGAAATAAGCCAGGGGCCCACTGGTGTTTCAAGGTGAGTAGAGGAAGAGGAACTGAGTATAATCAACCATGCAAGATCGAATGTTGTTATACTTTAATAGATTAAATGTAATGTGTGTGTATGTTGAAGCAGGCTGAAACTGGTTCCTGGGTTCCTGTCCCAGGAGGAGGCTGACTGGATGTTCAGCAAACTCTTCACTGAACTTCCTTGGTCACAGAAGACCAACTTCAAGCAGGGTGTGTGGCCAACTTTCTTTTTCCCGGTCGTCAGAAAATTTGGTAAATGTTCGGCTGCCTTTGCCCCGATATGGAATGCGACGGAGAAAAATAGGAGTTATTAATGTCAGCAGGTCTTGCTGCTTCAAACCAGTTCAGAGTGGCTTGAAACCCAGAGGTCATTAGAACTTTCCCAGCATGGGTATTGATGTAATCTGATACAAAAACAGATTAAAATGGTCCTTATGCGGTACTATTCAGCCAAAACAAACTGTGCCACATGTTACTGATATTTGCATCACAGAAGTGGATATTATTAGCAACAGGGGAGCACAGGAGATGGCAGAGATGGACAGGAAACCCCTGTGCTTGTACAGTGTTCCCAGTCCCAGTGAAGACCTGAAATGCCTGCTGATTTCTGAGATCCAGCAAATAAATTTATCTTTATTAGTATTGTTATAGGATTTTTTTAGTGTGTCGAAGGACAGAAAATATTTGTTCTTGATTGCAGATAGGAAAGTTTGGAACATTCTGTGTGACTTGGTTTACAAAATGTTTGACTCTCTATCTCTTCCCCCCCCCATAACACACATCTGAAGATGTAAGAAAGACTTAATGAAGATGCATGTTGCTCATTATGGATAATGATATTAATTCTCTTGTGTGTAACCTCTGTTAACGGATGATCCGTACCACCCACTGCGTGTGAGACTCATGTACATCTGCAGTGGGTTGACATTCTCTGCTTCTATCAGGCTTCTTCACAATTGGTTTGTAACATAAATACAGTAAAATCTTTACATTTGTGAGGGTTAGGGGCGGAAGATCCCCGAAAATGTGTAAATCTGCAAATAATACTTAGATCTATTATTAAAAATGCAAAATGAGCAGCATTGAAATATTTAAAAGTTACAGTGAGAAACGCTAGGTCCCACAGTCACAGGGACGACTAACACGTAAGATGCACAGCGTGCCAAGCCAAAAAGCCTAGTTCCCACAGTTTTTTTTTTTTTTTAAACCGAAAATAACTTTAATATTAAAGATATAGTATGCACTTACTCTGTCGAAAATCACATAACACTACGCATCGTTTTATGTGACCCAAATTATTGTTGCTATTGTTTATATGTTTTTGGCGGTGTTCAAATATATTCCCGTTTAATCGCTCACGGCCAACTCGCGAGTAACTGGAACCGCGAATGTCAAATTTGCGATTCTGGAAGGACAACTCTAACACGCCGTTCTCCAAAGTTCATTCTTTCCTTGTAGAGCTTGAGTGTTACATTAAGGTTGACGTGACGTTCTGGGTTGGGTCCTTTAGGGCAGATGTGTATGATGAGTTTGTTTAAGGCTTCAGTGGGCTCCTGTCTGCCTGTGCTGGCTCAGGGCGGGCCTACGAGGAGCCCAGGCTGACGTGCTGGTTTGGCGAGCTGCCGTACACCTACTCGAACTCCACGCTGCAGCCCAACTCGCAGGTACACCAGCCAGTCACGCTCCACTTCCTCAGGTGATTGGGTCGGAGTCTGCCCGTAGCTAGAAATATGTTTCGGGGATGAGGGCAGAAGAGCCACTAGAGATTTTGGGCCCCATGAAAGCACATCATATTGGCCCCCCAGCCTGGACCAGTCCAATTATGTTTCAAATGTTTGAACTTGGTCTAACTCCCTGTCAATCATCCTGACTCCCCCCCCCCCCCTTTATGGCATTGCTGCGGTATGGGGTTGGTTGATTTTGCCGATTGGATTGGTGCAAATTTTGTGGGGGGTGTTCAAATCCGCAATTTTACTTCCTGGTACCGTGCCTGGGTTTGCGGTGGTGAGGCTCTTTCCTCCCCCCCCCCCCGTGCTCCAGTGGCACCCAGTGCTGATCCAGCTTCGGGAAGCTGTGGAGCAGGCTTCAGGACGCTGCTTCAACTCTCTGCTCTGCAACCTGTACCGGGACGGGAAGGACAGCATCTCCTGGCACAGCGACAGCGAGCCCTCGCTCGGCCCACAGCCCACCATCGCCTCCCTCAGCCTGGGGGACACCCGCTGCTTCAGCCTGCGGAAGCAGCCAGACCTGGTGAGGCCCCACAGATCCCTGTCTCTGCCTGGGGGGGTGGCGTCCATCCCTGAGTGTGTGTGCATGTGTGAAGGAGGCGGCGGCCTCCGGCTTCATGTGCTACGTGATTCTCATCTGCTTTTGGCTCAGGAGGAAGATGGGGATTACACGTATGTGGAGCGGCTCCGGATCCCACTGGCCCACGGGACTCTGCTCATCATGGAAGGCGCCACGCAGGAGGACTGGCAGGTATGCCGCTGTTTCATTAGGGAGCGTAAGTTTAAACCACTTGACCCCTGAACTGGCAGGGACCCCAGGCAAGTTTCTATCTCACTTTGTACTGTGAGGTCAAGGGTCAAAAAGTTAAGAGATAGGACTTAGATACCCCGGGACACCATCAGGAAGGCATGCTGTGTGGAGCAGAGTGAGAGGTGGTGTACCATAGCATTAATACCATCATCAAACTAGGGGAAACGCCCCTCTATCCCTTAGGGGAGGGCTTGCTGGTATTAAATTAAACTTAACAGAGCACTGTAAGTTAAGATATGCTGAAATTAACCAGGCCTCTTGTGATTTTCTGCAGTATATTTTAGTTTATTTATCCAAGTTTCCTTTACAGGGGTAAATCTGGTAATGAGTAATGAGTAATGAGTTGGTAATGAGTAATGAGTTGGTAATGAGTTGTTGTTTATTTGTCCTTCAAACCTGTGAGGTGGTTGGGGGGAGCCGGAATATGGCTGAAGACCTCAATATAGTTTATGGGAATGACTGACTGAGACCCTTATCAAGGACGATCTGACCTGGTGTATGACCTCGAACGGCACAGGAAGCATCCTGCGGACTCAGGAAATGTGACTAAGGTCCCTCTGTTCCTTAAAGGAATACCTTGTTAAAATGAGCCCATTTCTGTCAAATCTACAGCTGTACAATGACACATTGCTGTAGGTAATGGTGAAGCAGAGTTTTGTGAAGTTGTAGTGAGTGCAGGCAAGAATGTTTTTCTCCACAAGGTCACCTTTCACCTCCCCCATGGGCAGCCGGGACTGGGGTGACTGACACATGCTCCAGACACCAGAGTTGCAAAAGCAGCGTGTGAGGCTGATCTTTATGTCTCGTTGGAGCGAGAAGGTGCCGGGCTCCATGGTGAGGCTGCAAGGGAGGAAAACGCAGCGTTGCTGTGATGGGTTGTTTATTCAAGCCGTGGCATGGAAACGCTCATGGACGACAGAGCAGCTGGTCTGCCATATTCTGATTGTGGCCATCTTTGACATATATGTGACGTTGTGTGTTTTTTGGTTAAATGTCAACAGCTTGTCTAAGTCTGATAGTTGCAAATAAGTCCTGACTTTGTTCTTGTGGAAAATAGCCGCCATCTTGGGACATGAACACAAGTCCTAAGGTTTATCTCCCAGATGATGCCTTGGAGCAGGAGTGCCATGGCCTGTCACAGTGGCTCCCCCTGGTTGTGTTACCCCAGAACACCTTAGACTCCTCCTTGAGTTAAACATGGACTTAACATGTCTTTCTGATATGTTTGTATGTGAAAACACCCATGCAGTGATATTGTTGTGCCTTTATGACTTTAACATACTTCTACTTGTATGTAGCGAATTATAAGTTTCTTTGGATAGAAGTTTCTCCTAAATCAATAAATATGAATGACTAACCCCAGTAGCCCTGCAAGCAGATGGTGATTTAGTGCAGATGGTAATTTCAAAACAAAATATGTTTGCTCTGCTGGATCCACCCGTAAGTGCTAAATATATATATGTCTTTGGCAGCGATGTGTTTGCCCGCCTTTGGCTCCTGGTGCAAAGGTGAGCCGGATGGCCGGGTGCGGATCTGCTTGTGGTGGGATTTTTGCTGTAGCCTGCTCGTAGCGTCCCACACTATGTGACTGGTTTCCTAGGTTACCCGGCACTTGGTTTCCTAGGTTACCCGGCACTTGGTTTCCTAGGTTACCCGGCACTTGCATTGTAGTCATCGCCAGCACCACGTCCTAATGTCATTATGGCAAGATGGTGCTGCTGTTATGATCTTGCCATATGGTGTGGGCTGCCCTTCTGCTGAGCCAAAGCCGGTGTCCCCAAAGTGTCACCTTGTCTCTCTGCGCCCTCCTCTCACAGCACCAGGTGGCCAAAGAGTACCACGACCGGGGCCCCCGGATTAACCTGACCTTCCGTACCATCTACCCAGAACCAGCTTGGCCCGAACGGGCCCAGAGCAACGGGCGCTGGGGAGGGCGATGGTGACCGGTGGATGGATGGTTGGAACGATGGGATGGCAGTGTGGAGGAAGAGGATTATTGTCTTGGTGGGGCTGGGGGTGGCTGCAGGAATGTTGGACATGAATGACATGGTGAGGTACAGGCTTCTGTGCAGCCTGACACACGAAGCTTTTGGCTCCTCTTGAAGGTTCTGGTTTTTGAGTTATCTGTGCATTTTTCTTTATTCTGGCCTAATTTTGTGCTGGTTTTTACCACTCTGCCAGGTGGCATGGAGTACCCATTCTTTAAACGTTCTTTCTTTCTCGCTCTGTTTTTGGCTAAAACTTAAATAGTGTGATGGGTGAAAATGTGAATGATATTTCCGGAGAGTACCAGAGATACGTGCCAGTTACACTCCATAGCAAGAGCCTGTGGTTTATAACTTTTTTTTCTGAAACACATTTAGTTTCTGTACAATTTTAAGTTTATTACACTCATACAGATTCTAAAATAAATATACTGTTGAAATTAATATCAAATGTCTATGTGGCTCCTTTTGTTAAATGCCTTAGACAGAAGCCAAGGAAAAAGCAGTGAAATCAATTGGTGTCCCTGAAGCGATGTTTCGCTGTTAATTTGTTTTTCTTGTGCCCAGTGTGATGCAACATTGTTTTCCTGCCGAACAGATGTTAGCTGGTAAGTAAGTCTGAGTGAAACAAGGCTTTGCTTTTTCGTTTGGGGGTGGGGGGTGTTCTAAGGCTGGGTGGGCAGTGGTTTGAAGTTTTTCTGTGGTTCTTGTACGTAAGCGGGGCGGATGCACAGTCAGAAGGCTGCCTTCGGGACACATTTGCAGCACAACACTTGACGTACTTCCAGAGGATTAGGAAGATGTGGCTGGCGGCCATTTTTCACCCACAGCTAAGAACCAAGGTGACTTGAGTATTACTGGTGTCACAAAAGCCTGTGCCAGTTAATGCTGGTGAAACTGAAGTTCACCAGGAACCTCGTTAACGTCGTTTCAGTGTCTTTTTCTGCCTGATGACAAAACCGAGGTTTGCTTATCTCTCCTCACAGCGACGCACAACTCCACTGTGTGAAGCTGGTTTTCTTTAAGCCTTTGCAGATAGGAATTTTTTTGCATTTACTTTGCAGATGCTTTATTCCAAAGCGACATAACAGTGAGGATCAAAGAGTAGGGTCAGACATTAAACCTGGTGCAGGTTTAAGGGCCTTCCTCAAGGCCAAAGGATTCAAACCCACAACCTTCTGGACCTGGCCAAAGATCAGTAACTGACTGCACACTACTTGGCTTTACTTACTGTTATGGGTAGGCTTTGTGTTTGACAAAAATACAACCTCGTCTGTTCATCCATACTTCTACGTATTATAACATATGTGAAACGCTCTGTATACTGCCCCCCCGGCCCCCTGGCTTCCCTACAAACACACCCCCACCCCCAGGAATGCCCTCCATCCCTCCCAGCTTACCAACATCATCTATTAATAGGTGTTTGTAAGATATTGATTACTGGTAACTGAAAGCTAAGCACCGGGGTCTCCCAGCCAGAGGCAGCGGGGACATCCCGCCTGTGGCGAGGTCAGAGCTGAAAGACTCAGCGTCAGGGGAAGCCCTGAGTCGTGACATTGGGGGCAAGTCCGAGGTTGTACGTCACGAGTTCAGGCCAACAGGTGGATGCTCGCCCTGTTTGTAAGACGGCAGCATGTATTTTCAGCGTCTGCTGTCAACATACATATGGTACCAGTCAAAAGTATGGCGATATCTACTGAAGATCGTTTGTTTTTCAACAAGATGTCCTGACCCCCACAATCCCCTGACCTAAACCCTATAGAGATGGTTTGGGATGGGTTGGATCAAAGATTTGGTAGCCAACTTGTGCCCAGAACTTGTGGACACTTCTTCAGGACTGCTGGAGAAGCATTCCAGGTGCCTGCATCTGGAAGCTGGCTGAAAAAATGCAAAGAACCTACAATGCTGTCATCAAAGCCAAAGGGAGCATTTTGAAGAGTCTAAAATTTGAGAATTTTGTGATGTTGAACACTTCTCTTGGTTGTTGTGATTTTTGATATATATTACCTCATTGCCTTGAGGCCTTTAACAATAAAGTGAATAACATATAGTATATGGACAAAAGTATTGGGACACCTGGCTATTATACTTACAGGAATTTTTATGACATCCCATTCTGAATCCATAGGCATCAATATGGAGTTGGTCCCCCCTTTGCAGCTATAACAGCTGCCACTCTTCTGGGAAGGCTTTCCACAAGAGTTTGGAGTGTGTCTGTGAGAATGTTTGCCCAGACACTGATGTTGGACGTGAAGGCCTGACTTGGCTCGGAATCTCCATTCTAGTTCATCCCAAAGGTGTTCAGTGAGGTTGGAGGCCAGTGAAGTTCTTCCACATCAGACTCACCCAACCATGTCTTTGTAGTAGTAATAGTTCATCGATCCCAAAGGAAATTCCATGGACCTTGCTTTTATGCGGTGTGGATCCGTGACACTAATCACACGGCTCCTGGGCTGGAGTTTGGATGCCTTGCCCTTAGTTTTGTGAACATCGCGTTCATGTTCTGTTTTTTTAATGACTCTCATCATATCAAAAATCAGTTTCTCAAAAGTCTCTGTTGACCAAAGGATCCAGTTATATTTCCCATGCGGTTTCATAATGTGATCCGAAAACCTGTAAACATGAACACAGAGGCCCTCTGTAATGTTTCAGCCCTTCCAGAGTAACCCAAACAGATGCCCTCAGCTGTTTGTATTTGAGTAGCAGCGGTTTTGGGCCAGCCGGCTGATGCTGTGCTCACCTGAAAACACACCGCTGATGACAAAGGCCCTGTTCTGGGGCCTGGATTCTGGGATAGATTCACAGCGTGAGTAGGTGTGGTCTGGGAAGATGGTTAATGATGTTATGTAAGTGGATAGGCGGACCCTGATAGGATTACCCTAATGTGGCCTTGCAGGTCGTCCTCGGCTCTGTGTGCCTGCCAGTGGACTGTTGACATAATCAACACTGCACACCCCCAAAACTGGATCCCAGGCTCCTAGAACTGTGGCATAATTGGTTCCTTCTGTCCATCTACTGCTGAATTACTGCCATTCTGTAGCAGTCCTTCCCCCATGTTCTAGCATCCTCGTGTTTTGTGTCCTCATTCTTGCCCAGAACTATTTGAATTTTTCTTTTTAATGGTTGGAGAAGGGTAAATGGCATGTTTTCCTGGATTATGAAGCAACAGCATTTGAATAGCAAGTCTGTGTCCTCAGTCACTGTACCTCCACCTCTGTCGTCTTGGAACAATGCATCGTTTGGCCTGGCTTTTGTCACAGTCGTCCAATAGAACTTTGTGTTGATGTAAACACGTTTTTAAGTATTTTCAGTGTTATTACTCGTGAGAACAAGAGGGAAGTACCCCAGAAACAGAAAAATGTGGACAAATGACACTGTCCCACAACAAAGACACTGTGTTTGTGTTTTTGACCTTTGACCTTTGTGGTAATGTGTATGTGTGTGGTGGTGTGACTGTCTGTTTGTGTGTTTCGGAGCAGAGGTGTCAGTGTCATCTACAGACTGACTATGTGAAATGTAACAACTGTGTCCACGTATCTCACTCATTACATTGGATGGTGGGTGCTTCTTCCCATAACAGATTCTTTAGATGATAATTTTAGGTAACTAAACTGTAGCCATTTTTATCCTTAAATATTTTACCTGGTTCGGGGCTCCTCTAAGCATTGTTTTTGGTTAGCGTGTGTCTCTGTGTGGTTTTGTATGTATTACATTGTCCCAACAATGTAAACTTGATACTTTTTTTTACATGTTTTACATTTTTTTGGTCCCCACAGTCTCCCCCCCCAACACAATTTTATAAAATACTGTCACTGTAATCAAAAAATTAAAAATGCCGTCACATCATTTGAAGAAGCACCAACACCAGCACCTTCCTGCCATCACCTGCCTGCCCTCTGCTCCGTGACAGTATAATTTGACCTCCTCCTCCGCCGGCCCCTGGAGGTTGGGCTCCCCCTTTGAGTCTGGTTCCTCCCAAGGTTTCTGCCTTCTAGGGAGTTTTTCCTTGCCACTGTCGCCTCTGGCTTGCTCACTGGGGGCTGTGGGCGGGGTTAATGTAAAGCGCTTTGAGACTATATAATGTTGTGAAAATGCGCTATACAAATAAAATTGACTTGACTTATGTTCAAGGTGTGTGTGTGTGTCTTGGGGTTACTTCAACCCTCTTCAGGAATCACTTCATGATCTTTTTGATGAACCTTCAGTCAGGGCACAGTACAAGACAGGACAGTTTCCCATAGCTCCCCCTACTGGGTGGGAAGACCTTGGCAGGCATCACTCACCTCAAGGACTTTAAAGTTACCCCCCTTTCATTTCTTCCATGGCTTGATGTCTGGGTAGAAGGCTAGTTTCATACTTTCAGTAAGTCAAGATTTTGAGAATGAGCCATTGACATGCCCAGTAACATTATCATAGCATTGTTCATCTATGTTGGCTGTTTTCATTTTCAATGCCCATATAATCTAATGTGACTTGTTTACTATTTTTAACATATTTCTCACTATGTTCAGTGTGTCACAGAGGTCACAGCTTGATACATTCATATAAACTCTCAATAGTTTTGCAATTACGATCTACAGTATAAATATAATCCACACCAATCCAAGGTTGCTGAATTGTTACAATATTTCTGTCTTAAGGCCACGACAATTCCTAACAATTAATTTACACTATATTATAATGTTTTTGAGTCTGTGTTGTGTTCTACCATTACCATGGGCTTCCATGCACGTGTTTGTATACATGCACGCTGGGAGTTTTCTGAGTTGTGGGAATGGCTTCCGTGCCAGAAAGACTGGCTGTCGGTTTTTAGTGATGGGTCCCTGGAGAAAGTTTGTTTTCATTCCCTAATGTGCATGTGATAACACAGAACACGTCCCCCCTCCACCCTGTTCTGGAAGGGACCACAGCTCCACGCCTGGCACTTCCAAGGTTACAATGATCATTGGCCGGCCAGATACCCCCGGGAAGAAAGAATATCGCAAGGCCCAGATTCCGCCACTGCGTGGCTCAGATGCGAGTCACTGGTGCCCCTTTCAGTCTAAGTGACCCTCGGTTCTGCCGAAAATAGGCTGCCTGGCTGGGATGTGGGGCCATTTCTTCCCAGCCATAATTTAGGATGGCGCGCATTGCAAACCTTACAGTCTGTTACTGGCTTACCAAGAAGCTGTACATTCATAAAAATATTATCTTCTTTAGATCAGACCGTTTACAAGTGATATAAACGTAAAAGAATTTTATCTGAAGACATGCAGCCATGAAAGGGGTCTGGGCTCACTTTCCTACTGGGGAATCATGGGAAATCTTAGGGGACAACTCTGTCGCCCCCCTGGCTATGAGCCCTTACACCCCCACGGACCCCCACGCTGCTTGACATGGATTCAGACCAAACTGTGTTTCTGTATACGTCTGGATCCAGGTATTCGTTAACATCTGTGCGCTGCCACCCCAAGGCCATGACAATAAGATTTCCCGACTGTAGGGAAAACTGTAGACTAGAGGGGTTGGAGTCTGCCAGTTGGTGACCACTGCTTTAAAACTTCAAAGGTGTTTCTCCGGCTGAACTTGCGGTCCTGTGTACCTTGTATAGTCCTGTGAACTGTTGAGTGAAGGAGATCATTTAGTATTTCCTCTCCACCTCCTGGGAAAGCAGACGAAATCAGAGAGACAAGGCTGATATACAGACCTCAGGCCTGGGGTGGCTCAAAGTCTGCATTTAGGTATTACTTCTATATTACAGTAAAGGCACAGCACTGGGCCGATATGTCAGGGTCAAATCCTGGGGCTGCAGGCTTGCTTTCTGAGATCAGGCCCTATATTCACACTCCAGCGAAATGTGCCCACCCCTCCACTCACCGTAGACCGGGAAAAGAAGAGGGGGGCCAGGATTCATCATGTGATTTCACCCGACGAGGGGGCGTCAATGGGGAGTCAACGTCAGAGGTTCCAAAATAAAGCAGACAGTTTTCGGAAAGGCATGTCTTCGCCCCTCTGCTGTGGGTGTTTGGCAACACTCCCCCACCCCCCTACACTGGGACAACGCTTCCTGGGAATGCATCGATCGCCACGCTCCCCTGACCATGACCGTTTACAGATAGGTTAATTATAGCTGCAGTAACACTGAATGCGTGGGGTGACACAAATTTTCTTGGACAGGTCATTAACCCACTGTCTGTCACTACTGCCGCAGCCCACCCACCCCTGTCACTCTCCCCTCTACAAGGCCCCCTGCTGTCCAGTCTGTGTGTGTGCTTATGGGGGAGTGTCCACACTCCGGGAGTGTTTGTGCTGTATCTCCGTGGACGTGTGTGCAGGACACTCTGTCACCTTCTGTACATGTGTACTCTCCTCTCTCCCTGTCTAGTAGTACTTGATGGCACGTTTGCCTTGCTCACGCTGAGTTCCTCTCTCCCTGGCTGCCCAAACACCCCCCCCCCCCACCACCCCCATTCACGTGGCAGGCATTTATTTGAGGGGGCTGATTCCGGAGCAGTGGTATGGCAATCGGAACTGACTATGCCAAGAAGGGAGGGGCTTCAGGGCCGAGCTGGGGAGAGAGAAGAGGGTCGGGCCGGTGGCTGGGAGCTATATAAACTAGCGTCGGATGCGTCTGCTTCAGAGCGATCGCCAGAGAGACGGCGATTCTGAGCTGGGAGCAGTAGAGTGAGCAGAGAGGCTGAAAGCGGCAGTGAAGACGCAGCAGCGGAGAGGCTAACAGGGCCGGCCGGACGGACAGAGAGCGTGGCATCTCCAGTGACACGCTTTTGTTGATTTTGCGGTTACTGGCCACAGACGTCTCACGTCACAACCACGGGCACCTCAGGGAGAGCGTCAGGGAACTGCGAACAGGAGGCCCAGGTCCCACGCATGGCAACGCGTCCCGCAGAAGGCGCCAGCAGCTTCCACGCGCTGCATGCGCACACGCTGGCCTCTGCCATGGAGGAGTTTCCCCAGCAACTCCCCGTGCCTAAGGGCCCTGCCCGGGGCCGCAGCCGGGCCCGTCCACGCCGGCCGCGCGAGGCACGCTTCAAGACGCAGCCGGTCACCTTCGCTGAAATCGCTGAGGTCGAGGAGGAGGGCGTGTCTCCCCTGGAGGAGGAGCGTGCCAGGCGCTCCTTTCTGCAGTCGCTGGAGAACCTGCGCCGGAGCACGCAGGCACTACACGGCCCTTCCTGCCGCCACGCCCTGGCTGCCACGCCTGTGCGGCCCAGTCTGGACTCCAGCGAGCCGGAATTCGCCCAGTAACGCCCCTCTGGCACTGACGTGCTGCCCACCGCTTCACACTGAAGCATGACCTAGCGGACTCTCAGTGCGTAGACGCCACTGGCCCCGTTTATACATGAAGTTATTTGTTTTTGTAGCACTTGATTCGTTTGGCGACTCCAGTGACATAAGACTGGCTGAAAAAAAGCTGCTTAGCGAAACGACATAGCATGTGACATGTGACGTGGCGCCATGGTGACGACAGTATCACTCCATTGTTTATGTTCAACTTTCTTTTTTACTGAATAAGGCCTTGGACCTTGGTGGATCTATATAAGTGTATTTTAAAGAAGGGTTGGGTATTTTTTAATTTCTTTAGAAGGAAAATACTCACATTGTGCCTGAATGTGTTCTGGCCTAGTTTGAGATATGCTTTGTTGGGTTATTGACTGTAATAGCAAACTGTACATCTGCATACATGGATAAAATGAACGGATGCAAATATGTTGTGTGATAAGTTGGTCAGATGGTCTAAGTGCACAAACTGTTTCTCCTGAAATAAGCCAAACAGCTCAAACTTCTATATGTTCCAGTGCAAAGCAAGATAAACAATATCAACACCTATTATCAATGTGTAAAAATCAGATATTTATTTGATGAATTTTTATTTTGTATTTTGGCAACTTTGTTGACATTGCATACTTTAACATGTAAATTTTTAGTTTTAAAACAGAATCCTTTCTACTGCTGTTTTGCATTTATGATATTTTTTTAAACATTTCTTTTCTTAATTATTGTAATAAATATTTGCAAATATGAATTAGTCTTTTGTCCATGTTTACTGTCATATGCTGTAATGCCAGTCTCGCCCAGACTTGCATAAACACTACAAGCCTGTGACAGGCTGCTCTGGCATGGTGGGACATATTTTGCTCGCTTGAGATCCCCCTTACAGGAAAGGAGTCGAGGAATGTCAGCTGGGAGAGTTCTGGATCACTATATATTGGCTGGAGTGGCCTCCAGGTCCACAGCCCCCCCCCCCCCCCCCAAGCATATTACTTTGATCCTGCTAAGCTAGCTGGAGTTGCTGTGAGCTGTTTAATTGTACCAGCTTATGGGTAAAGAATAATCTGTGACCCCAGTTAGAAAGCAGCGGGAAAAGTTGCTGTTTGTGCCAAGGTGTTTGCCTCCTTGTGCCCTGGAGGGCAGAGTGGTCCCTAGGTCAGGGTTTAGGGGAAAGGTTGAGATTTGGGGTCTGCGCTCGCCTTACTCTTCGAAGATAATACCCATTTAAAGCCAGCATCGGCCTTCTGTGGGCAGATTCAGCACAGCCAACAGGAAGATGGTAGCCATATCTCATTAGGGCTGTTGGTGTACCCCCCTGACCCCCATTTCGGTGTAGGGGCCGGTGCCAGACGCTTGGACGAGCTCCAGCCCTCTCCAAACTCTGGACGTGCCTCACGCAGTGAATTTGGAACACACTTTGCTTCTGGCGTCCTGTGTGGAAGTGGGAACAGCCCAGCTGGCGACAGCTAGGGAGCATCCCACAGGAACGCCGCGCATGGCTGCACGCGGAGGAGATTTGGTGTTTTACACAGTAGTTCCCAAGGCATCGTGTGCGCTGCATTAAATGGTTCGCAAGTGTTTCTTATTAAGCCGCCTGTCCTTTGGGCCACAGTTACAAGTTTATGGTAGTAATCAAGAAGTTTTTTTTCTCATCACTGTACTCGTATTTGTCGGGCTTCTCTGTTGCCCTGGTAACTGAAAATCCATTATAATGTGCTGTTAGCCAGTGTATAAAGCTTATGGTCAGTCCTCCTGCTGTATATAGCCTGCCACATTCGACTTAGTTTCTCTTTGCTCCAGAATGTTTCTCTCTGTATTGCCGAGCTGAGAGTTTAGGAAAGTAGGCCGAGGTCTGCCTTCATATGCTTGGAGTATTATTACATCGCAGCCAGACGTCTTTATTCAGGCTTTTGTAAGAACATAATTATCTGTGAAGTAACCGTCTGTTGTTTACACTCAGAGACCCTGTTTTAATGACTCATACGATGTAACACAGTCTCATTATTCAAACCTGATAAGTGACACGTTTTAAAGGCTCTGGCTCTGCCTGTCCGCTGCCAAGTCCTACGGCGCAGCGTGTGTAGGCTGACGCGGGTGACGGCCCGCCAATCAGGACGACGTATGACTGACAAGTAGCGTGTTTTCGCCAGCCACACTAAATGACATGGTCGCAGGTTGGCAGGCACGCCTAGGAGTCTGCCAGTGAATGGGGGATACATACGCTTGTCTTGAGTGATATTTTTACGCTGTGTTTTACAAGTAGTCTCACGTCTCCCTGGCTGAAGAAGCCAGAATTGCCTGCCAGAGAGTGAAGGGCTGCAGGACAGAGAAGTAGGTTAAGGAGACCCTGAGTCACGAGTCCTTAGGAAATGTAGGTTGTTGCTATGGTACCTAAGATATACCCCAATAGGTAATGTGGATCAAAAATTCAGTTCAAACCCGTGTGATGCATATTGTGGATATAACAGGAGCTCCCACTGGACGATGACAATGGCTTGGAAGGATTCGATCCCTCTTCTGCTATTTTGCTGCTAAGTAATTGTAGGATGTTTTTGTGTGTCAGGGGGGAGGGGGGTTAGCCTGTTACCTCACAGCTCCAAGGCTACAGGTTTGGAGCCAAATGACACTTTTCACAGCTGGTGAATTTGTTGTTGGCACTAAGAGACCTAGTGAATGAGTGACTGAATGACTAGATTAGTGAATGGAAAATAAAGGAGATTCTAGAGAGGGGGGGGGGGGCACTCATTCTAGCCAATCAGATTTTTGGAAAGCATTTCTTGACTGAAAGAAACATACAGAATGCCAGTAGGTCTGCTTTAGCTGACTCATCTACCAGGTGAGATCAGAGCTAATCGTGTTCTGTCATTGCAGAGCTCAGTCACAAAAAAGCAGATGATGTAGGTCTTTCTACTGACTTTAACTCTGACCTGAAACTGCACAGAAGATCAGTGTCTTAGGAGGCACTTTGGATTAGCTGTGGCATTCTTCTTTAACTTTCCTCTGGATTTCATAATGCCAGCAAGAATTAAAAAATAACACGTAAGCATTCAGTTTGTAAACTAAAACACTAAAACGCTTCTATTTTTGCCCTTACACCTAAAAGAGCTGGCATATATGTATCATGGGGACCTTCACCATGACCTATGACCTGGATGGGAATGGAAAGCAGATGTCATCAAGCCACGTGAGGAACAGCTTTTGTGAAACAGGAGAGGAGGCCTGGGCATGTGACTGGACAGCTTCCAGCTACTGACCAAGGTTGTCTGACACGTAGAGAGATAGCCCTTTGCGTGGAAGAAGTCTCTGCTGCTCAGCACTGAAGCACTAGGCCCTGAGCGTGACACATAAGCTGTCTACGGTCACCCGTGGGTAGTTGTTTGTAGACGTGGGATGAGCATGACTGAAACCAGACTCAAGTGGGGGGATGGGGGGGTTTCCTTTAATACGTTATTGACCTTTCATAAAGTCCACTTACAGGTACTGAATTGTACAGACCTATAGTGTGTGATTATAGCCAGGTCGTAATGTCAGCCTGTGATATCTGGTATGTTCCCACAGTTTGTGTGGCTGAGGGGATGCATGTCTAAGCAGACAGTAAGTAGCCCAGGAGCACTTAAGGGGACTGAACTCTCATCTTTTCTCTTCACCCTGAATTCCTCAGACTTCCAGTACAACTCGAAGTTCTGTCACCTGCAGAAATTTCCAGATGACTCTGCATTTGTGGGGTGTGTCAGTGGTGGACAGGAGACTGAGTACAGGGAATTGATAGACTGTTTTGTGGCATGGCGTGGGAACAACCACCTCCTCTCAAATGTGGCCAAGATGAATGAAATGGTTGTGGATTTTGGGAGAACCAGGACTAAGCTGAAAATGATTTCCATCCTGGGAGAAGAGGTGGAGCTGGTGGAGGGCCACAGATACCTGGGCTTTCACCTGGACAACAGACTGGACTGGAAGTGCAACACCGAAGATGTCTACAGGAAGGGATACAGTAGACTGTACCTCTTGAGGGAGCTTAAGTCCTTCGATGTGTGCAGCAAGATGTTGCATATCTTCTACCAGTCTGTCATGGCAAGTGCTGTTTTCTATGCCATCTGTAGGGGCAACGGCATCAGAGCAGGCGACTCTGAGAAGCTGAACAAACTGATTAAGAAGGCTGGCTCTGTCCTCGGGACTACTCTGGAGCCCCTAGAGCTGCTTGTGAAAAGAAGGATGTTGCACGAGCTACTCAACATGGACAATACTATGCACCCCCTCCCCAACCTACTGGCCAGACAACAGAGTGTTTTCAGTCAGAGACTCCTTCAGTTTTTCAGCAATAAAGATCATTACAGGTAGTCATTCTGGCCCATGGCAGTAACCATCTATAACGACTCCTCACTGTGCAGGAAGAGGAGTCCCCTCCTCTGAGGCGACACATAATGCACAATGCACATTTACATTTATTTTTCACACTAAAGGTATTTTTGCACATTCGTCCATATGTATTTTTGCATCTTGTAGTTTGGTGTCATGTCGCCAGTGCCTGTTTTCACACTTATGCCTACCTCATGTCTGTGTGCTCCTGTCATTTATGTAAATGGCTACTGCAGCACAAAGAAATTCCCCTTGTGGATAAATAAAGCGATCTGAATCTGAATCTGAATCTTAATATGAATCTGAATCTGAAGTCCCCTCATAGTAGGTTTCATTGTTAAGCCGAAAATCCACTGTTCACCAGCAAGGGGTGATCAGCACCACACAGGTTTACCGCATGCATCTGTGGTCTTCTCATCTTCAGCCATAAAGAATGCCAATGGGGCACGGCTGGTGGCCGGTAATTGTCCCAATCAAGGGGAAACAGACTATGCTGGGAAGAAGATGGGGAGAAAAGGAAAAAGCAAGACAGCATGTGCACGTGCTCTCTGCAAGTGGGAATACTGGGGGACAGGAGACCAACCTGAAGGAACCTCAAGGGGTATCTTCCTGCACCCCTGTCTGCTGTGCCTCCTTTATTAAAACACATTCAATATATGACATTATGACAGGCTGTAGCAGGGGTAAGCAACCCTGATCCTGGAGTGCCAGTATCCAGCAGGTTTCCCATCTTACCTAATGAGTTACTATCTGGCTGAGATCAGGTGTGGTTCATCAGAGACCAGGTAGGATGGAAGACCTGCTGGATACCAGAACTCCAGAATCAGGGGTGCCTTCCTTTGGGCTGTAGTTCATAAACTTGTACTAGGTTAGTATTCAAACTAAGGAGATACGCTAAACCTCAGGAGTGGGAAAATCTAAGAAGTTCTATTGACTATAGTTGTGTGACAGCGATAGTGTAGGCAAATAAAGAAGAAACGGGGAGAGTATTGTATTCTCATGAATATGTTTTTTGTCTGTATTATGCCTCAGTCTGCTTATGTATGACAGTTTTCACTGAGACTGATGGTCATTTTAAGGCGTAAAGGCGAAGTCTGTTACAAAAAGCAAGGAAATGGCAGGTGAGAAGATCAAATTTTCCATTGTTTAAACTCAATTCTTTATGGCCCGAAACAAAAATACGGCTGACGTTTCCTTCACACTGACGTCTTAGATGAAGCCAATCAGGTCATTAAAAAAAAATCTGCTTCTCTTCATCTTCAAGTCTGTAAGTGGTTGTGAATCATTCTTGTGAAGAGTTGTAGATGGCCAAACACAGTCAAACCAGTCTGCGAACACTCAAGGTGCTGGGGACTGCCAAACCCAGATGTTATTCCATCATCATCCTCAGACTCCACAGAACAGACTGAAATACCCTGTGTCCTTCATCCATCTCCCTCTCATAGCTGGAACCAGAAGGCCTGGTCGGCCCCGGTATGCACAGAAGATGAGTGCGTGTGTTCTCGCAGGGCCTCAGTGATATGGACAGGGTGGTGATGTTGATAGGGTGATGTTGTGGTCCAAGAGTCTTATACTCCCCTGCTGATTCCTGGGCACCGATTGGTTGCATCTGTCCAGCCTCAGCTAAAAGTTTGATATGACACTGTACCTGCTGTTTACAAACTACGGTAGATCCTGGAAAGGAGATGGGCAATTGTCCAGGGTGGCATTTTCTGAGGGGGCACCAACCCCGGTGACAACTTTTACTGCCTGAGACAAAGTGCACCCCATGGGCCCTGACCAGCACTGCCTACAAATGTACTTTTATGTACATGTAGTCCGGGCCTCTGGAGGCTTTGTGTCCTGCCAGAATATCCCAAGATTGATGTTGGAGATATCTGCTGTCAGATTTGTGCGCTACAGTACTAAATTGGTGGTAAATAAGCAAACGTAGACCAGCTCAGGCCCAGGAAATCATCTGGCATACACCTGTATTGCTTGGCTGTACCCTGCAGCCTTGTTCTGCATCGTTTCTGTGAATTACTCTCAGACTGGTTTGTTTGCGCATTTGTTTGCAGACATGGGGTCCAGCCATAACTGTTTATTTTTATCTCCTAATGGACTATCTACCTGGAATGGTCACAGTCACATAGACTAAGTGTTTGCACTGCCTCTAGTCTCCTCTACGTTGGCTAATTGCACTTTTTATTTCCCCTACCCCTCCTGGCCTTTAATGACTTCTTAGGCATAGCCATCAGTAGTGTGTCTGTCTGTGGGGAGAGTGTCGACCTCGTTGAGAGGATCACCTACCTCAGCAGCGACATTCATGCAGATGGATTGGGAGAGCATGGGGGGGTCATGAGGTCACTGGAAAGGGGTGTGTGGTGCTCCCAATATCTTTGCAAGAGGATGAAGGTCCAAGTCTTTAGAGTCCTGGTGCTCCCTGTCTTGCTGTATGGCTGTGA
>JAAGVU020000019.1:17850930-17860930 GCA_011763525.2 Mormyrus iriodes
CTGGAGGTTGGGCTCCCCCTTTGAGTCTGGTTCCTCCCAAGGTTTCTTCCTTCTAGGGAATGTTTCCTTGCCACTGTTGCCTCTGGCTTGCTCTCTGGGGGCTTTGAGCAGGGGCATTGTAAAGTGCTTTGAGACAATGTAATGTTGTGAAAATGCGCCATACAAATAAAATTGAACTGAACTGACGATGATGTTCTCCAATGATAAATGACA
Source organism: Mormyrus iriodes (assembly GCA_011763525.2). Lineage (NCBI taxonomy): Eukaryota > Metazoa > Chordata > Actinopteri > Osteoglossiformes > Mormyridae > Mormyrus > Mormyrus iriodes. Next base: position 17,851,144 of record JAAGVU020000019.1, read on the forward strand.
ACATGATGCTATGTGCTCATAGCTATTGAACAAGCTGAAATGCTGTAGCCTTAAGCAGAGCTACAGTGCTTATTTTAGATACTTTCATCATGAAGTAAAAACAAATAAATCTTTAAAACAGCCCCTTTTCAGGCACCAGCAAAACTCAAGTCACAAAGTTTCAAGCAAGAAGCACATTTCCATTTAAGGGAAAGAGAACAGACTTTTGTGGAGATTCAGAGCAGACACATGTTCTCACTATATTTCAAAATACCACATCTCTGTGACCCAAAAGGCTACATTGTTGTCAGCTGATTGATGTCACAATGGAGATTGTGGCTACCTTGAAGCATGGCCCATTGCAGTAAACATTTAAACCTGTTTTAAATATCATAATTACAACCATTATACAAGCGCATGCCTAAACTGTTCTTGGCTTATTTCAGTTCGGAAATTTTTTTCCTGTCTTCTCTGACCTTTGAACCTGATGTGTTTGAATCTTTAACCCAGATAGGATGATGCTGAAAGCCTGGTAACTGATTACGAAGACCTTGCATCAGAATAATGTTCAGTATTCAAATAGCCTGGCAAACTTAACCACCCAAGGTTGTTAACTGTAAATGTAATTATACAACACTAGTTGAGGCCTTTTATTAGTGGAGGCCCCTGGACGTCAGCCCGAGTTAGACCGTGCATTGAAGCACGTCTGGGAATCACTGTGAACCTGGACATTCCTGAGCCTCATGTTAAATTTGGTTCTTTTGTTGTCAGTGTTCATTATAGACTTGCAATGCTGAAAACTTTTCTGGACCACAGGAATACTATTTGTGGCTCAACAAGGGACAGGCGGCGCCACCATGGAAGGCATTTTCCTCACACTTTGTAATTCCCATCCAGAACTGGCGGAGATATTACATTTGGTGTAGTGTTTGATTGCTGGCAATATATCTGTGCTCCCTTCAACAAATGGAGCCAAAACGCAAACGGGATATGTGTATGATGGGAGGAAGGGCAAAAAAATGATAACATAATATATTTCAGAAAACGAAATTAATAATGTATTATATTTTTTGCATTGTAGCAAGCAGTTAAGAAATGCTTAACTTATACTATGATTTTCGTCCCTGCCGGTTTGTGATACTTTTTTACCATCATAACCAGCCAACTGTGTCCAACAATGGAAAACATTACAATGAAATATTAAATTCCAGCTGCAGTTTTCCTTCTCATTTTGGACACACGGGAATGGCAAAGAGCACGGCGCGCTCTCGGCGCTAGGGGGCGCTGCCGCGCCTCGGCCGCTCGCTGGCGCTCTCGCAGCGATGAGCCGCTTCGGCTCGCTTGGCCGGCGCCTGACTCGGGCCAAAGTTATCCCGGAATAAGGACAGCACGCATGTGCCGTAAACCCGGATGTAGTATTTTTTTACCAGTTCTTCGCCCATTTTATGCCCAACACTAAATAATAAAATGCTTTATTTGACATGTACGGGCGTAGAGCTTCCCTAAAAGGAGAGCCGATCTGAACCGTTCTAGTCCTGGTTTGGACGTGTCGCGTGTTGGATGGGGAGGAGAGCCACAGTAAGACAACTAAGCCGCTGTTCATCCTGACTTTTATGCGTGCAATTGGCTGGGCTTCTGAGCCACAAACTATAATTTCGTTTTGTAGCAAACTAAGTAAATTGAGTTTCCCCCTCCCCCATGTTTCTTTTTCCCGTCGAGGGGTGTGGGGTGCAAGTCGTAAATACAAAGCAAAATATATGGAAAATAACTTATAGATCACAATGCACAACCATTTGTGTTTAAGATGCGTAGCGCGCTTTAATATAGGTGATTAAACTGATTGCAGGTAGTTGATATTTCAATTGAGTCAGAAGTGCACGTAAAGGCACTTGTCGGGTATGGATTTTCGTGGCAAAAAGTACGAAAGGGGCAGCAATTGGTCCGATCCAGAGGTGGTAGAGCTGCTGCAGCTGTGGGCGGACGAGTCGGTCCAGATCGAGCTGGAGAGCTGCCTCCGGAACCAGCACGTCTTTAACCGGATCGCCGAGGTATTGCGGGAAAAGGGCATCCTTCGCACGGGGGATCAGTGTCGAGAGAAGATCAAGAAGATGAAGCTGGAGTACCGGCGCATTAAGGAGCACCAGAAGACCATGCGCGGGGGGCGGCCCTGGAAGTTCTACGAGGTCATGGACCGGGTGCTCACCAACCGACCCTCCATCTCTTACTCCTCCTTAGGGGGCACGGTCATAGCCCACCAGGTTCTCCAAGGAGCCGCTGTCTCAGAGGGCTTCCACATGCACGGTCTCCCAGCAGCGGCTTTCGGATCGCAGCCTTCGGGCTCCTTCTTGCTCGGGCAGCCACAGAAGCAAGGTGATCCTCTGGAGATTAAATGCGAGGACGCCGACTCCGATGACTGTTTGCTGAACTCTGATCCGCCTCCTCCAGAGCTGCTGTACCAGATCGGCTCGGCGGAGGAAGCCGACGCTGACCGCAAGTCCCTCGGACTGGAGCAGGAAGACTCGGCGGAGATGGGACGGGGAGGCGCGCTCTCCCCCGCAGGTAAAATGCTGCGTGGAAACCGCATGCCCCATTCTTTAACAATGTCACATCACAAGTAAGGACACCATTAAGGATGAATGGGCTGTGATTTTTAGTTTCATTACTGCAGCCCGTCAAACTGGCATCCAAAGCGCAGTAATATCGGAGTTAATAATAAATGGATAAAGTGTATAATGCATATATTTGATACCATATTACACCGTTGTAGAGAATAATCTACCCATTTAGAAGGCCGAGGTTATTAACGAGACCAGCAATCCGTTCAAACTTGGAATCTTTTATGGGTTTCTTCACATTCAATTATAATACCCTAAAATGTGGACCCTGTACTTATTTAAGCTTCTGTTGGTGCCTATCCTGAAATGGGTTATTAAAAATGGTACTAGATAGTATCAGCTGAGAGAATGTAGGAAAAGACAGTCCCAGTAGGGGCCGTAACATAACCATAGACTTTGGACTGGGTGAGTCAGCTTTTCTGCAAACCTCTGTACTAACATGGAAGCTTTTGTCGAAAGTAAGTATGCCGCAGACTGCTTTAAAGATATGTAATACATGATGAGAGCTACATGATTCCCAATTGAATATGGTGTGCACAATATGTCAGGATAGGAAAGTTGTGAACATTTCTATTAAGGCAAATTGATCGTACATGTTGTCCTTATACTCAAGTATTGGATTGATTTTGATTTATTGTGATCCTCCAACAGCAATATCTTTTGGAAATATTACGAAGAATATTTGAGAAGTAAAGCATAGTATGTGTCAGGCTGGAAGTGTGTATATAGAAAGGCTGGTTTTAAATATTTAAAAGTAAATGTCGATTTTCAGCCTGTAGTCAGTGCAGGTCTTTATTACTGTTGCATTGTGGGAACTGGATGAGCTGTGTGTAATGAGCGGCAGACTTATTCGCACTTTTCTGCCCTCAGGTTTCAGCGACCAGAATATGGGTGGCTCCTCGGGATGGTCGATGGCCTCCTATCCCCGAACGGGGGTGGACGAAGAGCCTGATGGGGATGTGTTTGACAGGGAGCGGCCGCGAGGTCGAGGAACGCCCCGGCATCGCAAACGGAGGAGGCCAGGCCGCGGGGGAGCGGGCAGCTGTGGTCTGCGGAGGGACGCGCTCGACCTGTCATTGGCACGGTTCTTGAGATGGCAGCGGGAAGCTGAGGAGCGGCTTCTGGCCCTGGAGGAGGCGCGGATGGAGCGTGAGGTGAAGGCAGAGGAGCGGCGGGAGCGGCTGGAACAGCGGCGGGTCCAGCTGGACCGCCAGCACGAGCTTCGTCTCTTCGCAGTCTTTGCCAATGCCCTCACCGCCACTCGGTCGGGGTCCGCTGTGCCCCGTGATCCATTCTACCCCACCAACCAGTCTCCCTGGGATGTAGAACTGCCTACCTTGGACCCAGAAAGAGCACAGCAGAGCATCTACCTCTCCCGGCGTGGCAATAGCTACCGGCAGCAAAAGGGCGTCATCCAGGAGGGCTACACCCTGTACCACACGGACAAGCACGACCCCGGCAGCAACCCCGACGTAGGTCATGGATGCTCTCCTGATGTCCTGCTTCCTGTCCCCATACGCATGCTTGCTTGGAGATGTTCTGGGGTGGTATTTTCAGACGGCATCATTGGTCTTGTCTTCTTCTTCCAGGGCATCATCAATATGGGCACCAGTGAGAACAAGCTGTGTTTTGATCTGCTGTCCAAACGGGTATGGAGAAGAGGGCGGCTCGCCCAAGTGCTTGTCTGCAGGGATGTCTGCCGAATGACTCTTGAATTTATTTTGAATTTTTTTGGCGTTAAAATTTTTGTTTTTCAGAAAACAATGTACAACCATACAATGTACAACCATACAAAACAACATTTGTGTCCCACGTCCGACATCAACATCAAATAGGTAGAGCTGCACACAGGTACAATTTAGAAAAATAAAATAAAAAACAAGCAATGTATTTAGACTTAAGTAACTCAAAAGAAAAGAAATTAAATTAGATTGGATTAAATTTAACCAGGTGTTTCGGCAGTTCTGCTATGTGTCCAAATCCATCCCAGAGTGATGTTCCGTCCATAAAACAGCTATTTATCTTAGCTTACATTCATCAGATGCTGTTTCTACCGAAACATTTGCCTTCACATCTAGAGCTCCAGTGTCTCAAAATATTATATAAATTATTATATATTATATAAATATAATTACTCCAGCTATTATAACTGAGAACTTTAATTTTGATTTTAGAATTTTGATATAGGGATTCATAACGATATAACGATTGGGAATTGTTATATCTGACTGGTCACTCTGCCGAGTGATTTTTTTTTAACAGATGTAGTTTATCGATCTTGCCAACGTCTACAACTTCAGTCCTTGTGGCTTTCGTACCAGGGTTTTATATTAACGCAATGGTTCTTAATCTGGTTTCTGTCCCCCTCTTTTCCACCAGAATGTTTTCATTCCAACCCACACTGCTGTAAAGCTGCCACATTCATCATTAGCCTGTAAAGGACCATCTGAGTCTGGTTAAGGTAGGGTTAGAATGAAAACGGGGGGGGTCCCAGGAACAAGATTGAGAACCACTGCTTTAGCATCTGCCTGTCCTTTCTTGACGTCTAAATAAGTCATTACACATCACACATCATTATTACAATCATTACAACACGTTGTTCAATTTATTTCTAAATTCCCATAGGCTGCCTCTCTAAATATTTTGATTGAGATACTTATCAGTGCAAACATTCCTCCAAGGGCCAGCAGTCTAACACTGGATTGTTCCCATTGAACGACGTAGACCGAGGCTGTTGTACATCTGTTGTTCTTTGTTTTAAACCAGTGTTTCCCAATGAAGTCCTTGGGGACCCACAGACAGTCCACGTTTTTGCTGGAGTTGGGAAGGAGCAGAAACGTGGACTGTCCATGGGTCCCCACGGACCGGATTGGGAAACACTGTTTTAAACAATTAGATGTGCATAGATGCTAAAATTCATCAGAGATTTTTGATGTTTATCCCAGCTGACACAGGCAGACATGCTGCATGTGGACCCTGCTCTTTTGCAGTATCCGGACTGGAAAGGCCATCGTTTGTAAGGACCCCCCCCCCCCCGTACTCACACTGGCATTTACGTCGCATATGGTTCTGGTTTATACTTTACATATGAAGCCGTGTAGATTTTCCATACACCCATTCCAAAATATAGTATTCCGTTGTTATTGTGAAGAACAGAAATAGGCAACTGGGACTTATTCGGTTTTTTTCCATTGCTTCCAGGAGCAGTAAAGTTTAATTTGCAATTAGATTATTTCTACAAAATGTTATGCTCTTGCTGACTGTTTTGGTCTAACTACTCCCATGAATAGGGAACTAAATGAACGGGGAACTCTCTGTGCTTTTTCCTCGTAGCTAGTTCTGAGACAGCATGACGGACGGTCCATTTTCCCCTAATAGTTGCATTTGGACAGGCTCCGTCGCGTTTGTGTCTGGGACATGGTACACAGCACAGCATTAACCTTGTCTGAAGCTTGGCGGGTGGTGGATCACACTATTATAGAGGGTTGCATGCACACAATTCTGTACAATATTTCCATAACGTCTGTCAGATACCTACATCGCTGTCCCACACGCCCTAGTGGAAGGTCCCGTATTGAATACACAATGTCTCTGTTTTCGTTGCCCCACGTAGCCTCAGAGATGAAGTGGCCCAGTTTCTGACATACTATTGCAAGTCCCCAAGCCCTCTGAAGGCAGACAGCGTGAGTGCCTGTGTGTCCATGTGTGCGTGGTGCTAGAACCTTGTTGATAGACTGGCTATCAGTATTAAAACTGTATGGGCATGAGGCATTAACAGGTCCTCTGATGTTCAGGTGGTGGTGATGAATGGCTGTGGGTCGCTCTTCTCTGCTATTGCTGCAGTAATCTGTGACCCTGATGGTAAGAATACTTTACATACCGTATAATTAAAAGTCCTTGTCAATAATTTATTCGGTCACTGAGCGTACCCCTTGATAATGATAACAGCCCGTTGAATGTATTGTTATTATTGGTTTCTGGGGCACATCTTCATAACAGTGTTGTATGGGTTCCAGATGCGATCCTCATCGCCACACCCTTCTACGGTGTGATAACTGAGGACGTTAAGTTGTACAGCGGTGTGAAGTTGGTTCACGCACACCTGGACTGTGAGGTACTCTGTATTAGATTTGTAATGAGTAGTGATGGACAAAATAGTGCTTCATGAACCATTTGCTGTATTTTTTGACACCACTAGATGGTGCTCTCTGTTGAAAAAAGGGCCCAAAGTATGCCTCAAGGCAAACCAAAAGCACCATCTAGTGGGGTCAATAAGATACAGCAAATATTCATAACTAATAATGGGAGTGAAGATGTACAGCTATCGTCTGTGTTCATGGGGCCATGCTTGTGGTATCCAGTCTTACACTTGTACTCCCTTCTGTATACTAATTCCTTGCAGGTCTTTGCTTGCTCACTGACTACTTGTCTGGTTTCTTGCATGTCTTCTGGGTGTTTCATTGGGATTTAGCCAGGTGGTTCTGAACGACGCCCCTTTCAGCTGTCAGTGGAGAAACTGGAGGAGACTCTAGGCAAGGCCCAGAGTGAGGTATGTCACAGATGGACTTCTCCACACATTTACCCATAAGTCCCTTCTTAGAAAGACTGGTCTGGTTGTTCTTTCATACACTGATTCTGTTGTTTTATCCAGGGTGTTAATGTTCGAGCCCTAATCTTGATGAACCCCCACAATCCACTTGGAGAGATCTACTCTGCACAAGAAATGACAGACCTCCTAGAGTTTGCTAAGAGGTGAGCCGTATTTCTTAATTTGGAGACGAACTCAAAAAGTCGTATTTGACACCCTAAAAGTGACAGGATCGAAATACTCCAGAAGCTGGCAGGTACTATCATAATTTTTACAGAAGTAGCTGACAAACCTCTGGTGTTTTCACTGAATACTCAAAAAGACCTGCGGGGAAGTAATGATGTATTATATTATCCTCCCACCATGTTATGTCGCCATAGAGTGTAAAAATGCATGGCCTCAGTGGCTGCGCAAAAAAATCAGCATCTTTTCAGGTTTACCGTTGCCTTGTGTGTGATTCTGAGATTATTACTATCAGTCACAACAGAAATCAGCCGTAAATCCATCGCGCACTGGTATAGAATTGTAGACTTTTAAATAAACCAAACGTGTTTACACATTCTGTTCCGGTTAAACAACAGTCCAGCTGAGGAAGAAGGACCAACTGGAATAACGTGAAGGAGTCGAACGCTGACTCTTCCTTTTCTTCTCTGTTTGACAGACACGAGCTGCATGCCATTGTGGATGAGGTGTACATGCTGTCTGTTTTTGACGAGTCGGCCAAGTTCCCCAGCGTCCTCGGCCTCAGCAGGCAAGCTCACCTCCACTGGCTGTACAGAGATAGTTGTTTGAACGTTTGGCTCCATGCACAGAGCACCAGTAACTGGGGGATGTGTTGGCAGGTTGCCAGATGCCCAGCGAACCCACGTGCTCTGGGGCGTCAGTAAGGTGAGAGCTCTGGGGGGGCTTTGTATGTGTTAGCATGTCACTTAGCATGTCATTTTCCCTGTGTCCCATGAAACCTCGCCTATCCATCTCCCATGCACCTACTAGGACTTTGCTGCGGCTGGGATCCGTGTGGGTGTGCTGTACTCTGAGAACCAGGACTTGATCGAGGCTCTGGACCAGCTGGCGTCCTTCCATGGTGTCCCCGGACCCTCTCAGCACCAGGTGGCCCGACTGCTCCGGGATAGGGGTATGATGGGCAGAAGCTCTGCCAGGGGCGCTGGATGCAGTACAGCTGGATCCCTGAGCTTTTTAACTATCCGATGTGTCAGTTAAAAGGTGTTAGGTTTGTTTCAGCACAAAAACAATCTTGCTCTGTCTCTGACTGGTTTCCTGACTCAGAATGGATCAACCAAGAATTTCTGCCGGAGAATCGAGCCAGGCTGCAGGCAGCTCACCGCTGCATCACCAGGGAGCTGCAGAAACTGGGGTTGCCCTACCTTCACAGGCCCGCTTGCTTCTTTGTCTGGGTTGACATGAGGAAGGTAAGAGGCGGCTCCTGGCCCGGGTATTGACGGCAGAAACAAGGGGGCGATTCTGGGAAAGGGGCATCGCAGGAGACTACAGGTCAAGACCCAGCTGCAGATGTGACGTGCCTGTCCCCCCCAGTACTTACCAGAGCAGACCTTCCAGGCAGAGCTGGCGCTGTGGAGACGCTTCCTGAGATACAAGGTGGTAGTCAGCTGTGGGCAGTCCTACCAGTGCAGCACTCCGGGCTGGTTTCGTCTTGTCTTCTCCATTCCGGAGCTCAGCCTACGCATGGGTCAGTTTGTCCCTCCTCTGCCTTTCTGTTCACCACAAACATATGACTAATAATATTTAGCAATCTATTAATAATAATTACCTGTTCAGTTTTTCTTCTTCTTCTTCTTCTTCTTCTTATTATTATTAAGGTTCATTATCTCTGTAATACTGACTATTTTATGATGTACTAGTGATGGACAAAATGACGCTTCATGAACCATTTACTGTATTTTTTGACCCCACTAGATGGTGCTAGTGGCATTCTCTGTGCCCTTTTTTCAACAGAGAGCACCATCAAGTGGGGTCAGAAAGTACAGCAAATGGTTCATGAAGCGTTACTTTGTCCATCACTATGATGTATAGATGTACAAGATTCTCCTTCTGTCACCCTTTTCCAAATCTTTGTGCATTCCAGCTGCACTGTGAGAATCTTTTTGCTTCTGTCTGCTAGAATGGCGGAGGCGGGCTTTTTAAATGAGTGTACAAACATTACAGGCATTGTATAAAGAGAAGGAAACTTGAACAGTCTGCTTACTGTCACTATTATTATATAGTAACTACCTGGTTTTGATTCAATGTATTTGAACTTTATCCCGTTTAAAGGTTTATTGCTGCTTGCATGACGGTGTTGCCAAAGGAGGCTAAGTCAGCTCAAAATGACAGAGTCACTGTAGTTGATTGTTTTACTCTGCTAACCTCCGCTTTCCTTCTCTGTCCCAAGGCATGGAGAGGATTAGCAGAGCTCTGGGGGAATTGGAGCAGTCAGACAGGCGATCTGACAAAGAGCGGGATGCAACAGACGGAGAAGACTCCGGAGAGGACGAATTGGAGGACGGAGGAAGTGAGAGTGCCGAGCATGATGCAAGGAGTGGACCGTCTGTAGCCCCGGCAGGGAAGGGGCAGCCCAGTGAGAATG
>JAAGVU020000019.1:17866096-17878225 GCA_011763525.2 Mormyrus iriodes
GCTTGTCAGGGCGGCACAGTGGTGCTGCACACCTCCGCTCTGTGCGTGTGCAGTTTGCGTGTTTACCCCGTGTGGACACGGATTTTTGACGGTCTTCGGTTTCCTTCCACTTTCCAGAAACATGTAACTTTAAATTAATTGGAGTGCCTAAACTGATCGTATGTTGACCTTGCAATGGCTGGTTGATTCCTGCCTCACGCCAAATGCAATGTATATAATATAATATAATATAATATAATATAATATAATATAATTAATTAATATAATATATAATATAATATAATATAATATAATATAATACATAAACGATTACTCGATTATTCATATAATCGATAGTGACAGCCCTACTTTTGGACATTAAACATTACAATGCCTAGCAGACCAAGGCGATGACAAAACACAAGCTCATACTGAAAAGAAAACAATACCTTTTTTATCAAACCTCTAACTGCACCAACACAAGCACCAAACAACTCATAAACTAGAACACAAGGGGGTCTGACGCTGGTCTGTAACGTATACACATATGGTGCGTAATTTATACAATGACTAAAGACACGCGAGGATTGGACAGTGTTAACATATAACACATGCAAGGGCACACACGAGAACAGGGAATACAACAAGTTCCGGTATTTACAATTATACGAACAATGGGTTATTTTCGATATTCCCAGCATGCTAGGCGCACTTACTGGGCTGCGCTCTGTCTCGCTGGCGCTACAATATATTCGCACATACATTCACACAAACGGGGTGCTTCTTTGATTTTTTTTAAGGTGCGGGGGGGGGGGCATAAGAGGGGCCATAATTCATATAGAAGGGGTACCTTTATCATTAACTATGGACGTGTTTCAAATCGGTGAGTAACAGGGGGGGCACTCTGCTTTAATCTGGCACCAGTGTGCCGGTGGCCCCGCCCCCTATGACACGTTGTTTTCAGTAACATGTTTACCACTTGGCGTTTCATTCAATTCATAGAGCAGATAGAAACTATTGCAGTAGTACCCCCTACTGGCGACTTCTATTTTCTCTGTGTTGTTATTTCCTTTGTAACGCAGGTAGACGTGTTTAGCTTATTTTGGAAAAATAACGTATTAAACGTGGTGAAATTCTTTATCCCAGTTTCTGAAAGTGAAACGATCACAGTGGGCAGTAGAAACAAGTTCATCATCCCCCAATTACGATCTTTTAGGATCGGAATTTCACTTATCCTAACCTTAAGAATTAGTCCCAGCTTTTCTATTTTCGTACATTTTCGGTTACCAAAGTACGGCCACAATCAGTCCCCCCTCCCCTTTTCGGCTCTGCCACTTTGAATCTTCTAGTAATAATTAAAGTGCTCCATTGTTTGCATTATTGTATGAGATTATAATTATTGTTTTCAAAAATATTTCTCAATCCCCGTGAACCTGTCCAGGATAAACGGTTAAAAGATGAATAGATGGATGGACTTTTTGGTTAAATATAGACAGAACGATACCGGCCACAATAACCGACGAAAGGACTGTTTTCAATTTATTGTAGTTGCCTCAGTAGTTAGCCTAGCTAGTGTACACTACATAGAATAACCTTTTAAAGGTTGTATGTGTTTATTTTTAATTTAGTAAACTTCTGTTAGTCTGGAACGAATAGTAGCCTAAGTTTAGGACAAGATATTATAGGAATACAGTTTCCTATATAGGATTTTTCACTTACTTTGAGGAAATCGAGAATTTCTTTGTAGGCTGATTGTCAGGTCGATTAATCCGAAATTTACCAAACGAACATTATTGTTTTATAATGTTCATTTTTATTAATATTTTTTCTGTAAACATTTAAAATACTAAGCATAAGACTTATGATAACCAAATAGCAACAATATAACCCCAATACAACATACATTGTCAAGCAAAATGAATTGATAATCCTTGACATGAGAATCATCTATCCATTCCTCCACCCTTGTTCTCTTTTCCTGGTCAAGGTGGCCAGAGGTCTGGAGCCTATCTTAGGCAACACAAGGCACACTGCTGTAGTGTACCCTGGACAGGAAATCAGATTCACCTGAGTGTAAATAAGTAAACCCACGTCACATCTCACATTTAATGTAACCCCATAAATCTGGTCCAGGGGCTGAACATGGATGATCTGGTCACCAGCCATTAAATGAGGGCTGCACACCTCACACTGCACACCAACTGATGAGAATGCTCCAACCAACACCGTTACAGGTCCCAGTAGCTGAAGTTTCTCCTCCATACACTATTTGGGAGTGTTGTGTGTTATTATTATTATTATTATTATTATTATTATTATTATTATTTAACAGAAGCAAATCAGGGGCTCCAGCCATTCCAGCCAGCAGTCTGGGATTAGCTGCTGAAACTGCTGCCCTGTGTCCAGAACAGCCATCTACATACTTTAGCTAGTCCTGTGAGGCAGTAGCTCAATGTAAGCCCTTCCTGCACCCTGACAAGTAGAGTGTTGTGCTAGTAATGAATAGGTTGTGGGTTCAAATCCTAGGGAGCCCACGTAAGTTGTATCCCTACTGTATCATACTTTGGATAAAAGTGTCAGATCAGTGAATTGACTAGAACAGGCATGTTCAGCCATGCTGTTGGGCAGTTGTACTTGACCATTTGTGTGGTGCCTGAAGTGTTCAGACCCTCTCTCATGTGTGACTAGGACTTTAACCATCTGCTGAAGATGGTCTTTGGTTGACATAATACGGATTTGACCGCCTGTGGCAGCCGATTATGTGATGGACACCAAATCCTGTCATTAGCTTTATGTTTTTGGTTTGCCGGCCGTTGAGACTTGCTCCCCGGCTGCCCAGGTGAATTCACAGAGTTTCAGTCTACTTCTTATGGGCTCTGACTGCTAAAAATCATCTCATGCTTAGCAGAGCCATCAAAGCTCTCCCCTGTGAGCACACTAGACTGTTTTCCAACTTGAGTGTTGTTTTGTAGCTGCTCACGTTTGTCCGTTAAATTTTCAGTCCCTCTGCCAGCCGGGTTTTGGATTGCACTACAAACAGAGCCTTTGGGACTGAAAGCTAGTATGCTTTATTTATCTTTTGATCCATCTAAAGTAAAAAATTCATTTTATCTGGCTGTTCTAATTGGGCATTAATCAGGGGTGTTGTACTAATTAAAGGGCAGTTCCACCCTAATGACTGTAAGTAATGGGTTTTGTTATTAAATCCACTGAGAGCTGTTTTTCAATTTACTAACAGGCCAGAGCTTGATTAGTAACAGAGCGATCGCGCAGTGCCCTTGGAGGTCATGTCAGCAGAGTGTGGAGCGCCGGCAGACATTACCTCAAGTGGCCTGAAGGGGGAGGCCATGTGCCACCCATCCAGTATCCACCAACCTGAGGTGAAAACAATAGTATTAGATAGCTTGCCTGATCTCCTGGACAGGGTTGATTCTGCCTAGCGGTTAATTCTGTTTTGTCAATTGTGCTGAACATGGGTCTTTTACCCTCTTCCAGTAGTCTTTAGTCTCTGCTGTATTGCTCCTACCCTGAAGTTTACCATCCCAGCACCACAATGTATCAAAGACCATCTCTCCACTTGTGTTGCTGTCCGTAGTGGCGGTACTCAGCATGTCAAATTGGAGCGCAGTTAGGGAGATGTGTCCTGTTAATTACAGAGTGCGCTGCACCCATTGCAACATCGTGTGTTTATAATGAGGAATAAATAGAGATGGTTGCTGCCAGGACAAATTTGCCTTGATTTGACTGCCAGGACGAGGCTGTGTGAGGGAGACAATGGTGCTTTAACAGTTTTTACCACTTGGTGGTGCTGTTGTCACACAATCTTTTGTAAAGTGGCTTCTTCTAGTTTGAAAAGGGGGTTTTTACTCTGCACTCTCTCTTTGATGGGTACCAAAATCAAAGAAGCTGGCCTTAACCAAAGACAGGAAGCACTGTGTGTATCTGTCTGCAAATTTTTTTGAGGCAGTAACGCAGTTTGAAAAATTTATTTGAGAAGCCAACAAATTTCCTAAGTCACCAATGGATGTTTTGTCTGGAACTACCTGGATGCCTTTCTGCTGAAGCCGGCAACGGCCTCTGTGCCGAAAATTAAAAGCAAGACTCATTTTTTTCCCCCTCAAGGTGATTAATGGAATTCCCCTCCATCAGCTTCCCTGGATGTTAATCGAGATGCACTTTTGGCACAGAAAGGGAGGAGTGAGGGGGGGGGGTGGGGGTGAGGAACAGCAGCAAAGTGAGGGAGGTCCCGTCAGGGCCAAGACGTGCCCCAGGAGCTCCACAAAGCCTGTAACCTCCGTCTCTCCTCAGCTCTTGCTGCTGTTTTTTGTTTACATCGTGATTTGCCGCAGTCCTGTTGAAATCACGCACAGAGGCAGACTCTCAGAGGCCCGATTCCTTGCCACGCTTGAGCCCGCCATACAAGTCCTCCACGCGCTCACTGGGGGGAGGGGAGTCCGGAGCTTTCTCTGGCCCGTGGTCAGCGTGCCTCCGCTTCTGGAGAAAGGAGGGTGTTAGGAGTACATTCAATGCCCGCTTGTCCTTCGCTCTCTCTCCCTCTCTTGCTCTCTCTCTCTTTCTCTGAGAGGGTTTTCTGTCCCCCTGCAGAATCTTAAACATGACTTTGCCTTTTGTAATGGATGCTCTCCCCTGACTTTCTTCGCTGATTGCGTTTTTTTGTGCAGAAGACCAACAACAGCGTGCGGAGGACCCTGAATCTAAGGTCGAATCTGCCTTGCTCCAGCGTACTTACACCTGCCTGTGTATATGTGTGCGTGTGTGAGTGTGTCTCCACATAGCCTTCTGTCTCCCAGACAATGCGGCCTTCACAACTATCTCACCGGTGGCTTCATCTTGTGGCTGGACAGCTCCAGCTTATTAGCTCTTTATCTCTGGCCGTAACCAAAGAAATTAAATTACAAATGTGGCCACGGTGAAGCAGAGTTTCTCCAACTGCGTGACTCTGCTTTGCATATAGAGTGCCTTTTGCTTTGGAGAAGTGAGGTACTGCCCCCCCCGCCCCACCCCCCCTCCAGTCTCAGTCGCCACGGAAGCACACACCGGTGAGTAAAGGGGCAGCTGGCCAGCTCTAAGTTTTTATGGCTCTGCCAGGCCCCCTCATGTGAGAAACTTCATACAAACTTCCTCTGCTGCAGGGCTTGGCAGCCGGGGCTGCAACTGGATCTTTTAGAGCTGAGCCCGAATTTTAAGGCGGAACAGGGACCCCGGCCGAGGTTTGGCTTGTGGTGTCTACAGATGCAAGCCGACGTTCGGTGGGGGCCTCCTTAAAGCCGTGTGATGATTGAATAAGGAGGTGATGCCTGCGGACAAGCATGGGGTCTTCGCCTGGAGGGCGACGCCAGCCCGATGAGAGCGGGTGAAGGAGAGTGAGTGGGAGAGTTAGAGAGTGAGAAAGCCAGCGGTGGAGAGGCGGGGGAGAGGGATCGTGTTTCACCCCCCGAGCCATCTTTGGCTGGCGGTAACGGCCCAGGCTATCAGGAGCGGTTACAGTCCCCACAGAAGCTCTGGCTCGTGGAGGGAGAGGTGGAAACTTCAAAGGTGCATTTGCTGTACCCGTCTTATGTGGAGGCTTTATAGCTCTTATATGCCTGGCCAAGCCTATCAGCAGGGCGGGACACGTGTGGCTCCGTGCAGAGCTCTGCAGTCTGACTGCCACTGCCTGCCCCCGGGGGGGCCGCCGCCACGGTGCTTGAGCTGGTAAACCTATTGGACCATAGCGTCAGAGGCAGTGTCCTTTTCGGGATCTGCGTGGAATGCCAGGGCCCCGCTCATCTGCCCTGGCCACGCGTATCAAAGAGCGGCTGCGCCGCCTCCCCGCCGCCTGCGCCCTGGCACTGGCTGCGAGCGTTGGATGCTGACGGCGATGGCTTCAGACAAGCTGGTTGGCCATCTGCGCCGGCGCCTCGGGATGTGTCACGCGGCTGCCGGCCCGCACGCATGCGGCGGCACGGCTCCCGCCATTATCCCTGTGCCCGCGGATGTGGTCCGGACCAGATGTCGGGGCGGCGCCCCCTTCTGTTCACCTGCACATGAGCGCTGGGGCTCCTGCACTTCCTGCCCCCCACCCCATCCTACCTGGCTCAGGAGACTCTGTAGACTACTGTAGACATCGTTGTTATTAGGTTGCTTTGCACATATTTCACGGTCTAATTCACGTGATTAACATTGTTCCCGACATCATTTCAGGTAGTCGAGCTTTTATAGGGATGCGGTTCAGATTAGCAGCCGCTCAGGGGAACATGAGCAGAGCGCCCCCTGGGACTCGGCATAAGTTACCTCTGGGTTTTTTTACGGCAATTAACGTGGATTCTCGCAGTACCTGATGCAGCTGTGGGACTCGCAGTGTTCCCCATGCTGACAGCTACCCATGCAGTCGTACTTGTGTAGTCATCTCCATGCAGTCGTCCCAGTGCAGCCGTCCCCATGCAGTCGTTCCAGTGCAGCCATCCCCGTGCAGTCATCGCCATGCAGTCGCCCCCTTTCAGTCATCCCCGTGCAGTCGTCCCCATACAGGCATCCCCATGCACAGCCCTGCCAGTCGAGAGCCCCACCCTCACCGTACCTCAGAAGATCCGACGAGATTTTTTCACTGACGGAGTAGGTCCATCAGTGGGGAGAGAACGAAAAGCCACTTCCATCAGAGTGATTTGCTCCCTCTGGGACTGAACAAGCAGAAGGAAGGAGAGAGTAAAGAGAAAGAGGTTGGAAAAGGGGAGCAGGGCTGTTTCCATCATTATTATGGGATGTACAGCGTTATCGCAGTCGATCTGTTAGCGCTGACTCACAGCCCCTATGTGTCCCTAACTGCTCATTGCTTTCTCCAAATTGTACCTTTTGTCAGTGGCCGTTCTGGTGAACAGTGCCGTCTGTGAGAAAAGCAAATAATGATAGTGTTTTGGGGGTGGGGGGGGTCATACTGACAGCCCATTAAGCCCCCATCCCCTCAAGTTGGATCCTCACATGCACGTGTGCGATTTTTGGCACAGACGCGCAGTTCCCCTACTGACATGCGGGTACATATTCGACCGATCTGCTGCGCTGTGTGGCTGGCGATTTCCTCTGATCCGCTCCAGGACTAATTCATATCCATCCGCCCCACTGCCACGGCAACAAGTGCGTCTGTGGTCTGTTCGCTCATTTTCCCATGTTTCACAACATTACCATAGTGGGGACATGTACTGACTATTAACAAAACAAAGCAATACATATAAGTTGACGAACGTGTTTTTTGTGAAGTATGGCACTTTTCTCCAGGCTTGTCTGAGGTCAGCCCTAGTTTGATGCTCGCTGTCTGGCAGCAGACGGTATTTCCTGGGTCCTTTGAGGCCGGCCGCGGCTGGACGTGACATGAAAGCTTCCTCACTCTTGGCACATAATTGAGCTGCAGATTTGAAGATCAGTCACTCTGAACCGGATCAGAGTCAGCTTGGCAACAGGCGCGCCGCTGCCCTCTGTCTGAGCTATAATATTACTGCGCCTAGAAGGCCCCGTCCTGCTATTTCCAGTGATTAGACATGTGTGTGGGAGGACCAGTTCACTCTTTAGAAGTCAAGATGTGGAAACGTTACTGACTGCTGGGAGGAGAGGCTGGTTTTGATGGAAAGGTGAAATATCACATCTCCCTTTCCTCTGAAATTGGAACGGTCATTTCCTCCTGAACCTTAGTCACCTGAAAGATATGTCCTTACTTTCTAAATGACGAAACACTAACAGATATAACCAGCCTTGTATTTTTGTGACTCACTCTGCCTGCTATCGTAAGTGGCCTGCCCTGACGCACTCATGCAGCTGCTTTATATGTGGATCTCTCACGTATGCTATAGGATAGAGACAGCATTTTTGTGTGCATATGGTCTCGCTCTGACAACAGTTGTTGTGTGACTCCTGGTTTAGTCCCCGCTTACCCTTATCTGGGCATTCATTGGAAGATCAGCCAAGCAACACTTATGCCTAGTCGACTGCTTGACAATAGTATGGTTATAATCTGCTATTTGCATCACATGTATGGAAAAAAGTGTCTGCTAGATGAAATACATGTAACGTAAATGTTACATTTAGACGTGCATCTGCCTTCCCTGGCCACATACTCAGCACAGGGCCTGGGCGAGCTGGCAGCTTACCCCAGGTAGCACAGGACACGAAGCAGGTTATACCCCAGATGGGGTGCCAGCCGGCCATCACAGGGCCTTGGTTAAATGTCAGAAAATAAAAATAAAAAAATCTAGCAGAAATGAGAGATGCCTTCACACATGCTGGAAACCCAAATCTCCGGGCGTCATCGGCCCCGAGCCACATTCCGGAAACTGCGATTTAATTAACGCAGAATTAAAGCGCACCGTTATTTTGATTAAAGGCACGCGCTTTCAATTCCCCACTCCTCCTGTGGTCCTGAGACTGGCTTATGATTTAATTTCATTCGGTTTACTCTGAAAAAGCGGCATCCATCTGGAGGAGCTGCTCCGCGCACGGACTGGCCTTGCCTGCAGCTTCTCGTGAAACAAAAAGCCCCTTTTAAGGCTCACCTTGGTGAGACGGGGACAGCAGAGGGGAGGATTACATTTCTGTGGATCTACAGATGTGATTTCAATTTCCAGGGGAATGTTCTATTTCTTGTTACATTGTCTCTCCTGTCTCCTATTGCAGTCCATATTATGAAGGGATTATCATGCAGGGCAGAGGTGAGTGCGGGACACGATAGTCCATATAGTCCGTATTGTGAGGGGATTATCACTTCATGCAGGGCAGAGGTGAGTGCGGGGCACGATAGCCCATATAGTCCGTATTGTGAGGGGATTATCGCGTCATGCAGGGGAGAGGTGAGTGCGGGACACGATAGTCCATATAGTCCGTATTGTGAGGGGATTATCACTTCATGCAGGGCAGAGGTGAGTGCGGGGCACGATAGCCCATATAGTCCGTATTGTGAGGGGATTATCGCGTCATGCAGGGGAGAGGTGAGTGCGGGGCACGATAGCCCATATAGTACGTATTGTGAGGGGATTATTGTGAGCACTGGAAAAATGAAAAAAACAAATTGTGTGCCTGCAAAACTCAATTCAAAGTATAAGTATATACCAACGTTAGTACTGACCTCATGACCCTGACTAGGATAATTAGTTAAAAGATGAACTGATGAAAAACACCCATCGTAAGAAAATTCATTTAACCCCTGTGTATTTTACTTCCTCCATTCTAAACTCTAGATTCTATAGTATTCATCCTCATTTTGAAAATGGACTGGGGTAACTTCAACCCCAAAAATAACAGAGGGGTTAAAGGACATTGAAGCACAAGGCTTGGGTGGTTTTCAAGAGAGGATTGTGAAGGTGAGGCTGAGGTGGTTCGGAGAAGCCAGCTTCCTGGTTATGCGTCGTGGTTTGGAGCTCATGCTAGGTGGTGCTGGCTGGCTGCCCAGCCCCAAATGGGAAAACCCGGAGCTCGTTGACGCATCAGACCCTGTCAGTGGTGAGCACAGTCATTCTTGTTTACTCCTCACCCCCACCAGGGAGAAGGAGGAAGGGGCTGGGTGGGGGAAACGGAAGGCCCATTGTCGCTTCAATGGTTATTTAAAACTCAGCAGGTTAGGTGGAGAGAGAAGAGACAGGAAATCTGTGTGCACAGGGGGAAGTCCAGGAAGGAGAGGCTTTGGTCAGGGAATGAACAGGGCGATTTAACCAGGCGCTGGGTGGGCCGCCTCAGGGGTAGCTGTGCCCCAGGCCGGTGGTGTGCTCACTCGCAGCTCAGTGACAACGCACCACGCAGGGCCCCGGCGCATCAGAGGCTGGCGAGGAACAGGGGCTTAGTGGGCTGCGCCCCAGTCTTGACAGGAGGCCACATGATCTCCTTTATTCTGATTTGCCTGCATGCCATGTGTAGGTACCTGTGGGACAATTTATGCTGCTTTGACAGTTTTTTTTTACACTTCATTTGTTGAAGGAATTCACACAGAGTGGTGGTGCTGTGGCTCAGTCGGTAGAGCTATTGCCTCACACCTTCAGGGTCGAAAGTTTAAATCCCACCTTCACCCCTCTGTGTGGAGTCTGCATCTCCCTGGCTACATCCCAAAACTGTTTTTTTGCAGTTCCTTCGCTCCCTAAAGTTGAAAGTTCATGAAGCTTACGAGGAAAGGAACGAGTGAGGAAGGGAGCGTGGGCAAAAATCTATATCGAAACACACTTGCATCCTCGTTGACTTACCATGCTCCGCCTGTATGTATGAAGTCACCGCTAAAGTAGAAGCTTTTATCCAGCGTCATATGTGGGTGTCAGCCAGCAAAGGTGAATTTCTCTTCCACAAAGGGTACTCTCAACTGAACTTCCACACACCCCCGGTGGAGGGGTGGTTTGAGTGATGATGACTTGTTCCCTAAGGTATTTGGACAGCACTTCAACATCTGGAATTCTGAAAAACATCCTGGGCGAAGAAAAGGTAGTGAGGCAGGGTGGTGCAAATAAGGCTTTTTAGGATGTAGCCCTGATGTTGCGTGGGTTTCCTTTGGGTTTTTGTCAGTCTAAATATGTGCTGTCGGTTAATTGGTGTTTCTGAATTGCACCTAATGTGTATAAGTGTATCCTGTGATGAACTAGTTGTCTGATCTGCCTGGGATCAGCTCTTGGCCCTCCAGTGACCCTGACCAGGATAGGTGGATGGAGGTAATATGTATGGATTCACATCAAGCGCATAGTGATGGGGTCATCCAGAAGACTTGATACCATAGACTGCTGCTCCCAGAGTCACAGGAGCTGGAGGAAATATTTATGGGGCTTGATGAGAACTGATGTTCTCAAAACTCAGCCCTGAACAACAAGCACAGCCAACAGCAGCTTGTAACCTAAGTGTTCATGTGTGCGTGCTTGAGATCCCATTACAGCACTCTCCAGTCCCCTGAAAGATTCTTCACATTTCATTAGTCATTCATGGAACGCTGTCCTCAGAGCTGACTGTACCTTTTCTGGGGCCCTAGGCAAGCTAATTGGTGGGGGGGGCTAGATAGATATCACCCATCAGGAGTTTGGGAGGGGGGAGTCCCTCGACAGGTTTAGGCAAGATTTCACCAGAGCCCCCTTCTGCCGGTTGGGCCCCCTTCTTCCTCTTGGATCCCCTTCTGCCGGTTGGGCCCTCTTCTTCTGCTTGGACCCCCTTCTGCCGGTTGGGCCCCCTTCTTCCTCTTGGATCCCCTTCTGCTGGTTGGGCCCTCTTCTTCTGCTTGGGTCCCCTTCTGCCGGTTGGGCCCTCTTCTTCCTCTTGGATCCCCTTCGGCTGGTTGGTGCCCCTTCTTTCGGTTGGGCCCTCATCTGCTGGCTGGGCCCCCCTCTGAATGCGGGACCTCCCTTGGTTTTAGTCCTCCTTGCCATTTTCCCTTCAGCTGCAACGTTTCTCTGCGGAGGCCCCATGTCGCGGGGTGCGCGGCAGACAGAGGAGCTGGTTTCTGCCCAGGCGACAGGTGCCGCCACCCGTCTGACCGGCTCTGGCTTCCAGCCCCCGTCCAGATGGCGCCGCTCTCGCCATAAACCAAACCGCCGTCGACTTCACCAATAACAAGGCCACCAACAGGGGCCGAGGAAAGGGGCCCCTTGGGTCAGCGTTTGTTTTTCAGGCAGATGGACATCTGCGTTTCCCAGTCCGCCCCCCAGCCCAACCTGGCCCACCCCAACCCTCAAGGCCACTGCCTCCAGCGTTCCCTGCTGCTTGAATGCTTAATGGACCCGGCAGTGCCTGCTGTTCCCTGTGTGCACAAGCATCCAAACAATTATAAAATCTCTGGGATCACAGGCCAGAAATGTGCAGTTACTCCCTGAGGAACCACCAACCCCCCCCGCCTCATATACAATAAAGCTGTTGACGTACGTAAATTGCACTGCATCCCACAAGTGCTAGAGGAACATAACTACACCCCCTTCCTTCCCTGTGTCCCTCAGGCAGAATCTCCCATGGGTCTGACTGTCTCCTATGCAAGCGCAAAGCTGCAATTGGCTGAGGATGACACCTGTGTCATACATACATGCTTCCCATCAAGGTGTAACTCATCGTCATTGATTTCTAGAAATAGAGACCAATCCTGAAGAGCGAATGGTGTAATGACTGCAAGGCCGGCTGCTGAATAATGTGCTATGATGCTAAAGAGCGCGTTAA
>JAAGVU020000019.1:17878325-17935379 GCA_011763525.2 Mormyrus iriodes
ATCCTGAAGAGCGAATGGTGTAATGACTGCAAGGCCGGCTGCTGAATAATGTGCTATGATGCTAAAGAGCGCGTTAATTTGCTGCTCCGCTTCAAAACGAGTTTAAGGCTCTAATTGTAATTAATTAGTTGCCTGCTTGTTGCTGAAACTTGTGGGAAATGGTGTAATGAGGGTCTGCTGCCTCTGAGTGTATTCTGGGGTTGCAAATGCAAAACAGCAGCCGCGATCCCGATACGAGAGGATCACATTAATTCTGTAGACGTGTTCAAATGCCGGGACCGTGAACAACTGTCTCCTCTATGGAATAAAACATAATATCAGAGAATACTCCTTAATTATAACCCATGTGTGTTGTGTATGGGAAGAAAACATAACTGGTGATAGAATGAAGTAGAACATTTTCCCTGGATCAAATATTGCAAGTCTTTCTGCATCTTTCAACTTTGTTATGTTATTTAGTAAGTGAGGTTGTAACATCTGACTCTTTTGCAGTGTTCACAATCTTATTGTGTGCTGAAGTGCCCTCCTAAAACCGCAGCTCTCTTTCTGACTCCTGGTCTCTTCATGGTAATGGTGTCACCCCTCAAACAGTCGTTGATCTCTCTCTTCTGCATGGGTGAGCCACCTGTTTGAGGTGAGATTGCATGGGAAAGTAGAACAGAGTGTGTGTGTTGGGGGGGGGGTTATCTGCCCTCCCCATCTTTAGCCGGGAGATCAGGTGGCAGGGCCTGACTGTTAGGGGACTCTGTCAGGAGGTATAAATGCTAGGGGGGAAATGGTCCTCCCCCAGAGAGACACCATCCTGCAGAGCAACAGAGCCATTAGCAAACAAGTTGGGAAAACAGACAGGCAAAAAGGACGGCTGGCTGGCTGTCTGTCTGCGAAGGACCCCAAGGGACCAAGCGCCAGCTGAGGAACATAAACAGGGTAAGGGGCCAATCGACACGCTGGGCTGAGCTGGCTCAGCTGTTTCTTGTTATTGAGATGACAGAGGGGTGAGTGGTGTTTGGGAGACGAGCACAGGCACTCAGGGAGAGGATAGCTTATCCGAGGACAAGCATGCCATCATGTGTCTCTTACAGGAGGATCATGGTAAGTCAGATAATTAATTGATTAGCAGATTTAGGAGTTGATTGAATGAGTGATTGAGCTGTTTTGCCAAGGGGTACTGCTATGGGCTGCAAAACGTCTTCCAATGCAGGAATTCCCAATCCACTGGCCAGTAGTTCACCGGCTCAAAGAACACTGGGGGTTTGGGGGAGGGGTTGGTTAATTCCCAAAAATAAACGATATAAGGATATTGTATATTTTCACGCCATGCCTTTTTTATGACCTCAGCCATTTGTGCATTTTTATAACATCTGAAAAATATTAAGCTTAATAAATCTGTCCGATTGATCCACCACCCCACTCCACCATGCAGGATGAGAAGTATTAAAATTTTAAGTTTAAATTTGCTGCCGGTCCGCTGTCATCGAAAGGTTGGGAACTCTAATTCTCACCCGGCTGCTGATTAGCCAGCATTACAGAGCCAAAGATTATACGTAACATTCTTCAAGTCGAACACCGACCTTTTACCGCTCATACTCAGGGGGATTATGTAAATGGTCCACATATAAACCCTGTTAGCATGTTAGGATTTCAGGCAATGGTTCTGCTGCACAGGCTGACCTGAGGCGAACTCAGCAAATGTACCTATTTAGCCAACAAGCTTTGTCTGTAGAAAAAGAAGGTATTTCTTTTCAGGGGCTTTGCCAGCCAGCAGGGGGGAGACCTGAAGCGGAGGACAGGGATCGATCCCAGAATCTTAGCTCATGCATTTTACAGCAGGTTTAAATGCCACTGGCTGAACCCGGCAGTTTTATGGGTCATGGCTGGCCAGCTTCTGTTGAGCTGGGAATCAGGTGAATTTGGCAGGACTGCTTCGTGACACTGAAATAAATCTGCGTTACACCTTTTTCTGAGGTCAAGCGATAGAATTGTCCGTGTTTCTGCATCTGACAGAGTGCTCTACAAGGCTCAGGTGACACCAGTGGCTTTTCACTCATGTGCCTGAATGTCCGTCTTGTAGCTCCGAAAGGATGCCAGGTGACCCTGACTTCATGGAGGACGGGTCCGGGCGCTCGGAAACCCCCTGGCGCTCCGTCCCGCCGGAGTTGCACCATCCCTACTCTAAATTCTCTGACTGGAAGTTCAAGCTCTTTCGTGTCAAGTCCATGGAGAAAGCCCCGCTGCCGGGAGACACCCAGCCAGCCAGACAGCAGCCGCCGGAAGCGTGCACCCTGACACCCCTGGAGGCGGCTGCAGAGGAGGGAGCGGGGGCGAGCTCGGGGCTCCCCGGGAGTGTGATGCAGCTGTGCTTGGGGGGTAAAACCAAGGAGAGTCTGGAGAGCACGGGGCTCCGTGTGGATCGCAAGCTGCAGGAGATTGACACCCACATGAACCACCTGAGGTACGGCCAGTAATAATAGCAACGACTACAGTCATTAGGGTATTATTAAGATAATGATAATAAATGAATAAATACCTGGTTTATTCCCACTGAAAACTTTTCTCTATGGGCATTTAAAATGGGAATATCACAGCAATAATAAATTATCATGAATGCACTGGGTTGAGTCATTAATTAGTAATCAACAAATAATTTTGTATTAAGCTATGAATTTGATTATTTGAACTCTTGTTCTGCCTGGGTGACTATTGGTATAATTAAGGGTGTGTTTGGCTGGCAGGACGCTGTGCCGCCTATGTGGCATAGCACTACACAGAGTGAAAGGTGGACCAGAGCGGGAGGTCCAGGGCGAGCTGGACGACAGCAGCAGGATCTCGTTGCGCAGGATGGGCTGCAAGGCCAAGAGCTGGCCTGAAGTCATCCAGAAGGTCTTCAAGGTAGACGTGGCGGGGGACATGGAGACGGTGCATCCACCTTTCTTTTGCCATCGTTGCTGGAAGGCTGCCATGAGGGGCGGGGGCATCTGCTGCTTCTCGGGGACCCAAGTCGCCCAGTGGACACCACACACGGCCCTCTGCCATCTCTGCTTTCCCAGGAAGCCATCGCTGCAGCGTAAGGGACGAAAGCGCTGTCAGCCATCCCGGGGAGCAGTCCACCACCGACCCAGGGCCAAGCGGCTTAAAACCGACCTCCACAGTCACAGCCTAGTGGACAATGGCCGGTTGTGGAGAACCGTGGACCAGGGGCCCAACAGCAACGCCTGGGCCAGGCCCAATCTTCAGAGGGCTCTGTGGGTCCGTAACATCACGCGCTGCAAGAACATCCACCTCGGGGCAGACCGGCTCCAGGAAGACTTCCCTATTGACTTTGTCCATGCTGTGACCTGCCAGGTGTGTGACCACCTCCTGTCCGACCCGGTGCAGTCACCATGCAAACACCTCTTCTGTCGAACCTGCTTCCTGCAGTACAGCCGTGCCATAGGTCAGCACTGCCCAGCTTGCGGCCTCCCCTGCTCCCCCTTTGACCTGGTGAGCCCCACTAAGGCCTTTCTGGGCATTCTGAACTCTATCCCACTGTGCTGCCCCAAGGAAGGCTGCAGGGACCCTGTTCCGCTGGGCTCCTTTGGGACCCACTGCCTCAGGCACCAGGAGGAGAAGGAGGAAGAAGACCAGGCCAGAAAACGACAGTGGCAGGCCTACAGTAATGGCTACATGCCCATCAACAAAGGCGGCCGGCCCAGGCAACACCTGCTATCACTGACCCGCCGTGCTCAGAAGCACAGGCTGAAGGACCTGAAGAACCAGGTGAAGATGTTTGCTGAGAAGGAGGAAGGAGGAGACATCAAGTCCGTGTGCCTGACGCTCTTCCTGCTTGCTCTCCGGGCTGGAAATGAACACAGGCAGGCCGACGAGCTGGAGGCCATGATGCAAGGTATGGTTTACCGGCATCTCTGCTTTTACGTAGATCCCCCCCAGGCTGAGTCACCTGCAGAAATGCAAAGTTCAGGTCCAGAAAGCACAAATCCCTACCAAGATTTTGTTTCAACCAGCCAGTTCAATCCTCTGTGACTGTGACTTTTTATACTCAACTGGTTGGTTGAAACAAAACCTTGGTCTGGATTTGTACTTTCTGGACCTGAACTTCCCACCTCTGGTCGCTTGTGGTACGGCATGCTTACTTTGGAAAGCAGTATGTGTCCAAAAACATACATTTTCATCCTAACAATGTACAGTGGTAGTGGTAGGAACACATAATTTGCTTGCATTTGTAGTCATTTTCCTGCCTGTCAGGACAGACTAGCAAGCCAGAGGGTATACACATCCTCGCTCATAAAACAAACACTCTCGTTAAGAGCCTGTTTAGATCTAGACGGGACCTCTGCAGTATCGAGAGGGGCAGGCGTTGTATGACATTAAATGACACCAGCAGCATGCTTATGTCCCCTGGGAAGCCAGCGCCATCTGGCATCTGTTTTCATCATCGGCCAAGAGACCCCAACTCTGCCAGCTCCATCGCTCCAACCTCCTGTCCTATTGTAACAATAATAATCACTAGAAATATTTGCTATTGTCATTCTTTTGTGTAACCAGCGCTCTTTTGATAAAAGACCCGGATGGCACATCATTATCAATTTCCAATAACCACCACTGTTAAAAATGGGACTGTGTTTTTTCTGAAACTAATTTCCCTTTTGCTCCGTGTCGTTAGGTAGGGGGTTCGGCCTGCATCCCGCAGTGTGTCTGGCAATAAGGGTCAACACCTTCCTGAGCTGCAGCCAGTACCACAAAATGTACCGCACTGTGAAGGCCACCAGTGGGCGCCAGATCTTCCAGCCCCTGCACTCTCTGCGTAGTGTGGAGAAGGAGCTTCTTCCTGGATTCCATCAATTCGAGTGGCAGCCAGCGCTGAAGAATGTGTCTAGTGCCTGCAATGTGGGAATCATCGACGGAGTGGCTGGCTGGACAGCCTCTGTGGATGATACACCAGTGGACACCATTGCACGCCGATTCCGCTATGATGCAGCTCTGGTGGCAGCCCTGAAGGACCTGGAAGAGGACATCACGGAAGGGCTGAAGGAGCATGGTCTTGAAGACTCAGAATGCACAGGAGGGTTCAAGGTGGTGGTGAAGGAGTCATGTGACGGCATGGGGGATGTCAGTGAGAAGCATGGGGGTGGACCATCACTACCTGAAAAGGCTGTGCGCTTCTCCTTTACAGTGATGTCGATCTCCGTCCAGACAGAGGGACGTCAGGAAGCAATCACCATCTTTCAGGAATTAAAGCCAAATTCGGAGCTGTCCTGCAAGCCGCTCTGTCTTATGTTTGTAGACGAGTCGGATCACGAGATCCTAACTGCTGTGCTGGGACCTCTGGTGGCTGAACGAAATGCCATGAAGGAGAGCCGGCTCATCCTGTCCATCGGAGGGCTTCCTCGCTTCTTCCGGTTCCAGTTTCGAGGCACGGGCTATGACGAGAAGATGGTAAGAGAGCTGGAGGGCCTTGAAGCTTCTGGATCCACGTACATCTGCACCATGTGTGATTCCACCAGGATGGAGGCGTCCAAGAACATGATTCTGCACTCTATTACCAGGAGCCACGAAGAGAACCTAGAGCGCTATGAAATCTGGCGGACCAACCCCTTCTCAGAGTCTGCAGAGGAGCTTCGGGACCGGGTCAAGGGCGTCTCAGCTAAGCCTTTCATGGAGACCCAGCCAACCCTGGATGCCCTGCACTGTGACATCGGCAATGCCACTGAATTCTATAAAATCTTCCAGGATGAAATTGGTGAGGTCCATCTGAAGAGCAACCCTAGTCGGGAGGAGAGGAGGTGCTGGAGGTCAGCTCTGGACAAACAGCTGAGAAAGAAACTGAAACTGAAACCTGTCATGCGGATGAATGGGAACTATGCCCGGCGGCTCATGACCCGGGAGGCGGTGGATGTTGTCTGTGAGCTGGTACCCTCGGAAGCCAGGAGGGACGCTCTGAAGGAGCTCATGGAGCTTTACCTACAGATGAAACCAGTCTGGCGGGCCACCTGCCCGGCCAAAGAGTGCCCCGACCAGCTCTGCCGGTACAGCTTCAACTCCCAGCGTTTTGCAGAGCTCTTGTCCACCACCTTCAAATATCGCTACGATGGCAAAATCACCAACTACCTTCACAAGACCCTTGCCCATGTACCTGAAATTATAGAGCGAGACGGCTCCATCGGGGCCTGGGCCAGTGAAGGAAATGAGTCGGGCAACAAGCTTTTCCGTCGTTTCCGCAAGATGAACGCACGGCAGTCGAAGACCTTCGAGCTGGAGGACGTGCTGAAACACCACTGGCTGTACACCTCCAAGTACCTGCAGAAATTCATGGAGGCCCACCGGAACTCCGCTAAAGCCTTGGAGGCCACCATCGACCCAGTGGAGTGTCAGGATGAAAACGACTTGATGCTGGATGTCACAAACTCACTGGACCTTTAAGGATGTGAAAAGGGTCTTGAAATCAAGGTGAAAAGAATCAGAGTTGGCGGATTTGTGTGTTAAATGTGTCATTTTTCTCTTTATTCTGACAGGGAATTTGCTCCCAGGGATAATGGGGAAGCTCACTTTGACCTACTGTCATTTTTGTTTATTACTTAAATGGATTTTGAGATGTCAGAGCAAAATGTTCTGGGCTTTTATTACATTTTTAAGGTTTTCTTTAATTCTCGGTGTGCTTTGAGGGAATTGAAAGAATAATTGAATATTGATAATGATTTAATATCCATTCTCTTTGTCATCATATGACTTGCATTTGTCATGATTGTTTTTTGAAAAGCCCTTTCAGGGGGGTGGATGGATAGTTGCTGTCACCTTTATGCTTCCTTGAGTTCATTTGTCCAAAAAAGTGTAATTACTTTAGAAGTTGGTGGTTTTCTCTTATTCTTTGTTCAGATTGTCTGAGATAATTTTTGCCTCACATAAAATATTGGAAGGTTTATTGTATTTTCAGGCTGTGACACATCCATGAATTTATACAAGGATTTTATTTATGAAAACAGATTAAAGTGTAAGTCATGGCAAGGTAATTGTGTTAAGGGGGCATACATTACATAGGTGCTGCGTTTATCACCATGGCAAGAAGAAATTGGAGTTAAAGAATCTGAGGTTGTCTTTGTGCCAGTGAAAATGATTACTTTAGGGCTTTTTATTGGGATTCCAGGGTGTAAAACGACTTTGAAATCACTTTTCAGCACCTGCAGGGACAAAACCACATATTTTGCATTCAGTCCTACCACTGACGTAGAATCTGTGAACTTCATGTTTATTGCAAGAATTTTGTATGTGAATGTTTGCCTGAAGATGGATTCTGTTTTTGTTTTGCTTTTGAAATCGGCTGCTGGGGGCCCCGTGTTTTTGTGTCTGCAGTCAGCTGCTCTTCTTTGACATGAACGTTTCCTTCTGCATTCCTGCCCAAGAAATCTGTCACCCCTTAAGCAGAGTGCCTCGTGGCTGTCAGGGTAGCGCAGGGTATTTAAATATGTGTTTTTTTCCTACGTTGTGGCATTTATGCATTTTTTTAAGAGCTTGCAAGTGGAAAAATCACAACTGCAAGTGGCCCTTCCATGTGAATTTATGTTGTTCAGCATGTGAAAAATATAATTAGAGTGAACAGTATATAGTTGAAAACGATTCGTTGTACTTTAGTATGCTTTTAGGTTTTATGTTTACATATTTGACAAGCATTTTGAACATTTATGTCCCATGTCTAATGAGGGATTTGCAATGTCCTTTTGGTATCGTTATATTCTTATTGTATAATATGATTTTTGTGAAATGACTTAACCGTCTGACCTCATGTTGTTACTGCTGTAACTTTTTCATATAATCTCTCTACACTAAGGCTTCTGACACCAATACATGTTGGTGGATATTAGCCTTGCAGTTAACCATTGTTTATTGACCTTTTTTAAATAAGGAAATGTTTGAGAATAATATCAGTGTATAATTTGTTGTACACTCTACTCATTTCACTTTGATTCCTGCACTTTTCCTTAAGGCACAGACTTTCCGACTGTTTTCAGACTGTTTACATAATTTTACATCTGCAGTAATTCCCATGTTTGACCACTGCATAAAAATTACACTATTCGGTTTTTCAGTATAACTTCAATTATTTACGTTTTACTATTTGGACAAAAATCCTTTTGTCGTATTTTTAGTTGATTATATATTGTATGGTGTTTTTAATTTTTATGATATACTTGATAAATCATTGGTTTTATAAATCGCTGAGATCCTGTACTGGGTCAGCAGCTATGGAATTTGAATGGGTGAATTGTTTCATAATGTTTTATTGAGGGTTGATTAATTTTAACATGGAAGCACATTTGATTTGCAATAAATAAATTCAAATGATTATCCTTTAAATACTGTATATTTTACTGTTCCGTGTCATGAAATTCAAAGCATAATGCAGACCTTATAACATAATTATCAGTTACATGACATTAAGATCTATAATATTTTATGTATATGGATGAAACTCCAAGTCTGAAAATGACATAACCGACTTTATTAATTTACCATTTCATTTAGACACTCGTTACAATATTATGCGTATAGGATTGCAAATGCCAATGAATTCACATAAAAAGACACTGGCTGTAAAATTGAGTAAAGCAGAATAATTCTTCCTGTTAATAATCAGCATTTCAGTATGTTACAGTCCCATCCATCTTCTGCAAGCCGTTGTCCTTTTCAGGGTCGTGGGGGGTCCAGAGCCTATGGGCACAAGGCAGGGAACAACCCAGGATGGGGCACACGCCAGTCACTCACACATGGACAATTTGGTAACTCCAGTTAACCTCAGTATGTTTCTGCACTATGGCGTGGAAACTGGAGTACCCAAAAGAAACCTCATGCTGACACAGGGAGAACATGCAAACTCCACACACAGTACCCTGGCTGAGACCTGAACCGAAGTCCCAGAGGTGTGAGGTGACAGTGTTAACTGCTGCACTATAATGCCACTATGTTACAGTCAGCACTATAAAAAGCCACAACATTCACCATGTATTGAAATTACAGTTAAGCACCTGGTCAATCAAACAGCCTTCTGAGAAAGCTCTTTTTGGTGGGGGTCATTCTCAGGCGGATGGGGGCCTTGCGGTGCTGTGATTTCATGGATATACGCTTCAAAGGTGTGGCAGTGCGTGGTGGCGTCATCTCCTTCTGCGGCATGCCCCCATGGTCCAGGCAGAAGTATTTGCTGCTGTTCTGGGAGAACTTCATGAGCAGATCCTCAGAGAGGTCCATGCACTGGGCATGGACCCAATGACCACCCTCCCCCCCGGAGCAGAAGATCATGGCGGGCCGGTGCAGCTCAGTGGAATAGTACGGCACCCATGTGTTGGCATCCGCCTGGCACCCCAGGCAGCAGCTAACCCAATAGCCCGTCTGGGACTCGTCCTCTTCATCCTCTTCATTGTAGGCATCACCTTCACCATCATCACTACTATCTTCTAACTCGTGTGGCTCACGGCCAAAGTACAGCTCCTCAGAGTCCTCCAGAGGGGCGGAATCCTCAAAGTCGGTGGATTCTTGGCTACAGCCCTGCATTGTTTCCTCTCCATTTCCATCTCCTTCCATCTGGAAGCTTACCTGGTAGAAGCTGTGTGCGTCCGGCTGGGCTGATCTTCCCTCAGTGGGCACCCCTATCAACACACTCCCCTTCCCCAAGCTCCCCCCGAACCAGGTACGGCTGTGGGTGATCTCACCAGTCCATGGAGGTGGATCTCGGGGTTTGATGTGGATCCCGTTATCATCCAGCACCACGCTTCTGCACTCCAGCCATTTTTGGGTCTCAGACTGGTAGCCACCCAGGACCACGTACTCGTGGCCAGGACCCGATTTGACAGTGATGGCGCTGGTCAGTGAGAGACCAGTGTCCAGGATGTCACATGAGAGCACTGGGCCACCTAAGAGTAACTGGACCTGGATACGGAGCATACGTACCGGCCGGGTGTCTGAGGACAGATTGTGGCCCCCTAAAATGTAGATGCAGTCATCCCGAGCCAGTGCCAGG
Source organism: Mormyrus iriodes (assembly GCA_011763525.2). Taxonomy (NCBI): domain Eukaryota; kingdom Metazoa; phylum Chordata; class Actinopteri; order Osteoglossiformes; family Mormyridae; genus Mormyrus; species Mormyrus iriodes. The sequence goes on from JAAGVU020000019.1 coordinate 17,888,329, forward strand.
TGAAACGACTGACCATCAGTGAGCTCTGGGACAATATGGGAGGTGCAACATCCAAAATCAAGGTCTATGAGGAACACCTGTGGTGGACAGTCCACCACGCAGTTCCATGTCTCTGTGGTCCTCTCCCCTGGCGGCCTGTAGCAGCGACCCCCAAAGAGGACACAGGCTCGCTTGCCCCGGCTATACACCACACTCGCCGTATGCCCAAACCGTGGTCCTGGCATCTCTCCCACCAGCTCCTTCTCCTGGCAGCGCAGCGTCACCTTGCGGTTGCTACCACGGCTGTCCTGGCTCAATAGGTACAGACTTCCAGAGATCTCATTGTTGGGGGTGCGGCCGCCCTGAATGAGGTAACACTCTGGGTCAGAGCCCCAAGGCTCTAGGTGGGCCACAGCGGGGGACCGCAATGGAGGAAGGTAGCAGGAATCATTGGAGAAGGAGACAGGACGCAACTTGAGCTCCCCCCATTTCAAGCGCACCATAAAAATCCCCGTTGGACAGGAGCGCTTTGGCCAGCCTTTCTGCCCAAACAGGAAAATGTCCTCGTCCAGTGATAGTAAGGAGCATCCAGGCTGCAGAAGGCTTGCACAGTTCACTGCACTCACTGGCTGTAAGGACATACTGAGGGGAATAGTGGAGACCTGAGTTCATTTATTTTAACCATAAGGACATAATGACTTCATACCTTCACTCCTTAAAACATGACACATATCATTTTATATATGCTTACTTAATTTGAACTTTTTATCGTTTCGCTGTCATTCGTTATTACTTAAACATGACACCCCGGAACCCTATATTGCCTATGACAATTTGACAGGCGGACATTACAGCTACGGTTATAGGGGATGTAGTTTTCCCACCCATAGCTACGCCTTTGTTTAAGGGACACGAAACGGCATTTCCCAGGATTCATTGCGTACGGTTTCCCGGGGATTTGACCGACTGTTTATAAGGTATTGTATCGCAGCCTTCTGTACGACTTAAAAATTGATCATGATTAAGAGAGTGTCCGTCGAGATTAAATCACGCCCATTCATAGACGTAAGGTTTAAAAATCTTAAACTGAAATATAGCAAACATGTTGCTTGTTATTAACGTGAAACTGGTCTAACGGGGAAACTGAAGTAAGTTGAGCTAGCTGGCAAACACTAAACTAACGGCATCGGCTGCTCGTTTCACTGTTAAATGTTAAGGTCATTGTTCAATGCAATCAAGATAATGCGTGAAATAAGACGAGTTTCGTTCAGTTCTAGTAGCTCTGCTTCTAAAAACTTCATTGCAGTATTTCGAACAGCATTATAAAATAAAATATAAAGATCTTCGCAACACGTGTTGCATGCGAGATACTGTAGTTATGTACTCTAATGATATTATCTATCATCTACACACTGTCACATTTTTTTAATATTACAAGGATTTGGCTGTGGCCTGGTTACACATGATATGGTGGATAACTTTTGTGTGGTTTAGTATTTCATGTGAGTCGGCATCGCCTCTTACCTTTTTGGACTTTCCGAGTATCACTGAAGACAGCTTAACATCAGTCTAGTCCTGATCTGTGGCAGGCTGTGTGTAAAGCCTGGCTGGTCCTACTGACAGTACACAGTTGCTGAGGTTAACGGTCCCTGACTACTGAGTAAAGTAGGTGGGCATATAGCATTTGTTCCTCTGTCTTTGAATCATATCAGCTATACTATAGTATTAATGTTGCTGAGAACCAAACATATTTAATGCATCAGAACACTTTTTCAAGTTATATGTAGCACATACTAGATGATCATGTATATTTCCCCAGGCAGCCCACCAAAAATTGTACTTGCCAAATAGGAATGACAAAAAAAATGCACAAATCACTCTGTCTTTAAAATAAGTAAGTGATACATCATAAAAATGAGGGGGATGATTTCTTGTGGCTGATGAGGTGAATTAACCAGATGAATGATGGGGCCGTTAAAGGTCAAGAAGAGAAAAGCAGACAGGAAGTACTATACCCTATTTATCAAGAGTCGGTCTCTGCCCTTGAATGGCTCATGTTATAGTGAGTATCTGCTTACCTGCAATGACCTGCGATGAAGATGTCCTTTTTACCTACTTAACATTAGTGGAGAATTAAAAACAAAAAACTGTTCTCAGGTGTTAGAGATCAGGTTTGCCTGTCACCTGTGACCACACTGGAAGAAGAAAGAAGGATTCAATAACGGAATGTAAACTGCCACACAGAGCTTCTGTAGTTATGGCCATGTGTGATACTAGCTTGTAAACTTTGCAATTATTCCTTTGCGCGAGATTGGTGATTACAATGTAGCCACTTGTGTTTGTTCCAAGAAGTGTAATGTAAAGTGTCTCTAGAAAAATACTTTTTTAAATAGTGATTTCGCTGTACATCCACCCAGTGTTTACTTTCATGTAATGTGTACAAGGGAAACTCGTCGGCATATAATTCTCAGAATCCCAACATCTTCTTTTTATTTTATGATTCCATATAAGTGCCCATAAAACAGGAAAGTCCTGCACCTGCAGTGAACCCAAGCTCTGCATTATCTGCTGTGGGCACAGTGGCCTGAAAAAACATGCCATTTTGTGGTGTCCTGTTTTTCATTAACTTCTCTCCAGTCCGTTTCACCCGGGAGGAGTCACTTGTACACAGGGGCAGCTGTATGGCAGTGTTGCTTGTTTTTTTTTTTGTTTTTTATTGTGGGAGACGCACAGGAGCACACAAAACAGGACTTGCGGCCACAACAACCCGAAAAGATCGTTAGAAGTCGAAAGACAAACAGCTGTGCACCTGCGTCTCCGTGCTGTGGGGGGAATGTTTGCATCTAATCTGCGTTCCTGGGGGCCTCTATGGGTTTGGGGAGCTGGTTTGGAGTACGGGGTGACAGTGAGAGATGCTGTCCTGTCGGCATTTAATGGGTCATTTGCTTCTTACTAATTTAGTTTACGTTACATAAGGTTTTCTGGCGTCAGTAATGGCTGACTCCCACATTGGCTGTTTGGAATTTTCACGATTCTCGAAACTCCAAATATTGGGATGACTTGATGAATGTTACTGTTCAATGTTTTATTAGTTGCACGCCTTCATAGCTTTTAGTGTAACCGTGATTGTTCTTGCGGTTGTTATTAAAATGAATTTAGCCTGTGTGCTATTCAGGCCATAAGAGACCCGACCTTGACATTCAGTGATGTTCGATCCTTTTTCATATACAGAAAGAACACCTGACGCTGTTGTTTTCCTCAAGCCGCCTACCTCCTTTCTATGGCCTGACCCTCTCCACTTCTTGTACCCATTAGATTATTGTAGGTGGAAAGATGTTCAGAACATTGTGCACAAAAATAAAAACCCCTGAATTGTGGAATTCGAAGCTGGTCAGGAGACAGGCAGCAGTGACGATGGATGATGGAGATGTAGTGGAACATGCTGCTTTAGCCCCCTCTCTAGGACTTTGTGTGGTCTTCACTGTTCTTTAGACTGCTGTAGATTGCAGAGTAAAATTGGGGGAGGCAGTAGTTACATTTGAAATGGTTATTTTAGCTTTGTGCATTGTTATGTGTTGTTCCACCACACACTAGTGGAAAGCCTTTGGAAATGTTTTTTCTCTTTGTATGCTGGCCAGGTCGAGGCGTTTTGCTCTGATCTTCTCGAGAGATTTCTGTAAACTATTTAAAAAAAACGTCCTTGGCATTTGGAGCTGATCTGACTTGACTAAGAGCGGGGAAAATGTCACAGTGCAGTGTCCCCTTCAGCCATTTGCCTTGCCTCTCTAGGTGAGCGTGTGCTGCCTTTGGGTTCGGACGGACGCCAGCCGTGCCAAGCGGCGCCGGTGTGGTGGCCTTTGAGCAGGTGGTGGTGAGTGCCTCTGAAGCTTTTCTGAGCAGACCTATAAGGGCTTTCTGAGCTCCTTCACACACCTCCCAGCAGGTGAGCATCACACCTGTAAAACTTTGCAGAAGCACATCAGTTTAGTTATGTGACTCCTTTCACACTCTGTCACTTCTGGAGAAGATATTATTCATTCACAGTTTGGGATTATGAAGTAGTGTATTGTTTGTGTTCCTCGAACTGTGACTGGAAGGGTCCCAATGTTGTGCTTAAGTAGGACACCTTCCAAGAAATTAATTAAGCAAGCAGACAACAGTATTGGGACACCTGGCTGTTACACCCGAAGGAACTTTCATGACATCCCATTCTAAATCCATAGGCATCGATATGGAGCTGGTCCCCCCTTTGCAGCTATAACAGCTGCCACTCTTCTGGGAAGGCTTTCCTCAAGAGTTTAGAGTGAATCTGTGGGAATTTTTGCTTCGTCATCCAGAAGAGCATTTGTGAGGTCAGGTACTGATGTTGGATGTGAAGGTTTGGCTTGCAATCTCCATCCTAGTTCATCCCAAAGGTGTCCCTGTCAGACAGCTAGTGGGATGCAGACTGAGGCAAAAACAGACGTGGAGGAAGGTGAATGGCTGGGTGATGAGCGTCAGGACGAGGTTGTATCCAATTTCACCATTTGTCATAAATGTTGCAAATACCAGCTTTGGTCTCATGTAAAGCTCTCAGTGGTGTGCAGTGCAGCTTGCTTGAAAGCTGAATGTGCGGAATCCTCACAGAAGGGTGGGCTGTGTATTCCTGAAGCCCCTTCATGCCCAAGTCTGCCCGTACACAGTAAAAATTCTGCAGAACACTGTACAATTAGTCTTTAATGGAACAAGAAAAAAATATCCCAGCTGCAGATGGTGTTTCATGTAGCCTGGAGGATATATAGGAAATTATTCATTCTGAGCACTTTAACATTATAAAAAACAAATGTGTGTTTAGTTTCAAATAAATTGGTTTTACTAGTACTGAATTATTATTTGGCTTTTTAGCATATACCTTTACCCTAAGGACTCGGAGTCTGACACTTTACAATTCATTTAAAAAGCAGGGTAATTTATTGAAGCAATTCACATTATGTACCTTGTTGAAGCGTATAGCAGGGGCTACTCTAGGGATTTCTAGCTCAGACTTTCTAGACAAAAATTAAATTCCTGAACCATTACCTCCTGTCACCTCTTTCTTAGCAGAAGTGTGGAGCAGTAATTGTAGAGTTCTGTAGTTCTTACTTCAGTTTTCTTTGTCGGACACAAGGTGTTATATGAGAAGAAAATGCAGAAACAAATGAACTTCTAAAGCTGATATAGCCACCCCTCGGTGAAGTATGTTTTCCTAAATAAAGGGTTCTTTGCTTTGGTTGCAGCTTGTGCTGGACAAAGGTGTGACAGTGGGTGGGTGTGTGACTGGAGTGCGGCCCCCTGGAGGGGTGAAGGTGCGTAGGTATCCATATCTCCATGACTACACATGAAGTGTCAAGAAGACACTAGAAACCAGACTTCTGGCCCCGGTGTGGTTTATGGTCCTTGCTTCTATATATGTTGGCACGTTTCCACTGGAACACAGGAGCCGAGCCATACCGCCAAGAGAGACTAGTTACAGCGCGGCTCCAGCTTGCTTTAGGTTTCCCTGCGGAAGGGTTGGCTCGGTAAAGGCGTTGCCGGGTTTGGAGAACGACAGTGACGTAAAACCAAAGAGACTCTTATTTACTGTTCACAAGGGCTACATCATGATTTACTGTGTGCTAATTTCCGCTAGCACGTCTGTGAGAATCGCCATGTTACCATAAAATGCTAACGGAATTAACATTGGCTTGCGTAAATTTGCATTATGAATCTGTTCCGTTCTATAGTCCTTTTTCAAGTAGGAGGTTGGAAATTTTCAAGTTCTGAGTTATCAGGAATGCATCAATTTATTGTGATGTGCAATACTGCTAATAATGATTAATATATTGAATGTAACCTTTATTCCTTAAGGTAATCCATGCATATCAGTACAAATCAGTGATTCTTTTCTTGTGTCCGTGCATTTTGACCAATCAGATGGTGGTGACCCAGCCAGCTCGGTTTGGTCACGCTATTTGCCCAGCTAGTAAGCCGGGCCATGGCAGGGCAGGTACAGCCTGGGTACGACTTGCATAATTTACAATGCAAAACTGTCTCGGTTCCTGGTGGCAGGTGGAAAAGTGCCATATGTTGTGCGATCGCTTCTTGGTTTGATGCACTGACTCAACTCAACCATGAACTCAACACTACCACGATACTAAAATGTCCTATCAGGATTTATGAAATATTCAGATTAGCAGCTGACTGGCACTTGAAACACCTGGTGGGGTTACTTGCATTCATCCATCTGTTCTCCGGAACTGGTTATCCTATCCAGAGGATGTGAGGTTGGAAACACGCCAAATGAAATGTCAATCCCGCTAAGGATATTCATACACAGATTAATGTGCATTGGAAGTATCCATCCCTTCCTCTACCTTCCAAATTCTCATCTAGTACAGAATCGCAGTGAGCCTGGGAGTTGTCCCAGGCAGCGGGGGGCACCATCATAGGGTGGGCACACACAAACACTCAGTATAGAGCATGCAAACTACCAACACAGAGTGAGGACAGAATTTGAACTGCCAGTCTTGAAGGTATGAGGCCAGTGCCACTCTCACTAAATAACCCAAGCGTCAGTGTCCGATTACACTTGGCTTTAAAATGCGTCTTGGGCATCAGTCGAGACACATCGCCGTTTATACCTGTCTCTCTCATGCACCTCCAAGGTGTCCAGCCGACCACTTTGTTTGTTTTGTTACTGCCCCTTGTACAGTTACTGCAATGACTGTCGGGGATGCATCCAGGGTGCATTTACATTACAAAAGATATGGGGACAAATGTGCCCCCAGCCACCTTGGCAAGTGGTTTGAGTGATCGGATCACATTGTATTTTGGTGATCACTTACACTTGTGTTTAGTGCTGTCCACTTGCAATCCAATCACCCAAGACGCATTTTAAGACCAAGTGTAAACAGGGCCAGTGAGATGATTTGGTATCTTGGTAGCAATTAGGAAATGACGGTGCTGGCTGACCGGCACACCTTGCTTAGGTACATTGTGATATTCTCGCCTAAGTTCTGTTTCTTTCTAAGCTGCCCTGTAAAACACACTAAGGAAATCCTTAACAATATACTGTCTTTGCATGCAGTTTGACAACTACCTAGATGTCTCTGACTTTAGCCATGAAGAGGAAGATCTCAGTTTTAACTCAGGTCTGTCTTAAACCGATCGCGAAGCATTTTGTTTTCGTAACACAGTTTGACCTATGAATTCTTTTTTCTCCCATTATTCTTGATATAGTCACTATTTTGATGAAATCTAACATTAAGTTAAAAAAAATAGTGGACCTATCTCACTGGAATGGATAGCATCTCCAGCGCCGGTGGTTTGAATCCACCTGTCTCATTGCATGTGCAGAATCTGCATGTTCTCCCCGTGTCATTTGGGTCTCCTCTGTGTCCTCCCACAGTCCAGAGACATGCAATTAGGCTAATTGGCATCTCTTTATTTCCCGTGGTGTGTAATTGTACATATGTGCCCTGTGATGGATGTAAATATCAAAGCATTGCACCATTCTGGGAAAAACACATCATTTAATATACAGTCACTCCCGGGGATACGATGGGGTTATGTTCCGATAAACTATCATAACGCGAAAATGCATTTTAATACAGTACACCTAACCTAACAAACATCATAGCCTAGCCTATAGCCTACCTTAAACATGCTTAGAACACTTACATTAGCCTATAGTTGGGCAAAATCATTACCACAAAGAGTATTTTATTATATGTTGAATGTCTAATGTAATTTATTGAATAATGTACTGAAGCTGAATAACAGAATGGAATTGGACTATCCATCGTAAATTCGAAATATCGTAAAATGGACCAGTATAAGTGGTGGATCCTCTTTACTATACCGGTTTCTTTAGAGATGTCTCGAATGAAGAAATATTTACCATATGTAGCATTTGCACATTCACACACAAGGTTCAGCGTATAGTTAACATTATTCGACATTTTCTGTGCTATTACTTTAATCAGGGCAGTTGTTACAGCTTATTTAAATGCATTAGCAACCATTAGAAATATTTGCTAAATGCATTTCAGCTGGCCAATGATTAGGGGTAAGGGCCTTAATGTACAGTGAGTACCATAATATTTGCTTTATCTTTGTTTTTCAATAAATGGATCACAACCGTCTGACAGCTGGATGAATCTCACCCTGAATTGTCCTGACCTTTAATTAATGAAGCCTCCAAGACCTTCATGTCGAGACCATCGCCTCGAATACCCTCCATCACGTTTAGGTTTTGGGAGGAAAATATAGACAGATCTATAATTCAGAATGTGGCTCTGCAAGGGGAGTAATCACTGATGGCTTCTGTCCCCTGCCAGTCAGACGAGCCAGATAATGGAAAGACAGACTCTGAACTTCACCCCGATTAGTATAGATGATTATTAATCTGCTGCAGTGAACTTGAAAAGATGGAGGGGGGGGCATCTTGAAGACTGCGAGGCCTGTGCTAAGTCTTGGAATTGCATAATTGGGTCCTTTGCCGGATCGATGTCTCGAACGTTTGACACTGGAAGTAATACATTAACAGGGATTTGCCTGAGATGGATTGACAAGTACGCTTTCAGTTTACAGGACTTAATACTGAATTTTAATTACTTTATGATCTTTATAATCACAGTATTTTGTGAGGCAAATAGTCATCCCACTGAAATAGACATGCGGACCCCTTGTCCGACTTCCCCCTTGGATGAGGTGCTGGATCACAGGGAGTCAGGTGCTAGATTTCCCTACAATGCCTTCTGGAAAAGAGAGAGACACCTGTCACAGGGGATGTGTTGTGCCCCAATTACTGCCTCCTAGATTGCATTTGAACCCACAACCCCCGCACATCTGGGCCCAGTCTGTCAGAAGCCCCCCCCCCCCACACACACGCACACCCAGCTCAAGTTTATCTCCCATCTGCCTAGGCATATTTTGAGGACTGTCCTCCCAGCCTTAAACTTAACGAGTACCTTCCACTGAGAGAGTAATTAGCTGTTTAATTAGGATCTTCGTTGCTTTTATTACTGCCAAAAGCTGATAGAGAGGCTGTAGTGGGACTTTGCGGGGGTGGGGGGGGGTGTCAATATTGAATTGTCTCGGCTTTTTAGTTTATTAAAATTCTCTTTTTGTTAATGTAGCTGCATACATAATCATTTACATTCGACAATTATTGGGAACATTTATATCTGGTGGTGGCTTAATTTGTGCAGATATTTTGTTAGCAGATGTCTATCAACATCGATGGTCTTTTCACTGTCTTTCTTTTTCCCTCTTTTTTTCATTGAGTTGCTTCATGTTGCCTGGCTGCCGTATTAGGGCCCTGCTGGAAAGACGACTGCTGTCTGATTTTCAGTGCTTGTTAAAGGTCACCGCTGTGCCGATGTGTTTCCGCAGTCCAAGACTCATCTCCTGTGTTTGCCAGTTCTGTCCTGCTTAAATCATCGTGTGGAGAAAATGTCTACACTCAAAAAAAGTTCCGTAGCAGTCATTGGAGGTGACCAAGAGTTTCCATAGCCCCCCCCAGTGTTAGCTTGTCTCTTAAGCTCTGTTTGATGGGGAACATGTGTTTGGAAAGGATGAATGTTGGCTAGAATGGTGGCAATCAGTCTGGGGCACTATAGCACACTGACTGTTTGTACATGCATGTTAAGGGTTACCTAGGAAACCATCATGTATTACATTTGCCACACTGAGAGGTGCTGATCACTGATTTGCTTCGGCTGAAGGTCCCTGGCAGAGCTTCTAGAAAGAAGCATTTCTTTATACCCTCAGCCTTGCATATTCACTGTTTGTTCTCAGATCAGATGGCACTGCCTGGTTAAGTGGAAAGGAACCTCACTTTCACAGCCTCTGTCTGCCGCCACACCATCGTGGAGTTTCATACAGTGGACCTGGACCTAAATCAGGGCCATAAGGTCAATTCCTGGAGGCCAAGTAAGGCCAAGAACCTCTGGATTTGATGTGAGTGTAGAGCTTATTCTACTTCTGACCAGAACACTATGATTCAACAAATAGAACACTGACATACAGTACCAGTCAAAGGTCTGGATACATCTACTGAAAAGAATTTGTTTTTCAACAAGATAATGACCCTAAGCGCACATTGTGGTTGTGTAATAAGTATTATCTTGTGAACAAGGAGAGAGATGGAGTGCTGTGACAGATGACCCGGCCCCCACAATCCCCCCACCTAAACCCTACAGAGCTGCTTTGGGATGACCCGGACTGAAGAGTAGGAGCAAGGTAGCCAGCTCCTTCTGGACTGTTGGAGAAGCGTTGCAGATGGCTACGTATGTAAGCTGGCTTGAAGGATGCCAAGTGTCTGCAATGCTGTCATCGAAGCCAAAGGGTGCTATTTTGAATAGTCTAAAATTTGAGAGAATTTTTTGATGTCATTGCAATATTTGATATATATTACTTCATTGCCAGGAGGGCTCTTACTGAAGGGGAATAACACAGCTAAGATAGAGACAAATGCATTAAAAGCAAGAGTGTCCAGATTTTGACAAGTTCTGTATGACATGGCATGCCTTTAAAGACACAATTATGCATGAAAGCAAGTAAAATATACAAAATATTTGCTTATTTGATTATTTACTTGTATAATTTCATTCTGGTTCTCTTGTTTAAGTTTGTTAATTGTTCTGCTGGCTGGGATGAAGTTCAGTGATCTCCAGCTTTGAAACCTTGGTTGTTCTGATGATATTTCTCTGCCCTTCCCTCAGGTGGCGCCAGAGAAGGTTCAACCCTTTACTTTGGATGAGAACTTCGACTATGACCATGTCATGCTCTCCCAGAAGCTTCAAAGCTGCAAAGTGGACAGCAGTACAGTGTACATAGATTAATTTGTTTCTGTTTTGGGTGACATCACTAGCATGCCCCATAATGGACCGCCCTCGTAATAGCCCCAGTCACCCTGACCAGGATAACCCTTCAGAGGATAGATGGATGGATGGATGGTTGGCTGGAGGCAGTGACAGTGTTTTGACTGGTGCTGTATGGGATTTCCTTGTTTAGGATACACTTTTGTCCAAAGTGAGCTATTGAGGTACCTAGCACATTACAAACATACAGCTTTCAAGTAGTTAAATAGGCATAAGTGCAGCTCGGCTGAGTTTCCAGTGAATATCCAGTTAGAAGTGTAAGTAAGAATTGGAACAAGTTATACAACACCTTTCAAACAAAGCAAGGACCTAAAACGACTTAAAATCGAAGACAAAGTACAATGCTAAGAGAATTCAGAGCACGCAAGAGAGCAGCAAGGGATCATGGGAGTGGTGCAGGCTGTTTTCAATAGATTATTGACCTGTATAAAGCTATTCTTCATAGTATTTTCGAAAGTTTCTTGACTGTATTAGAGATTTTTCTTGTTTATTGAGAGCGACACTTTCTTGGTTTGATTCAGGTGTGGCTTGTAGGCCAGTAAGCAGGCATTCTGTTTGTGTGTAAGTGTGTTTGAGAAAGTGCAACATGCAGGCCGTTGGACAAAGTACTTGGCAAAATGACATTCCTCATACTTTTTTTTTAAAGCACATGGGAAACTGCACTTAATATCTCGGCTTAAATATTTTTATGCTTGTTCCTGACGCCTTTGAATCTGGAGGTGGCTGTTTTGGCCAGTGGAGCAAGGCAGCAATGGTCAGAGCCTTTTCTGTGGTACAGGGTGGTATTTTTTTCTGGGTTTAATATTAAAGTTTTAAAGCAATAAAAAATGAAGTCAGTCATCTTTTCCTCTTTTACCGCACGCAATTCTCTCACCGCTCCGAGCAAAGCTTCCGTTATGCAGATCGGTCCTTCACCGGGAATGATGGAATCAGCAGATGATCAAACTGAAATAGGAGGGGGGTGTGGCCACGAACTGGCCTGTCAAGTACCACAGTGGGGTCACTGGCATAGCTGAATGCTCTAGTGCTCATGAAACGACAGTGTGGAGTTCACCTCAAGCACTTACCAGATACTCTGTTTAATTCATGTGTAATACTTCCTGTAGAGAGAGAACATTATCACAGCTGTGCTTTCACAAAGTGAATCTGTTTCATAAGTTATTCCTATTAAAATTCCAAAATTCCAGGAATATTTCCTTATTTGCTTGTCTACAGTGGTCCAGGTGTTAAATACAAATACGGACTAAAATTGCATTTAAATGATGCGTTTTTTCTAATGCAATATGCAAGTCTGGATTTGCCAGTATCCCTGGGGCTATAGGGGTTAACGTCCCTGCTCAAGGGCCCAACAGTGATATTATTAATCTGCCTGCCATGGGATTTAAACTTGTGACCTTGCAGACATGGACATAGATCACTAACCAACTGAGATACGCACCGACCCCCCCCCCCCAAATGCTTAATTTTATCAGTCAGACTAGGCTAATGTCAGCATTCTGGGAAAAGGGCAAAATCCACAAACAATATTCTAATTGGTCTCCTTGGATGCTGGGTTAGTTCAAAGAACATTAAAAACTGTGTACTTGATTTATGTATTTGGCCAGCTTGCCATTTACGTCGTGGTGGCATAGTTTGCCATAGTTAATTTCAGGCCTGTGTCTTGGGCTATTGTAACACCTAAGCAGCACCATTAATATATTGTGAGGAATAGTTGCAGTGGGGGCATGTGCATGTTATTCTTCCTGCTCCTGTGAAATGCAATGGTAAGAAACCGCTGGTATCTAATATAAAGATGTTTTTACTGCGCCACTCTGGATGGATGGATGCCCTGTTTTATGCAGAGAAAGTTCAGTCAGTTTCAATCCTTAAAAGTGTAAATCTTGACTTGATGATGCAAAGCGGTATCGATTCGTACCTTGAAATGGAACACAGTTCAGTAAGGCTCGGCGTGATGGGGTATGATGTGATCTGATACTGACAAAATACCAGAATGTGCTCTTCAAATGAAATGGCTCAGTTGGAGTGACTGGGATATTTTGTCAGGCTGTCATGGGCACTCTGCCCTAGGATGAAGGATGGGGAGGTTTTACTCCTCCTGTGACAGCTGTATGAATTATACTGCTATGCATTGACTTTAGATGAATTCTTCCTTCTCTTCAGTTGTACTGCCGCAGTTCCAGTTTACATGCAGCCCAATGGCCCAGTCTGCCTGTGTTAGTGGTGCCTCTCCTGAATGGCAGAAATGACGGTTAACATCTGTGCTAAATGTCAGCGTACCTAGGTCTCCATGGATGGTGGGGCTGTCAGCCAGGTGGGACCCCCGCTGCGAGGGGCACCCCGTCAAGTGACTGATCTGCACAGTGCCTGCAGGGCTTCGGTTGTTGCGGTATGCATTGGAGGGGGGGGGGGGCAGAAGGGAAAGCCCTGACACAGGTGTGATTGTTGTGGCCCGCCAACGGCTCCCACAGCACAGGTGATCCGTCGGTCCCTTTCAGGGCTGGTGGTTGTGGTGGGTGGGTGTGGGGGGGGTACTGGCAGGTATCCCCCCGTCATCTCTAACTCCTCAGTTTGCAGAAGAGTGCCTGCAGGCTTTGCCTGCATGTCATGCTGTGGGTTTTATACCAGCCGTTCCTGTCTGATCATTAGTCTTTAAGTTGTTTTTGTTTTTCCCCCCTATCTTCTATTAAATAATCGATAGATCAAGTACTGGAAATAGAATTTCTCATGCTATTAGTTCTCTCGGCCTTGACGTTTCATATGTCTTGTTGGCTTATGTACAAATTCACACTGCTTCCTATAACCACACTATTGCTTATTTATGCTTTAACATTTATTTTCTGGTGATCCAGCGTGGAATTGCTTTGGTTTATTGATACAAACATTCAAATAGTGAGCGTTTATGTTTATTAATGATGATTAATTTGATACAGAGCGCTCCCTTCAGTGTCTGTAAAGATTTCTGACCCAATTATGGTGGAAATCATGAAAATAACATTGAATATTTACTGAGTGCTGGGTTTTTAAGGAGACAGGTTCACAGGCTGAAACAGGTTCACAAGCTGGAGTGTAAACACTATAGTTAACTTCTATTATGGAGCACAAACCTTTCTTTAGGAGGAAATGCAGCGACAGCAGTTAAGCTACAATTAAAAACAAAAATATCAGCCTGCATTTTAATGAGAGCGCCTTTGTGTTGTGATTGATGTAAGGGATGTGTTGGGGAGGTGACATTTTCTCCATATGGTGTCACTGTTTCCACACGTGTCATGTCTTCCCCACCCGCACACATCCTGTTTTGCTGCTGGGTGCGTACCAGTGGTGTGCCATAGAGCAGGTTGGCGCTGCCAGCAATTCCAGGATGTGAGACCTTGCGTCTGGCTGTCCGCCTGTTCTCTGGGCCTCTGGGCCGTGCAGCTGGACCCTGGGTGAGTTGTGGTAACGTGGGTTTCATCACATTCGAAATTCTGGTTATTTCTTCGGTTTTATTTGTCATTTTTTTTCCAGATGCTTTTGTTCAGACCGGGACACTGGTGGCTCATGGTTCAAACAGAAGGCCCTTTGGTACCTGCTTTGAATTCCTTAAGAACTACACATGATCCAGTGTAAGGAGAGGGGATGCCTAGGTTTTTAAGGTTTGGGGGAGGTGGGGGGCAGGATTAAAAGTATTCACCCTAATCCCAGTGGCACTCAATACAACTTTTAAGTCAGGAAAGATAATTAAAGAAACATCTGTGTCGTTTCACCAGCTGTAATGTTTACGGTTCACAGGTGGTGGGTGAAACAGTGATGTCTCAGATGGCACACTCAGTATGAGAATGACAACAACATTTGAATTAAAACATTTGAATAGACGCTATCATGTATATTCATGAGTTAACCTGCAATTAAATAGTGAACCTCATTGTGGGAGGCACAAATAATGAGGTTGCATATTTCTGCTTTGTTGATATAGTGTGATTTTTCAGTGGTTTCGCAGCTCTGTCAAGCTTGCCTGTGTTTTCAGAGGAGTACCCTCCAAACCCACAGCCAGATTATATGATTATGTATGTTTGCAAGGTGTATTTTACCTTGAAGCACAGCTGCAGCCCTTGGAGCTGCCAGTCAAAAAAAAAACATGTGAACTCTTGTCTTCAAAGAGCCGTTGTGTACAGAGAAAAAATTAAGGATAAAATATTATGGAATTTTAAGGGAATTAAAAATCTTGACCGGTTGGTTCCTTTGCCAGGAATGTTGAGCAGGTAAAAAACATAAAAATGAGAAAAAAAAATCTTCATGCTGCAAGAGCTCGACTGAAGATTAAAAGCGGATTTTTACATCCCTTTGAATAATGGAGATAAGTGATTGTCATTACAACATTTGAGCTTTTCCGAATGAATTGCTTTGAATAATTATCTGGAACAGCATGGAAGAGGCAGACACACTTCCAGATCAAAACAAAACACTAGAAGCACAGCTCTCTGACAGCATGTAATTTCTATCATACTTTGAGAAACACAGAGCTGATATTAACAACAGTCTCTGACACCATTTTTTATCTTTCATTTTTATAATTGCATATTTTAGCAAAGGCAATTAATATTTTACCTCTCAGCACTGTATTTGGGGAAAAACAGGTGTTCTTTTACAGTCTCTGTAAGGCACCTTCCCTATCATTTGATGCCATTACTTCTTCACTCTTGAATTATTTAATCTCTGTAGCATCTGCTGGCATAGTGGTCAAGGGCTGAATTCGTGGTGTAAAGTTTGACAAGATTTCAGTGAAGTATTGCCTGAACATTTTGCTGAATTACTCCTGCATAGGGGGTTATTTATGAAACTGTTACATATATTCACATCTGCATGTTAACCAAATGGGAAAAACGGTGCATATATGGTCAAGGTAGAAATGGTTTAAAGGCTACAATTCAAAAGCTCTCTGGGGAAATCCTCGTGAAGATTCTGCTTTTAGGAAGCCTGCCAGAATAACCTGTCCCTTGTCCCTGAGTGTAGCCTGTTGGTCAGGGCTTAGGGTAACACAGGCCTTGAAAAATAAGCTTTGAACACAACAGGACAGGAGCCAAGCCCCACCAACATGCCAAATGTGGTGCCAGTCTGCAGTGGCTGCCCAATTGTCGAGGCTGCAGGATGGATTGATTGTCGTGTTTGGTGATTTGTCAAGATGGACAGAAAGGCAAAATGATGGGTGAATATTCAGGCAGTCTGGCGGCTCAGCAGATAAAATGTGTACCTTTGGAAGTGGCATGGCCTAGTATTTCATTATGCATCATTGTTCTTTATTAAGAATGTGTATGTCAGTCTACAATTATTTTCAATTCAATTTATCTGTTTATGGCGCCTTTCACGACAGTTGCCCTAAGGCATTTGAGAAGAATCTTTGGCAGTCCATTAGTTCTTTGTATGCTAGATAGTTTATTGATAGAAGAAAAACGAGGAGAGATAAAAATATGAAACTTATTTCCAGTTCACTGTGGACACAAATTCAACTGCTTTTTTACGGAATTTTATTTTATGCATATTATTTTATTATATGCATCTCATCATAAATTGCTGCTACATACTTCCTCCTGGAGAATATTGGATTGTATACGATTTGAATTTGTTTATGCAGTTAGAGTGAGATCTTCACGTCAACATATCAATATTTCATTGTTAGTACATTTCGAAATCTGTGGTGAGATATTTCTTTCTTTGGTGAGATACTGTACATCACCCATTCCCTTAAAATTTCAGGCCTATCATCACTCAGAAGGGAATGTATATATTTTAGCGTGCTATGTTGCTGATTGGTTTATGCTCTGCTTTCAATAATCCTAATCCTCCTAAAAGAGTAAAAGGATCTTACTGCGTAGGAAGCAAATTGTTTTCATCAGCAAAATAACATTCCTGTTTTATATAGTGTGCGCTGTAATTTATCATGACTAGTAACATTGCTTCTCGTATAAAAATGAAAAAAAAAACATTGTTCCACTGACACTTAGTGTTTGAGCTCAAGGTTCCATTGTACCCTTGGAGGGTAAGACCCTGTCCGCAAGGATTGCTATCGACATATAGTATCATAACTGTGGTACCGAATGCCATATAAAATAGGATAATGTCCACTGTAACCCCCAAGTCATCTAAAAGGATTGCAATAAAAATCAATTATACTGGCTCACTTATGGACTTCCCATCTTGCAAATGCACTTGAACTTAATTAGTAATCAAGTAATCAAGACGAGAAAGTGTTTCCAGGAGAGATGAAATTATAGTTATGATGACCATTCCCAGAACCAACAGGTAATGCAATATGCATCAATATTGCATGATGGTACATATTTTGCTTGGGAGGTAGGGAGGGGGCCATATCCCATTAGATGGGAAACATTAAAGACATTCCTACGATAATTTCGCTGACTCTGATAATTATGTACATTGTTGATAGTCCTGAGACAGTGATTATAATAAACATTTACATAATGTGATCGGAAGTAAATTATGTATCGAGGCGATCGCATAAGACATACAAGGGGGCTTGGCCTGTGTGGATGATATCATTGGGGCCATCAGCTTTGCTGCTGGAAGGTGCATAGTGTAGGTTAGGGGGCGGCCTCCCTCCTGGAGCATTCATTACAGCCCGATGTTTTCCCCCTGTGTAACGAGTAGGATCATATGTTCATGCTTTAAGCTTCATTGTAAAAAAATAGTTTTTAAATTCTGCAAGCATATATATCTAACAAACAAGGTGAAAGACACTGTACTACACAAGCCCTGCATTGTGAGGCCTAAAGCGATTTAGCCTCGTAGTACTTAGTTTTTTTAAAGGGCATAATATGCATGTGCTCTGCGTGCCATCTTAGTCGCGCTGTAGTTTTGGCGCGGCTTGACACGCGGGCGGGAGTTGGGGGAGTTGGGCGGTTAGCGTTAGCGGTGACCGGGCGGGCTGTTGTTCATTCGAAAATAATAATTTACGCTGGATGCGACTCTTGTTTTTTGTAACGGTTTAACATTTTCATACTTAGCTGAGCATCTTGAAGTTGTTATACTAGTGTGTATACCCTACAGAAAACTGTACAGCAAAATGAAATGAATCCCGATGTCAGAGTTACGCGTTAATTGTGTGATTCGGGTGGACTTGTTTGGTGCATTTGGCCTGAAATGCTCGCCGTGCCCTGGCACCAGAGCACAATTCCTGTTTCTCCCTTGTTGACAGAGAGAGAAAAAAAAGTCTCCTGTTTAATTAAACCGAAATAATACGTTCACAGAAACGAAAACCACAAGCCCTAGCCCAAATTAAACACTTTTAGCGTGTCCTCTGTTTTTTCTGACTGTTAATAACCGTGGAATGGCGGCCGGGGTGCCAGGTTATCTTCATGAATACACCCCGCGCTATTACACGGATCTTTGTTTAATTTACTGGCCCTAATCTGAAGACTCACACGCATTGGCGAGAGCATTTTGCAATAAATTGAGTGTGAAGATGGAAAGGAATTACCATCCTCTTGACTGTGGGCAGAGCCATGCTGGAAGCCTGTGTTTGTATACTGATTTACACATTAAAGGTTGACACTGCGAAGTTAATCATGGGGCTTCTCTCATGGGACTCCTAGCAATGAGCGCTGGTTTTGTTTGTTTGAGGAAAAGAAGCAGCCGGTTGGTACGGATGTGCTCCGAGGATCCCCTTATCCTTCACCTTGCCGTAAACTCCCCGGGGGGTTGGCAGGAGTAGACGCTGCGCTGCGAGGGTCAACAAACCGCCTTTAATGCCGGTCAAGCCCCTCTTTTATATACATTTTTATAAACCCGGAGGTAGTGTTAAAGGACTTCATGTGCATATTGAGTCTGGGTCCGTATTCCTCTCTGTGAACGAGTTGGATTTTCATCGGGGGTTTGTCCATAAAACAGACGAAGCCGGCAGCCCAGTGTCGGCGCCAAAGCGAGCAAGCGGCCGTCGTAACCGGATAGTGAGTGATGGGCCTTTTCAGGATAGAGTCGCTCTCAAGGCTGAGGTTTAATGAGAAATTTTCATCTTGTAAACAGCAATGTGATACGGGGGTGGGCTAATTTTATGTAAGGTGTGTGTTTTCCGGGAGAGTTGGAGGTTGAACGATACGCATCGGCATAAAAAAAAGAAAATCACACTTTCCCAGCAGCTGTAAGTCCAGACAGGAAATTAGACAAGTGGGTTTTTCATTTCCACACTGCTATCGCTGCTCGCAAAACTCAATACGGGGCCCTTTCCCTTTAGCCCTTTGATTACATCTACCTAGTTCAGCCTTGTAGAAATAAAAATACTGCTTTGGCACGATCGTGTGCACAATCTTGTGGTTTTTATCAATTGTTTTAGGGTTGGGTGTGAACAATGGCACGGGCCATGGAAAACTAGGGTGAGGAGAGTGAGCTGATCCTTTTTGCTGGGGAGGTTCTTGGGGGGCAGTGCCCCCCGTAACAACATGCACGCCCCCCTGTGCCCCCCCCCCCCCCAAATACATATGCTACTTGGGTCTAAAATAAATATATAACTATTATTACTATTATTATTTACATTTACATGTATATATGTAGGCTGAAAGTTTGTGCACTGCGACCAGGCAAAACAACCGTCAGCACAGTTTCTCTGCAGACTTAACGCAGGGCTGCCGGGGGGGGGGTCGAGTCTCTTTAGTTAGTGAAAAGCAAAGTTAACGATAGGAAAAAACAGTCTTGATGAAGTAAGACAACTAAATTAAAACAAGAAATCTGAGTGAGTTACATATTTGTAAATAGTGTAAAATGTAACTGCAAAGCTGTGCATAAATAACTTTCCGGTTTTCAAAATGGTCTTTTACTTCTTCATGCTGGCATGCTAGTGTAAGTAATACAAGGAAGACATTAAGGTCAAATGCATCTGCCCCACCTAACAGAACAACTGTCCCCAGTCTGGCTTCCGCAGTTCAACCCCTGTGTTATTTTTGGGGGTTGAAATGACCCCAGTCCATTTTCAGAATGAGGATAAATTCTATAGAATCTAGAATTTAGAACAGAAGAAGTGAAATACACAAGGGTTAACTGGTTTAGAACCGCCACTGGCTTTTTGGACTTTGGTTTATATGGGAAGAAATAATAATGGAGCTTTTTTATTATGGGATGGCAGTGCTAACTCGTTGCAAGACAATAGCCTCTGAATTTAAGACAAATGCCACTATTCTGCCTTGTTACTTGAATGTTGTAACTTATGTATAGCTGTATGTGTGTAATCACTGTACATACATATTGTTCTTTTGTATTGCTGGGAGACGGTTTGCATGACCAAGAAATAACTTAATAAATTTATTATCTTTGTTTCCCATAAATCCCCTTCTGTCTCTCATTTTTTTTTGATTTATAAATGTTAGTAAAATTAGTACCTAATTGTCTCTGTTTCTCGTAAAGGGGTATTCTGCTGGCCTTCCTTAAATTTGTTTCAGTCTTTGTCATCGGGACAGAAGTTTTTTATTTACACATTGGCCTGATGTAAATTGAAGAACCTTTGCTGTCACTCTGGGTAAATGAATTAATAATAAACCTCAGAAAAAGACCTACATTTTTGAATATGTGATTTGAATACTCTTATTTCTACGATCACACAGAGAATATACAGAGTATTACTCATACTTAATGCATAAGCACACATCTCTGCATCACTTCCCTGATGTTTAGTATGACTGTGCTCTGTTTGAAATCACTTTTTAGAATATGCTATACTGAATAAAATGTGAATTTCAGTGGATGAACTATGCGCTCTTGCGTAGGTCTGTGTTCTGTCAGAAGATGAATGAGTGTGCAGGGGACAGTATCTCACAAGACAACTGCTTCACAACCCCCTGTGGAATACCGCTTCTCATTCTATGGTCATTTTTAACTCTGCCTCATGCTTTTGACCTTTCTGCTTATGTGAAAAGTTCTTTGTTTGTTGTTTTCAGATATAAGTTTTTTTGGTACCTGGTTTCTTCTCCCAAAAATCTATATATGTCAGATGCTCACGGGAAACACTGCGGTTACATTGATTTTTGGATTACAGAAAAATCGCTGAATTGTTCTTGGGAGTCGGCGGCTGTTGCTTATAAATAAAGGTGTAAATTGCCGGAGGGTACTCAGTTACTTAGAATTAGTGACTGAATATTTTGGAGTTGTAGGGTGCTTAGACGTAAATGTAGAAATGTAGTCATTTAAAGGTCAAGTTTTTTTTAGGTTAGAATTCAGCCAGCAATATAATTTAGGGAAAATGAAACTATCAATAAGAACTGATGAATATGACCTTATTTTTACATATTTAAAAAGATGTGTAAATTGGACTGGAATTCTGCGTTTTTGCTGAAGAGGAGAAAACCAGCCAGACTGGCTAGTGCTTACCAGTATGTTGTTGTTTATTCGCTGTATTTGTGTCTTGCTATTTCTTTGTACTTTTTACTTAATACTACTTCACTCGTTCTGCTTCTTACTCATTCTCATTGTTCCAAAATGTACCTTTCCACCTATTTAGCTCATGTCTCTCATGTTTACTCCTTCCTATTGCTCTATATGTTCTTTCCTGTTTTTTTTTGGGGGGGGGGGGGGGGGGGGTCGCACTCTGTGGCAGCCACTTAAACTTATGGTCTGACATTCCTTTCATCTCATTTTTCTGTACCTTTCAGTGGAAGTGAAGTGATGCTCTGATCTCTGCACATAAGAGATGTTTGCCTCTTTCACTAACTATTTCTGACTGTTTGTACTAATTTGTTGCTGCAGCTTATGTAGTGTATAAAATTTGTGATGTCCTTGAGGCTTACATGCCAGACTCAATGGCCTTATTTCCAGTTCTTTAGTGCCATGCCTCTTGGGTTACAAGGCAGAAATGGGAACGGGGATGTGTTTGTTGGGGGAACCACTGAGAGAATTTTACACCCTTAATAAACTAGCAGGGGCCATCTTAAGGGCAAGAGTAGGCAGGCTGGGTGGGGTTGCACACATGGCGCCATCCCTTTGGCTCAGCCTTAGTGCTGTGAGGAGGAACTAGAGGGCCAGTGCGCTTTTGCTTCTATTACCAAAATGACAGAAAACTCTTACTTAACAGACAAGGTGCCAACCCTTCATTTCTTCACTGTGGGTGTGCCCTGTCTTCTGCATCTATTTAAAACTTCTAAAGCGTTCAGGATGCTCTAAGGTGGAGATAATTTTAGGAATTGATTTCTGTGTGTGTTTTTCTGAAGCGGTTACAGTGTCAGAATAACTGGGCCCTTATGATACGACACCTGTCACTCAGCCCTTTTGTAATCTGAACACTCAAGAAGCCTTGTTTTCCTGGCAGAATATTTGCAGTCCTAATTATACCACCAAACAAAGTATTCAAGTAACAAAGTAACAGGGCAAAATAAATTCTGTCACTTGTCTGTGATTAATTAAATAATGTATTTTTTATGAATGTATTTATACATGATCCGTAAGTTGCAGCTTATAGACTAGGTGCCGGCTCGGTGTGATATGGGCATTAACCTGAGCAAAGCACAAACACTAATTTCTCCAGAAAGCTTTGCAAACATAGCAAACCTGCAACATGGCCAGCAACTGAATGCCATTTGCAGCATGTCATAGCAATTCTCTAAACTCCTAAACCCCTGCAGGAATATACTGGGAGCTCCTGTAATACACACCAGCCCTAAAAATATATTTCTGTGTCTGAAGGATTTTCAGAATCTATGATAAATGTATAGATCTGTTCATTTCTCATTTTCAAATGGCCTATTTCTACTGACTGTGTGGTATTGCTATGATTTGGTGTTTTTCCTTTATAATAAAGAACCACCTTTTAATAACTAGTACATGAGTTGCTGCAAACTCCTGCCCCTGTGAAGGAGTATATGTATCTGCACAGTGTGAAACTCTGCCATGATCTTAACCTTATCTTAACCAAATATTAAACTAATCTTAACCTGGTAGCTGTTTCACCCAAACATAAAAGGAATTTGCCCCATTGAAGTTTTTATGTTAAACAGTTAATTTACTGGCACTTGACTCTGTGGTCCTGCTGACAGATGCCCTTCATGAACTGAAGAAATGACCAACGGTTATATAATGACATCCTGCTTGTTCGTGTGTGTCTGCATATTGCTTATATATTGCATGCATATTGTGTAACTTGATTAATATAGCTATGAATGTCACGTACTTTTTTAGTATTAAAGAAGCTTAAAATTTCAGTTCTAAGTTCTTTTCGAAACTGCAACAGCAGTACTCTCTCGTGTGATTTGATTACAAGTCCATTTCTAACACCAACAGTCAAGCCAATTAATCTTTTGCTCCTGTATCTGCACTACATGGACATAAATCGAGAACATCTGTTAACTGTAATTTTATTAGAATATATTTTACTTTGTGAAAATAAATTCAGGTACTTGTAAATATGAAAGTACTAGTATGTCTTATACAAGTAATATAAAGTGGTTTGTGTTATGACATTTAATAAAACATTTCGTTTTTATTTTTAAAGTAGGATTTTCTTGATGGGGCCCAAAAGCCAGCATATAAGAAATGGTGATATAGTAACCATATAGAATATATAACGCATAAAAACTAATGTATCTCATTTGTTTTCCCTTTTAATAGTGGGGTAGTCGTGCATATGGAGTGACTATGCTGGCTGTCAGGTGATAAATCAATCTTCTCCAACTGTTTTATTGGTGTCTGTAAAAGGAACGAAGTGATGGGGGGGAAATTAGGATGTTATGAGCTCTACTGAAGTGGATATTGCTGTTCATTTATTTTACAGTCCATAACACTTTGGAAAATAGTCAATGTGCGTGTGTATCTGCGTGGGTACTATTGTCCCTCTTTCAATGATTGGAATGATTGGCTAATTTTTGAAGCTAACTGGGCAGCAGTAGCCAGACAGCTAAATTGCTCTCCATCAAGATTTGCTCTCAGCTGGATCTTCATCTGTTAGGCAAGTGTGTGGAGTTGGTTTTGCACAAATTGTAGAGAGACATTATCGCGTATTGTAACCATACAAAAGAGTCGATTTTTGGTGATCTTTTAGCCAAAACACTTAATTTTTCAGTTTTAGACATGCAGCTAAGGTAAGACGGGTAGCTTTCGCTACACACGCAGATCTGACTGCAGATATAATTGCATGGTGTGACCTGCATTAAGCATTAATAAAAATTATTCCAGTAAATTTTTTTTCTGCGATGAAAGGATAGCCAAATGGTTGATTTGCTCTCTCCACCTGAGAGTTGAACATGCTGGGAGACGGAGACTGTTAGATCCTTAGGGCAGCTTTATTTTAGCCTGTCTGATCTTCACTTTCTTATTCATTATATTGGAATTGTATTTCATTAACCTTTGGACTACAGTTGATTTTTATTTTGTGTTCTTATTGTCATCGTTATGGTCTGATGACTTGGAATTTACATAATGGTATTTTAGCTGAACTTTTAATGAGAGATGATTGCAAATTATGGTGTTGTAGGTAAATGGCTACAGATGCTAGGAGTTTTTCTTATTTTTCTGAATTACAATATTAAATTATTGACTTTTTCATTTGGTGCCAGTTTGGACTAATGCGTTTTTTTAGAATAATGCATTACACACGACACATTCCATAGACACTTTATTAAGTACCTCTAAGTAGTACCAGGGAAAGTGCCACTTCTAGGGTTCACAAATTGTACTTTCAAAAATAACTTTCTGCACACCAGTCATATACTGAGCTGTTATTTTTGCACCTGTGGCATTCCTGTCAGCTTTAATGAGTCTGGCTACTCTCCTCCGACTTCTCTCAATAGCAAGGTGTTTTTGGCCACATAACTGCCGCTGACTGAATTTTTGTTTTATCATGCCATTCTCTGTAAACTTAGACACTAGACTGTGGGAAATCTAGACACTACTGTGGGAAAACCCAGGAGGGTAATTAGTTCTGAGATGGTGTAACCAACATGTCTGGCATCAACAATCATATCAAGTTTAAAACCACTTAAATAACCTTTCTAATGCTTAACCACACAGCAGCCAAACATGTTAATCCTGTCTGTATGCTGTATATGTTGAGGTACAGCCATGTCATTTCCTGGTTGGAGGAGCAGGAGTCCCTAATAAATTAGTGTATGTTTATTGTAATCATTGAAAATGAGCTCCCTAATTACAATGCAATTGATTTGGTGTGACTTTCAACACCATTCGATACTTACTAAATAACTGTGCTGCTTTAAAATGACTGTTAGTTAAAACTTTATAAGGTCTCCCAACTTTTGTTTTGATGTAAGTATTATCAACTACAGTTGATATTGAATTTTGAGCTGTTGAAACACTTATTAAAAGTGACTGCTGATTGCCAGAGAGTGAAAGGACATGATGAAAGCCTTGTTCAACATTGGGTGACATTGAAAAGATTTTAATCCAGATTTCCATGGGCCCAATAGTGTGTGTGGGGGTGGTGGTGAATGAGACAGAGCCAACAGGGAAATGAAATTAGCAGCAGAGAGGAGAAAACAGCTAAGGTGAGTGGAATGGCTAGAAAGGGTCTAATTAGAGTCTTACAGCAATCTTCTGGTATAGTTATAAAATTCTCTTGTTGATCACAACAGAAAAAAGGTGAAATTTCTTGAAATGGAAGAGTAGAAAATGTATGAACTCTTGAATTTCCATTGTGTTCTGAGATAACAGGGAACAGTAGTTGGCAACAACAGCCATAACTGACACTCCCTCACAATGCAGGTAATGTGCCTCAATCGGGACTCCCTGAGCAACCGCTCGTTCAACACAAAGTTAAACCGACGGTACCCGATGACTCTCCAAAGAGACACAGTACCGAAGGAGTCCAGTCTTCGTCTCAGGTCACTGAATTGTATCCATGTCTCACAACCATACAGAAAAACAGGGGGGAGAAATCAGGAGCACCATACACCTCCTTCCAGCGACCTTATGACCCCCCCATGGTCACCCAATCTGTCTGCTGATTTCATAGGAAGAGTCACCAGAGACACGAATGTCTGATGTATGTCCTTTATTATAGGATTTTAAATATTTAATGAATTACACAAATGATTTGAAAATTTACCAATGATAAAGTAGATAAATAGAGCTCTAGAGCTTGTTATTATTTACCAATAGTGTCTGTAGGAGCATAGGCTAGTTAGTTGTTTGCATTCTGGTTAACACCAATAAATGAATTCTGAGATTTGCCCATAAATCAAGAAATCCCTACTGGTACACTGAAAACATACTCTTTCTTATTTAAAATTTTAATAAGAACAAATTCCACAAAATTTCATTAACGTTTTAATGACAACCCTGGCAGCATAAATATATATCTAAAATGAAACGCATAACATAAATAGATTCTCTTATTTGTTTCCATGAGTTGTGCAACAGACACAAAGCAGTGCTGACAAATCACTTGCTTTTGTTTAATATTGTCTCCATGGAATCCAAAATATTTCCATACAGTGGAAAACAAATTTCTTTTGGTGGGTGGTACTTTTTCTTATTCTTCTTCTCTCTCATTTTTGTCACGTTTCTCGCAAATGCGCCGCACTGTCTGTGAGTCCAACAGCACGGACAAGAATGATTTTGATTAGTTCAGAGCATATGCAAAGCACATTTTTTAGCACATTATTTTGAAAAGAAACTCATTAACATTACAAAGCCTCCTAAGTTTTGTTTCCTGTGACTGAGTGAAATATTTTAGCTTAACTTAATGATGGTCTCAATCCAATTGACTAAAACCCATAGTTGCAGTATGACATTTGCATGGGCATAACATGAGATGTCAATGTTAACATTACACATGGTGGAGGCCTAATTTCCTCTGGTTACTTTGATTTTGTTCTACAGTCCAAAAACATTTTTGGCCTGAACACAGCATTAGGTGTTTATCTCTATTGGGTGTCCAGTTTCGTGCTGAAATGGTTTGTGATTATGTTTGGGGGCTGAATATGTGCTATTGTGTAAAGTGAAGCTTCATCTGTGACCTGTTTACATAAGCAATTTACAAACGAGAAGAGGCCATGTTTATCAGACTTCCTCTTAGGGTGGGGTCAGGGTGATTAGACACGGTTTGCTTACTGTGAATTGTATGTACTCCTTGTACGACTTACTCTGTTAATGCATTTCCCCAAAAATAACTCTCCATGTCACTGGCTGTTAATGTGCCCCCAAAAGAAGGTGAGTCTGCTTCACCCTGTGGATGTGGCATAGGAACACAAGCAGGTTAAACTGAGCCTTGCTGCCTGTTCCCCAGCCTCATGTTTCATATTATCATCCCTTAGCAGAAAGAGGTTTAAAGTAAAGAATCCTGCTTCTCAGTGTAGCATTCATGTTTTTTTTCAATGAAAGAGAGCTAGGCTGTAATTTGATTCATGCTAGTAGGGATTTTTCATAAAGGAGTTTCTTACAAGCTTGATTCAGTATACAAGAATTGATATTGCGATATTACTTGTATCAAAATCTCCTACTATTGTGACATTTGCTTGGCGCATGACATAATTTTTTCCTCTGTCCTCCTCTTAGGTGCTTCTGGCTTCATTCTACCAAAAGACAGTATTATCAGTCAAAGTCAGAATCATTGTTAAACCTTTTACATATACATTTAGTTATGTATTGTGTGTACTGAGCAGGGCTGAGCAATATTGGAAAAAGTCCACATTGCAATATTTGAAATTCTTTACATTTACGTTACATTGGTTTTGGAGACATACTTTCTTGGATTGTAGCTGATGGACAAAGACAGCATACCTGTATACGCAAGGAGAATATATTGCTAACCCTTGAAGGGTCTCTTGCTGGTTTCTGCTTCTAAATTGATTTGGAGCCATTTGCATAAATTCATACAGCATAACAGACTTGTCGACTGTGATAATAGGATGCCTTCAAAGAAATGACAACACATCTAAGCGGTTTCAGTGCTGGACTTGGAGAAGTGCTGTTTCATCGGTCTAGCGTGGTTGCCCTGTTGAAGACCCCAGTCTCCTGACATCTACACAAATGGAGTTTGCGCAGACATTAATGGCAGATTGCCGCGCCTCACCGCACTGGTGTCTCTGGTCTACATGCCATATCGCTGTTCCCTTTTGTTATATTTCCCCAGAAGCCCCAGGCCGCTCAGTGGTCCTGCTATGGCACCACAGAGTGTCTGTCACAGCTGAACTTTTTCCACCCATCACATCCAGGTTCTGTCACTATCACTCTGTGTGAAGTGAAACAAGGGAAAGCCCCACCAGCCACAACCTTTAAATCTCAATTCTGTGTGCAAGCTGTGATTCCAGATCCTTTTTCTCAAACGCTGATAATGCTGAGATTTTAGTGTTCTGTCTCTCACTTCGGGTGGCATTGTGGCTCGGTACAGAGTTCTGGGTGAGTGAGAGTTCAAATTACACCTCTCATTGTATTTTTTTTCTTGCGAATGTTTATTGACTTTTTAGATGATTGCATTTTGTACATTGTTATCCAAAATGCGATGACTGCATGTATGACTGGTTTGCAACAATTGGTTTCAGTTAGGGTTACCACATAATCCATGTTAGACACTTTGAGCTATTTCAAGCTTTACAATATGCTTTAGAGTCTCTTGTGCTTGGTGAAATAGTCGAGTTGTTCTTGTGCTTTCACTGGTTTATTTCCTCGATTGAAAGACTCATCTAGCTGTTTCACATTAACATCAGTGACATATGCATGATTATAGGAGACCGACCAATCAGCACACAGCAGGAACTCAGTGCTTAAGTGAAGTCCAGGTCTTTCAGATCGAAATGGTAGTTTACAAATTCTATCCTAGCTTAAAATGTCCTCCCACACACGGATTAGATGGTAACCCTGATTTCCATATTTTTCCTTTACTGCTGTGATAACTTTTGCTGTTGTAAATTAAGGTCTTGCCAGTTGTCTGTTCACCAACCTTGACTTGTATAATGTTCATATTGCTTCTCATGACAATAGTTTGAGACCTGACATTGTTGTTATTCTACAGAAGAATGCTCTGTATGTATCCTAAATTTTCTTAAGTTACCGGAGACATATAGGTCAACACACCACCAAGGGTCAAAAAAGTTCTTCTTGCAATATTGATTATTTTTAATCAATACTTGTCCTTAATTACTGATAATTGTATTTCCATCCACCTTGCACATCCACTCACTCACACATACAGTGCAGCATGTTAACAAAATCAGTTTAAAGTTTATCTCAGCTGCTCTTGCATGAGCTCTGCATGTTCTCTCCAATCATAATAAGTTTTCGTCCATGCTGTTTGTGTAGCTCATGGATGGTGTGGTGTGTTTGTGATAAATTTTGACAAAATGAGTGAGAAGGGGGGAAAGTGAACAAGAACTGGCTGTCAAAAGATATTTGTCTTCGTTGTATGGAAATATTTTGGATTCCATAGAGCCGACATTGAGCAGCAGCAAGTGATTTGTCCGAGTGAATCGTTTGTACTGCTTTGTGCACAACACGTGGCAACATCACCAACAGACTGTGCTGGTAGATAATGTTCTTTGTAACTCCTTTTTCCTTATATACATATTACAATATTTATTTGGGTCTCTGCTGTGGCTCCGTGTGTGCGGTTTGCATGTTTTCCCTGTGTTGTCGTGGGGTTTCCTCTCCACAGTCCAAAAAACATGATGAGGTTAATTGGGGTTTGAATTGCATGTGTGAATGACTGATCCATGCTTTTGTTTTTTAAAAAGTAATTGAGTAATTGTAACTGCTGTAGTGCTGGTCTGTAGCAAAGAAATTCCATACATGATTGATAATGTTAATTCCATGAAAATGTCCAGAGTTCTTTATGCTATAACTTTCGTAATATTTGAATTGAATTGACAGTTCTTTTATTAATACTTCATTTTATGACTTCTTTCTGCTCAGCATAAACACTTAAGGATAGGGTTAATGACGTTTAGTCAAAGTGTCCAAATACCAATCTATCCAGCTAAGCTGTCTGAAAAAAATCACGCAAAACAGGTAGACCTGACAGGGACCCCCCCTGGGTGAGGATACAGCGTCGTGTTTTCACTTTCCTTTTTATGAACGTTTCTGCTCCCCGGCTTCATGGCTCAGAGGTTGAATTAGATGTGTGATTGATTCCTTCCGTTCTTTGACAGTAACAAGATCTTGAGTTGAACTCCTATGAGTGTGTTTTATTCACTGTGCGTACGCTCACTTGTCTACCTGTCTTGGCAGACTTGACAGCTGATTTTCTTAAATACAGGATTGCATTTGACTAGCTGACAGACTGACAGACAGATGGAATGACAGACAGGCAAGAAGAATCACTCCAGAAACCTGATCCATCATAGGAAGGAAAACATTAAGGCCACATTGAAGAAGGTAATATCATTTTGGACCTAATCTGATAATGGAGAGAAAATCTGTTTTTGTCCAAACAGGAAGGACACATACATTAACTTGATGGCATTGTGGGGTGGAGGGATGAAACAAATGAGAACTAATGTAATTTCTGGCCACCTCTCACAAAAACCCCGAACAAAATAAACAAAAACAGTTGGAGTGATATTAAGGGCAACGAAACTTTGCTTTGGCCCCAGAGAAGGCCTTGAGTCAGTGGGATTCTCTGTGATCGCTGCCAAAATGTAATTAAACAATGTTAACTCTGTGCTTGTTATCATATGCAGAGTCCCTGGCTTTTAATGACATCGTACCAAAATTTTACAGCTAATAAAATCCAAAGGAGAGGTAAATGGAAGCTCACTCCAAATGCGTTTTCTCGCCTCAGTGATGTGGCTGTGACTGCCTACTAATCTGTTTTGTGTAACTTTGAGTACATGCACATGTTCTCTCTTCCTTTTCTGGTAATCGCTCACAAGGCCACTTCTGCACAATGTGACAGTTTTAAAGAGCAAATGTGGTGCACCTTAGTTTGACAGCAGTTGTTTTGAAGGGAGTTCTGACTACTTCATGTTCAGCTCACTTTTAATTGAACCACGTCTTGTCATGTGTGCTGGGGCTGAGGACAAGAATTTTGTCTGGCTTGGGAGACATGACTCATTCAAAGTAACAACAGAGGGACAGTGGATGGTTTAAAACAGGGGTGGGCAGTCTTATCCGCAAAGGGCCGGAGTGTATGAAGGTTTTTTGGATAACCTTTAGGTCAGCTGATCAAACCCAGGTGTGAGGACTCTTCAGCCAATCGGTCCTCTAATTAGTAATCTAATTGGGGAGTTGCAATGAAAACCTCCATACACAATGGCCCTTTCTGGATAGGATTGGCCACCCCTGTTTTACACACTGTGTGGAAATAGAGGATGGGCTGATAAAACTTACTATTCTCCAAACTAATAGCTTTCTTTTTTTAAGAGGCCTTTCTCTATAGCTTTTTTTTCCTTGTTGGGTTGTATTTTAAGGGAAGCTGGGCAAACAATTAATTGGAGGTGGGTGGGGGGGTGCTGTTATCTTATCCTTTTCAACAGGCATGTAGACGCCCAGACATATGTCCACATCTATGCTTGCTTATTAATAATTGTAATTAAAAATGGAGGTAAAGTGGAAAAGCAGCACCTCTATCGATCTGGTGCCTTCACTGTGAAATGTGGCCGTCTGATCTGATAAAGTGCGAGTGGAAAGATTAATTTACTGTGCAGCATTCTTTCCACATTTCCAAAACTACACTTTAATTTTGGCTGTTGTTCACTGGTGGATACTTTCATTTCCGACCCTGCAGCCTAACTGATGCATGTCTTTTTCTTGGGGTATATCCCAGGTTTTAAAGAATGCACTACCGCTGTCAGTATGCTGAATGTTAGCGTCATTTTCTTTTACTAACAGCAAGCAGAAATTCTCAGACTACATACTGAAATTGTTAGAAATGGACCATAAACATTTTACTTGTTAAAATAACGACCTGATATAGCACAGTCAAAGGTAAAACTATTTTTTTGCACCTTTTGTACTCTTACTTTCTTGCTAAAACGTTTGACACAAAGTAAAGTTTAAGAAAGTTGGGATAAATGAGTTTATACTATAACACTAAAAGCCTGAAAGTAATATGTCAGTTTCATGAAATTAAAAATCTGTCTGTTCCTTGGTCTCTCGGTGACAGATGTGACAGGATTTGGGATTCCTGGTTGTAGGATGACTTTCAGATGACTTGCTAGTCTTCTGTGAATAATCCTGTGGAATCTGGCCTCATTTTCCAGGCTTCCCTTAGAAAAATCTAACTAAAATCCAGCATGGGCAGGGCTTGAAATTGTATTTTGTACTTAAGAAGACACTTTGATATGAAGCGATTGCTGTCTTACTGTAACAAGACAGTCGGACACTATAGTTGAGAACCTGGGTTTTACTGGGCATGAGGGAGGTGGAATCACGTTATCATAATTCTAGCTGTAACAAGAATCCATGCAAGGCTACGGTTTTGGCTCTACGTCCAGTGCTGCCATACATACTCGTTTTGCCACTCTGCCTTTTTCTTTTGTTCACCCAGTCCTGCCATTTCACCATAATAACTTTGATCTCCAACAACAGCAGTACCACACACAGAGGTAAGAAATTCTCATAGAAAGCATGCCTTTGAAGTATGCTATGGTAGTCAGACTGGCTGACTCTGTCCCCAGGAAAGCGATCCCTGACCCATGCTTGATGGTGGGGAAGCACACATGCAAAATTATGTGTTCCGTCTCTCTGTGGCTTAGAACTACAGACTGGTCGGGCACATGAAATATTGACTCAAAAACTTTTTTCCTCTGATGGATTATTCTGAGAAACCCAGGGTACTCAGACGTTTGATTTGTGTGCATGTGCTCTTTCCTGCCCTGTGCATGTGCTCTGTGTATGTTTGCATGTACACTGTTAGGTGAATTGGCATTTCTAACTTGAAGTGTGTGTGTCTGTGTGTTTTGTATATACCACATACTGAAGACATTGAAACCTCTTGGTTTTTAGCGTTTAGATGCATTTTTCAGGTCCGCACAATATAAAACTCAATTTTATAAAAATATGTGAAAGGTTTGGCCTGGGTAGGGTTAAGGTTGTCATTGTTGGGATTAGGGTTTTTCCCATAGAAATGAATGGGCGGTTCCCAAAAAAATATGAATACAAACGTGTGTGTGTGTGTGTGTGTGTGTGGTGTACCATGATAACTGGTTCCAGTCTCCAGCTCCCCTCACCCCGTTCCTGTCTCACTATTGCTTAAGCATGGAAAGTGGATGGATGGATGGATAGCTGTTTGTGCTTTAAAAGCATTAAAAATCAAGATTCAGCCTGTCTGAATCATCAAAGGTAAATAGTAAGTAACACAATTATAAGTAAAGAAATAAGGTATATAAATCTTTCTTACCATGCAGACTAGCTAACAGTCTTCTTTGGCAGAGACAGAGAGAATCTCTATCGCACTCTGCTGTGGGTGACACCCCCATGGCCGTGCAGATGCCTTAAAGCGTGTCCTGCAGTACTGTGATATGCTACTTGCTGTGCTAATTGCTTTCTTCATGCACTACTGCAGTGTGCTATGCCAGAGAACTAGCATTGATAGAAGATTACTGCTGTGGTTGGTGCAGCAGCCAGCCCAGATAGTGCCCAACCCATCTTCTACCTTCCAAGTAGTAATTTATATATCTGTGTGTGCGACATATTATTAATATATGCAAATAAAAATTGGTCACCCTCTTTGGGTCAGGACAATTCTTGTGACAGATTTGTATTACTGCAGCAGTACATTAATTCCATACATTGCCCATGCAGTCAGTGTCGGTGCCAAACCAGGGAGGGCCACTCCCCCCACAGAGCTGGATGGGGTGGTGAAAGCTTGTCATGGAGCAGAAGGGGGTGCGAGTTGCTGAGGTGCTGGAGATGCTTCCTCGTTCTTCAACTTTAAGTGCATTTCAAGAGTATTCTTTGGAAAATATGTTTGTGTAAACAATGCATGTATCAGCTATATGCTTTGTCTGTAGGGGTGTCTTTAGCTTTCATTGCATGACTGTTTATGGTGGTACTTGGGGGTGTACATTGATTTTTCCACACACATACCTTCGCACCAATACAAATGACATACTTTTGCTTTCCCCTGGCATTGAGAAATAGTTTTAATTTGCAGATGATCAGTGCATCATCTATAACCAAAATTTTTTTGCTTCCTTCCTTCCCCTATAGTGTTTTAGTGTTTCCCAACTTGGTCCTTGGGGATACCTAGATGGTCCAAATTTTTGCTCCCTCCCAGCTTCCCAGTAGGAGCGAAAATGTGGACTGTCTGGGGGGTCTTCGAGGACCAGGTTGGGAAACACTGCCCTATAGGACCATGTGTCTTCCTCATATTATAAACAGCTACTGGTTTTCTAAATTATAACACTTATGCACCCTTGAGGCAGTTCTCCTCTGAGCAGTCATTAAAAAGATCAGCCGAATAAATGCTTTCTGTGTTTACTTTCCACTTTCCAGTTGGATAGCTATTTACCCCTTTGAGCATTGAGCAGGGTGATTATCATGGAGAAAGGGCACACAGTCGCTCAAAAGTGGCCCTTTAGCTGACAGCATAAAGCTGCTGGTTGGCTGTCTTGTTCCCCCGGCAGTGTCATACTGATAGCAAAGCTGCCTATTGTTTTATGGAGGCTGGCCTCAGTCTGTTTTCACGGCAGGTATGACCCTCTATCCCACTGAAACTGCCATATGTGGATGTGAGTATCCTGCCTCTCATATATAATAAGTATTTCATTGTGTCTGTAGTAGGTTGTTATTTCTAACATTTCAGTTTTGAATACATGGAGTTTTCTCAGGTTAAAAGTCAGAATTCCTCATGTCCGATGAGTTGAAATTAGCTTAAATGCCTGTAGGCTGTCCTCACGTTCCAGCGAGCTTCCTTGGAGCTTGCTATGTTGTCTCATTTCCCAGAGGTCCTCTGCGTGTAAAGGTGTGACCTTCAATGGCCACCAAGTGCCATAAACTGGTTATTAACATTGCTTGGACCTCTCCTTTAGACTATGTCAAGCTTGACAGTGGTTTCGCCTAGCAACATAAACATCCCCCCTCTGGGGAGCTATTGAACAACAGTCCCAGTGAAACGATTTGAGATGCGAATCAAGACCCATTATGATAGGGAACATTAACAGTACATAATAGCCGTCTGTCTGTGAACTGACCTTTCAGGAGAAATGGAGTTATTGCCTCTTTTAAATCTCCCTCCTTCTGTATAGACGTGACAGTGAGCTGGGGAACGTCATGTTTCCTTTATGTGGAAATGTGGAATCGAGACCTTAATGGTGAAACTTGGGAATCGACACCTTGCCGAGAGAGGGAGAGAGTTAGAGAGGATGGAACTAGTAAAAATTCAAGGTCCAACTGAAGATCATGTTGATGATGAACACTGGTTCCAGGCAGCCTGGGGCAGTTTGTCCCACCAGTCTATGTGCAGAAAAGATTCTGTCCCAAAACACTTGTAAAGTCTCTTTGGCTGGTAGTCCTGTTGGCTTAGTTTCTAAATGCACTGTATATTGAGTCCAGGCCCAACATTGTAAATGGCAGTCTCTATCCTGACTGGGACAGAAACTGTGACCATATGATTCCTGAATCAGGTTTCCTCTCTCAGTACAGAGAGGAGGATCTCTCTACAGTCTGCTCCATCCTGCACATTGCTGGCAGTCTGTGGAAGTGAAGCAGTCCAGGCTGGGCCATTGTTACCGCGTGTCTCCTGTGCATGGCCCTGTGCTGCCAAGGGATTGTTCCTCTTGCTGGTGAGCAGGTTGGCGTTACAGCCAATAGTGAATGCAGGGGAAATAATTTCAAGCTTCTGTTAAGTACCACGCTCAAAGGATACTACAGCAGGGCCTGTCCTGGGATTTGAACCAGCACTCAAACGGTGCTTTGCTATTTGCCACCTTTGTACTTGAAATCTTAGCCTCTGCATAGGTACTTGAAACGATGGATGCGGCTTAGTGTATCTAGCATCATTCTTTCTCTCTCACTCTTCCTCATTCTTTATTCCCCCTCTCTCTTCCTTAGTTGTCTGATTAATTGTGTGCTGTGTGCACAAGTGGCCATCATTTAGCTGTGGGGCTGCAAATGGGACCATGTGTCTCATCTATACTGGTTTACAGGAGGTTCCTGTATGAATAGGGAGCTCTGCCTCCTCACATTCCCCTGTTGTCTTCTTTCTCCTCCTTCCTTTAATTCTAGGGACCCAAAGCGCAGGGTGGCACAAATAAAAATATGTTCACCTCTTGCCAACTTTCCTATTTAAATTTGGGCACTGTCCCAAATTGAACTCGTCTCCTTGTGAGTTTTTATTTTCAGCTGGCACAGATGGGATGGGGAATCGCGTCCCTGGCATGCTCCCATCTTGCCTCCATTGTACTGCAGATCCTCGATGTCAGTTGTTAAATGAGAAGCCTTGAGGGAGAGCAGCTGTGGAGCAGGAAGAATGACTAAGAGCAAAGATCGCAGGAAGAAATGCGCAGCCCTTTTTATGCTCGCTCTTTTTATGATCTTGAGAAAGACATATCTGTCTGTCATTTTATTTAGAATGGCTCTTTATTTAAACACACGGTGTCACGAACCATCTCATAAGACTATAACCAAATAAAAAAATGTGTGCCATTCAGGGGACAAACCTGAAAATTATTTCCTTTTCGAGAAATCAGTGTATGTTTAGGTCACGCTGTTGCATTTATGTACATGAGGTGAAGACCGATCCGAAACTACCAGAGCGGCAATACTCCGCAGACGACGGGTGGTCGCCTATGAGTGAAGATCTGCTTTTGTTTTAACGTCATTTAGCCTTATAGCCTCTCTGCATTGAACTCCTTGCAAGGCCAGAGTACCCGGTTTATCTGTGTGTTTGACGTTGATATGTGTCATTTGGCAGAGTTCATCAGTCTGGGGAGGAATTTGAACTCCGAGGGGCGTTTGGCCATGAGGAAGAGTGACGGCCGGCAAAAAGCCACCCACCCCTCTGGCGATCACTGACTGGGAAGGGGGTTGTGCACTGATTGCGTTATTTTTCAGTTTGGGCGTAAGCTTCTCTTTCAGGATCTATTGGCCACCCCTGACACCAGATCAGCAGGACCGTTGACATCTGTTTTATTTTTTATAAAAGCAGGGAACACAAAGTGCCAGTTGCAGTAAGTAATGAGGTGACTGTCGTTCTTGACCTTGGATGTTTACATGTTTGATATTTCATTTTCACTTAATTTATTTAGAATTACTCTAAATCTGTAACCTAGAGGAAAGGAAGATTTAGTAATAGAAATGGCTGCTCGATTGTTGGGGAAGGTGGTATTTACCTACTTTTTACCTGGGTTTTTCCCCAGCTGTGATATACAATCGGTGGATCCGGAAGTCTGCTTTGCAGACTGGGGAGAAGGGGGTCGGCTTTTCCGAAACCATTTATATTGGACTTTCGACATGGAACGTGGCAGTAATACCGCAGATTAACTTGGAAGCAATTAATGTTACATAACATTATCACAAATACAAAGTGCTTAAAGGAGAAAGCATTTTACAGTTTATGAAATTACTGTGAATAAGCCTAATAGTGATAAAACGATGGAAGCAAACTTCCAAGGTGAAAATGGATTGAGTTAGGGTGGTACTGAGGCCAAGTAATATCCCAGGCCCACTGGGCAGGCAAGCCTTATGCAAATTAATGAGTTCTTTTGGTAAGCTTGGTCTGTCAACAGAGATGTTTCCTTTGAAATAACCCTACAAACCAAACTTTACTTTCATTTATAGAGATTCTAGAGAGGCCTGTTTTTTTCTGAAAACACAATTTCTTTAACATCTATTGTTTACCAGTAAAATGAATTTAATCTAAACCAATGGAACTTCTTTGAAGTGATGACTAAGAATGAAAAGCTACTTGATATTTGATGATTGCCATTGTGTTGTACTGTGTAGCGCACAAATAGGGCTGGAAGGTTATTCTGAACATGGCGAGTGGAACGCCATAACAGAATGAAGGGCACCTGTCCTTGTAATTTATTGCCTATTGATGCGGTTGGCATGACAGTTTCAAACCCATTTGTTATGGTGTCTCTGCTCTGATAGTTCTTATCTAATGTTGCAATTTAAGGGTAAGTATTGCAAATATGGTCACCCAGGCTGACATATGGGCTCCTAAATCTCCTTACTGAGCTGGTACAGACAGACAAGTAACCATGACCATAACTTAGTACCATGCTCCTCATATTGGTCTGAGGCTGCAGTACTCTGTAGACGTGCTGGGGGGCAGTGTAGCATCACAAAAATAAGGGTTCCTGGGAAACTATTTTCTGCATTTTACCCGTCATTAGGTTTCATTTTCTGTATAAATTACCAGCTGTATTCAGTCAGTGTACGTCTTTACCCAGAATGCTGCACACCTTTATCCCTGGTCGTGGTCAGTGAACCCTTTTAGACTCTTGTAGCACCCCTTGGGATCCTCTTTCATTTGATTTTTCTCTTCCCTTAATTTTTTTTTTTAAATATCAGTATTGTCAGG
This sequence comes from Mormyrus iriodes, assembly GCA_011763525.2. Classification (NCBI taxonomy): domain Eukaryota; kingdom Metazoa; phylum Chordata; class Actinopteri; order Osteoglossiformes; family Mormyridae; genus Mormyrus; species Mormyrus iriodes. The sequence continues at coordinate 17,926,576 of JAAGVU020000019.1, forward strand.
ATTTTAAATTATGGACCATGTTTGCTATTTAATGGTATTAGTTCTCCTACATGTCAATCGAGAGTAGGAATGCCCAACCGTGGTCTAGAGGACTGGTATGTTGTGGCTGTTTCACTATATTTAAATTGTGATTGAAGTGCAGTGGACACGTGGGATGTGGATGGGATGAGTAAAATGTATCTAATTCTCCTGGCTCTTGATAACAAGAATTGAGGTGTGCCTGCACAATGTGTGATGATACTATTGCTTTTGCAACATCTCCACGACCGCAATAGTCAACACGGGTGACATTAGCCTTGGACGGTTTGTATTGTGCGGACATCATAACGCAGTAAATGGTATTTTAACGGTATTTTCAAAAACAAAACTATTCTGGTATTTTGAAATTCTGGCAATAAAATTCTCATAGTGGGGGAAGGGGGTCTTCCATGATAAGATCTGCCAAACAGAGAAGTTTAGCCAAAACATTTTTATTTCCATAGGGAACAAAAATGAGCAAACATTGCAATTTAATGACTTCGTTTTCAAAACTATGTAGTATACGCATACTCAGCTGCATCCTAACAGAAACACAATTTCATCACTTCCCCCATCAGTGAAATCTGCCGAGGGCGAAGAAAATGATCTGCTCTGCATGCACTCTTCAAGCCAATCGTAATTATTTCCCGTCTTGCTGTTGGACGATGTGTCGTGTTTATGAGAAATGAGTAAGGAAGAGAGAAGTGAAGAACTGGTTATGAAAAGACATTCCCCTTCCTTTGTGTCAGCACAACTCACAGCACCACAAACGTATTGAATATACTTTATTTGGCTCTGATTTGGCTACAATTTATTTTGGGTAAATTTTCAACTTTTTTTGCTTAATAAATATCACAATATCTAATCCACCTAGCATTATTTGAAATTTTTCCAGAATCATGCATTCCTGAATTGAGGTTCCTTGCCTCATAGATGACAAGCTTTTGCTCATTGCTTATTGCTGTGATCACTGCCGTACAGTCTTCTCAAACATCTTGTATCTGAGGCATCCATTGGCTTGGCTTTCTGGCTGATAGAGTATTTTATTTCTTAGAGAATATCAGGTCTATTTTTGGCTAGTGGTGGTCAAAGCCCCTCCAGGGTGTTATTCTACAAGATCACTGTCATTCCCTGTTGGTTATGTGTGCCTTGTGCTTAACTGAAGGCCATCGACGATAATTTTCCTGCCTCAGTGGTGGTCACTCTGCTGCTGTAATTCTGACTCTGACTGCAGCCCCTGGAACAGACGAAATTTTGATGTTGTTAGCTAAGTGAATGATTTCAGGGTTAAAATGGTTAATCATGCAGTTAATGAATGGGATGTGTAAAGTGGGTTTCTGAGAAACTTACTGGATGCAGATATTTCCATTTGATTGAAATCTGCTGACATTTGTGTCTCAGGCCTGCTTTTCCCCCACTTCCTTTGCCAGTTGTGCACAGCCCCTTTGGTCCCATAGGAGGAAGGCAAGAGGCTATTGTGGGCACTGTGTGGCTCAGTGGGCTAAGCCTCTCTGCCTGTGGTTGGCAGGTCACCAGTTCGAGCCTGCCCTCAGGGCATCTGTGGGTCCTTGAGCAAGACCCTTAACCCTCAGCTCCCTGAGTGCTGCTATGGGTGGCTGCCCATTTGTGGCCAGCTTGCTCTCACCTACAGAGAGCATGTTGGGGGACGCGTAAGGAGAATTTCCCCACGGGGATCAATAAGGTATCTATTATTAGAACCCCTCCATTTTTTTGTGGTTGAAGGCAGTGAGGATGTTAAATCTGTCAGCCACTGACCCCAACCATGCATGATACACCAGAGAAGCTTTTTCAGGATTTAGGGAAAGATGGCTGTGTGTATTCCCACCCAGCCCTAGCCTCTCTCCCCTCCTCATGCTTGCTCAGAGTGTTTCTAGCTTCTGCAGAGGGTGCTCTGCTCATCTGAGGTCCCATATACAATTTCCTTTATATCTCTGTCAAAGACGCACAGAAGAGGGCATCCATCTTCTTATCCTGCTCGGTGTCCCAGTGGGAGCACAAGGCAGGGGTACACCCTTGATGCCGGTCTGTTGCAGGGAACACACACGATGGGTAATACTGAGACACCAGTCAGTCTAACTGCATGGCTTTAAACTGTAGAATGAAACCCGTGCAATTCAGGTAAAACATGCAAACTCAGACTAAGCTGAGCTGGGAGTTAGAGCAATGCCCTTAGCCCTGTACATATGGCACATCAGTGCCACCCAATGAGGATGTGCTGCCTTGGCATTTGGGTAATAAGTGATGCACCATGGTGTGGCTAGCCGGGTTCTACCTTACAGTTTTATTCAGGAATATTAAATACAGATTTCAGATATTTTTATGCCATTCAATGAGAGATTGTATGCCTTATGAGCTCTGCAGGTAAGGATCTTATTAAATGTGCCTGTAAGCCCAGCATTGGCTGGAACACCTGCTTGTCAGGGATGATTGCGCTGTTCTTGGCAAATGAACTAAGCTGCTGGCGTCTTGGCTAATCTGGCAACATCATGTATTAATAAGACACAAGCTTTTATGAGTGGGATTTAAGTGGAGTCTGTCAGCAGAGCGATTTTTAGCTGGGAGAGTTGGGGATTCGCCCAGCCTTCCCATGATACCAGGTACTGGTGGCGCCATGCTTTGTCTTCACTGCTCCAGCCCAGAGCCATCAAGCACACTGTCAAGCACCACCTTAAACAGCTCCTGGGGGTACTCCACATTGCATTTTTCTTTTCCTCTGCAATTTATTCTCTCTAGCATGTAGCCTGTTTTTTATTTCTAAATGATGTTTGGAAATAACCTCTCTGAAACACTGACACAGACAAATTTATGCACATGGAAATTATATAACAGGGAAGCAATGTGTCTGAAAAGGAAAATCATGTTGAATGATTAAGTCTGGTGGAAACAATGACAATGGCTGCTAACTTTCGGTCTTGTCAACAAACTCGTTTCTTTATAGAGACAAAATCTGCTGCTGTGGTCCTTATCACTCCCCAGTTCCAGAAGTCTTTCTTGCTGGCATTGTGAAGTCTAGCACATGTGCCATGCAGTAGCAAAGTGCTGAGAAGCATAGGCTAATTATGTTTAATGACTCTCTTAGTTCTAATTTATTCCCGTGGCTTCTACAAACCCTAAGCCTGTCTTAGATGTTTTAATAAAATCGCTTCATATTTGTTGAGAAATCTATATGGGAGTCCTTGTCATTCTGTGATGTTCTTAAGTTGGTGGATCAACACTGAACTGTAAATTGCACGCTCAGCTTATGAAGCTGATCGCTCTTTAATGAAGATATTACATTATGGCTCTAGACAAAATGTTATCCGAGTGGTTTCTTTTGGCATTTGTGAACGGAAACGGCTTGTTGAGCAGGATAAGACCTTATAACTCACACTGCATTTTTAATAATTATTTTATTTGTTGATATATTTTCCCTGTAAACACCATGTGACGTAGAACCAACTGAAATCCATTAAGGGAGTACCCGTCTTGCGCCCTGTGCTGCCTGTGAGAAGCTCCAGACCCCCCTGTGACCCTGACCAGGACAAGCAGTTCAAAGGTGGATGGATGGATGAAGAGCCTTCTTAGCATTCTTGAGGAAATAGCTGGATTCCACAGAAAAGAAATGTCCCTGTGCCTTTTGCTGTAGGTGCATTAAGAAATGAGAATTTCAGCTTAGTGCCAAATTAGAATGGAGATCTTGCTAAGCAAAGCTCAGTACTCCCACTGGGCTTCTTAGCAAGCTATGAAAAAGGCTTTCATAGGCAGATGTTTCTTTTAAAAACATGTAAATGTGTCCCTCAACAAAAGTTCTATGAGGTTCTGAAACTGAGTATGATTGAGGGATGCTAAGCTGACGTCTTGTCTGCTTTTAGCCACAGCTCTTCCATCCTTTCATTTCATCTTCTTAGACTGTCATGACATGCCACAGTTGCTGTCTCTCAAGAACCTTGCACATCCATGTCTGTGCAGTTACCCTCTTTCCCAGTATATCTTCATCAAGTTCCATACCATGGAGGCACACAGTCAGATTTACGTGAAGCAGGTCTCAGAACGGGACACCCCACAATGAAAATGATTTTTGTTTTGTTTAATTCAGCTCATTTCTGCATAGCACTATTCCCCAGGGAGCACCACAGAGCACTTTACAGTGTCATCACATACAGAGAATGGCACAATATAACAGGTAAACAGAAGTGTCCATGAATTAACACGTATGGCAAATAATCACCAAAACCCAGAGGACCTGGCAGAGAGCAAAGGAAGATTTCCAATCTGAAAAATGGGGAGATAGCATAAAACTCTGTGCATATGAACTGTTATTACAGAAGCCTGTGTTTGAAAACAGGTGTCGCATCGACTGAGGTGAAGCTTAGGGCTTATTAAAAATAAATGCTTTATACTTCCCACAGTCTCATACCTAGTCACTCAGGACCTCTGTTTGGATTTGTGAATAATTTCTGAAATCCTTATATTCAGTGTCTTATTTCTAAAATGACCCTTTTTGACCTATAGGCTGCATAGCCTTAAAAATGATATGCACAGTGACACCAGCTTATCGTCTCATGATACATTGTATCATTCTGCTTTAATAAGCTGCAGACTGCCAGCACATGACTTTATTCAGCTGTCCTTGTATTAATAATTTCCATATGAGAAATACATGAAACGCATGGCAATGTGCCACCCATAACTCTAATAACTAGTTAGTGTTACAGAAAGTTTGCAGGAATTAATACTGTTAAAATAGCAAGTGATATTAATGAACTGTTTGAAAAGTTAAATATGGTTGTTTTTTGCTCAGAACCATTGAACTAACCGATAATCACTAACCAACACCTTACAAATTAAAATGTTAAAATCCAACAAACATAACTAGTGCATTCATGGCAGCTTGATTTACAGTCAGCAGCTGTCTGTTTCAGGACAATGTGATTATAATTGCAGATTATAAATGCAAATTCATTTTGGGACTTTGGTTTGAACATTTTTTTTTCAGATTTTGAAGCAGGATCTCTGCTTTTTTAATGTTATTACTGGATAAAACTGGATAAACTAATGAGCTTCAGCAAGAAAACAATGAATTTTATCTGTTATTGTCCATTTTCAGTTTTTCAAACAGTGTACATGCCTGAGCAACCGTCAGTTGTATGTAATCCAGTGGATCTCGCGTAGTTTAGCTTTGTCAGTGTATTCAGTCAGGAATGGTATTAAAGGGAGTTGTTAAGAAGCTGAATGTGTAAACATATAGGCATTTTTATTTAATGACAAGTGGAGTTTGCATGTTCCCCCCCCCCATGTTGTCGTGGGGTTTCCACTGGGTACTCCGGTTTCCCCCCACAGTCCAAAAACATGCTGAGGTTAATTGGAGTTGCCAAATTGGCTATAGGTATGCATGTGTGAGTGAATGGTGTGTGAGTGTGCCCTGTGATGGGTTGGTGCCCCATCCTGGGTTGTTCCCTGCCTTGCGCCCGTAGCCTCCAGGATAGGCTCCTGACCCCCCGCGGCCCCAATTGGGATAAGCGGTTACAGAAAATGGATGGATTTTCTTATTGTTTCCTTTAACTCTGCTCCCATTCTATGGAGCACAGTCTGGTATGACAAAAATAAAAGCATTTATGGCTGACAGAATCTGTAACTGATTTTTCATATTAGTATGTCATTGCAACTTCGGTTAATTAATGATTGTCATGAATTTTAAAACATTTATGTACCTCTGATTTTGGCAAGTGGGAATATTTTAGAAATTTAAATTAATTGCTATCCATTTATGACCTGGGGCTAAATAGAAACGTCAAGCATTTAAACCCGTTTCAAAGGGTTACGCCATCCTTCTCTTTAGTTAAACTAAGAGCTGCAAAGTTTCAGTATTTTACTGCTGCATATATAGCAGCTATCTTCATGGCCAGTGGTCTGGGTCAGGGTTTTGGTGCTTTTAAAGGCTGGCTTAAATGTAAAATTTTGTTCTAAATTGAAATAAATACTTCAGTCACAATTTTCACTGTGTACATTTTAATTAAATATTAACGACAACGATACCAGTTTGTTACTGCATCCAGGGTTTCACAGTAAGAATTTCTGTGGAATCTCTCCTAGTCGTACCTCAGCTCAACCTATGCCAATGATACCATCCAACTGATTCAGATTCTTTTAAAATACTTTAATATGTGATTCATCATTGTTTAATCAACTATCCTAGTATCCTCCCCAAAATTAAAATTATGAACAGTAAAAATGAGCATAATAGATTTTTTTTCCTCCAAAAATCGAGTATAACAGATTCTGACGTCAGAGATCAATGCAGTTGAATCACTGCCTTAATAATTGATTCAACATAATGCATCGATGCACCTTTACACCCCTAGTAGCTACTGTATGTATGAGAGATACTGACAACCTTAGCCGAATGTCCTTTGTTTGTGTGAGAACGTACTTGCACAATAAACCTCATTCTGATTATTTTTTTTTTTTTGCTTTTCGTACAATAATTAGACTTTAAGTGTAATTTTATAGTGGACACATTTTAAGTATTCTTAATTCTGATTGTTTTTATATAATAGCTATTCCCTATTGTAGAGAATATATAGCATAGTTATTTTCTTGGTGTGTGGAGTACGGTGAGGATGGAGCTGAAAGTCATACCCAAAAAGCCAAGATTAGAGGAGGCGTATATGGCCAGAAAGGTTGGCTCTTAAATCACGTCAAGCTTTCATTGAGCATTTGTCATGTTGATACCGAGGAAAATTTACATTGCGATAATTATCGTTATCCGTCGATCGCCCAGCCCTGATCTGAACAGAGAGTGAACAGAAACTGAATATAAGCATGGCCAAGGTAAATGAGTGAAAAATGTAGTAGGAAAAGCTTTGACAAAAAGAGAAGGTATACAAAACAAAAGAAAAACAAAGACCAACGATGAAAAAGTGCAGTTAGATAACAATTGTCTGTTGTCGAAAATCAATGATCTTATCAGAATTTGTCAGACTGGAATTTCTCAGGTAGTGGAGAAACATTAAACCAACATTAAAGCATTTCATCATAGTTCTTTGTAATGGACAAAAAAAAACTCTCTGACAGCTTTTTATTGACAAATATATTGGAATTATGGAAGGAATCTAGGCAAAATGCGATGCCTGAAAAAGCTGTTGTTGGTTTTCATTGATTTTATTGAAGGTTTTTGAAATCGTTTGCCTTTATTGCAATAACTTGTTTATCCTTTTGCATACTGCTGAAATGCATCCCCGTTATTGTGCATTAATGGATATAAACATATGCAGCGAAATACATTTTTCTATATGTATGAAAAGAAAGCAGATTCTAAAGAACGTAAGAAATTCTGTCTTGAAGGCCAAGAGATGCTAATTGACGGCAGAAGAAAAATCGATTTAATGTCTGCAAAAGACATTTAGTCACTAGATGTAATGAGAGATGTTCTGACTGGCAAATGATCCTAATTAAATTCCCTAATTATGAGTCAGTGAAGGATAGCCCAGAATACATGTACTGTTGAATTGATAGATGTCGCCGTAAAGGTGCCATGTGCCGCATTTTCTGTGACTGACTTTTTCTGCTTAAGTCATACCTATTTCAGACTGCTCATTCCAGTGTCTCCTGGCCTTTCGAAGGCTGTGCGTGGTTCTACCTTAAAGTCCAGTTTATTTGCATTCCTGTATATATATGCAATGAATTAAAGTCTGGAACTGTTGTAGCAAAAATATTTCTTCATAAAAACATCAACTAGGCAACAACATATAAAGAATAGTAAGAGGGAAAAATCTCATTTTAAAGTTGCATCACTGTTCATTTCTGTATTTGGTTGCATGGATTATTAATTCTGCTCCAGTTCTGTCCAATTTTGCAGCCCAGTTTCGACATAACTCCATGCAAATTACAAATATTTTTGCATAAAAATTAATCGATAGTGGACACTCTTGAATTGCCAATTGCACATCTAATTAGACCTTTGATCAACTGATTTGGATGAAACATTATCATTGTTCCTTTAAGTACACTCACAGTTGGAGGGATTGATGATTGCTTTAAAGGCATTAATGTTAAAATTTTGAGTCAACTCTGAGCAATGGGTACCAATCCAAGAGAGTATCATAATTTACTTTGCCAAATCTTTTTTCAGCTGAAAAGCTTGAAAAAGGCATGAAAGCAACTGATTTATCATAAAAACTTAAGAGCAATCATCAAACTGTTAACAAATTTTGTGAGTCCAGATGAAATAGATCAATTAAAGGATCGTTATGAAAAGTTTTAGCCAGAAAATCTTATTTAACAGACAGCTGTAAAAAACCTACTATAAAGTAGCAAATGGCAAACTGTTTGTGTCCCTGAAGTTCCAGGAATTGTTCGATGCAAGATCCTCGAGAAGCTGGCAGGTGTGCATAAACCTGTATTTCGGCCATCACTTACAGAGTCTGTCAAAGATGAGACCTATGAAATGGGCTGGGATATACATATCAACTGATTTTAAAACTGAATGCCACGTTACATTGGATGGGCGAGATGGGTGGGGTTCTGAATGGCTAGTCAATGACGACTTTACACTCACCGGATCTCGATGTTAGATGTTCGGTGGTGGAATGATGTTTAGGGTAGGAACAACTGGGAATTCGATGGTAAGTCTCTTTAGGATCCCTCATGAGGTTAAACTGACATCAGCAACATATCTGAAGTTTCTAACAGAGTATTTCCTACCCTTGTACAAAAAGAATTGTCACCAAAAATAAAACTATGTTCATGCATGACAGTGCCCCATCACATACTGCTACCAACATCAC
>JAAGVU020000019.1:17935479-17945876 GCA_011763525.2 Mormyrus iriodes
ACAAAAAGAATTGTCACCAAAAATAAAACTATGTTCATGCATGACAGTGCCCCATCACATACTGCTACCAACATCACTGACTCCTTGGATGTTGTGGGAACAAAAACAGTTGGAATCAGGGGATGACAGTGGCCAAACCATGACTTCCACCCGAATGAAAACTGATGGAGCATTTTAAAAGGAAAACTCATAAGGATGGGTGGACAATATGATGATAGTTTGTTGTGACTGGTTGCAACTATATTCATGATAAGCATGTTAGAGTTATTGTAAGAATTGTGATATAGCGCTACTTATTCGTATTATAATGCCAAAACAAACTAGCAAACACCTGTCACGCAATGCATGTGTGTTTGGAGGCAGCCACAGCACTACAACAAAATCAGACCGATGTGAAACAAAGCAAATGCAGCCTACATAACACCTCAACGCTGTACCTCACTGTCGCTGTCACTATCCTAACCCGTTTCTCAATTAACCTGTTAGGTAACTTGTAAAAACGCAAGAATCTTTATATACCATTGGACTGATAAAAATAGTGTACTCATCTCACACGGTAAACAACACATGGTCCATAGATGGGTCAGCTGTGTGTACAGCATGGCTGATGAAGAACAATTGGTTCCCATAAAGGTTTACTTCAATTGTGTGGAAATGATTTGTATTTGTGAAATCCTGCGTGGACCAATCTACTGTAATACGCAAACGTTACGAAGATACTGTTCATATAACTGCAACCCTCTGCAGCAAGCAGCCAATCTTTCTGACCCCTTGAAATGTAAACACCCCAGACGTCATGCGGAATGCCTGGCTAGGCGTACATTTGCGAGCAGGCCTTCCTCAGCTGCAGCGTCTTCCACACGTTCTGAACTAACCAAACTGTTTATAAACAGAAAAAAGAAATCATGCTCTATATCACGGATCGTTATTCTAACCAAAAAACCTGTGACGTGACATTTTAGGGATATTGTCCACCCACACGTGGCAGTACGCCTCAAAAGGGCTTGTACATTAATATGTAATTAGGTTTCTTAAAATGTTTTTTTTCTAATATAAAAATGCATTTATGCAACAAATACAATAGATTTCTGTTTTGAGTAATTTATGACATATCAATTGTTCCAAAACTTCAGTCTGCATAATAATTTGGAACATTGTATTTTGTGTTTGTATCAAAATATAAAAACTGTTGTTATCAGGCCTTGTTGCTTCTGCTTGCATCTATTTCAAAAAGCACTGTGAACAATAGCAAAATATCAAAAATTGACTGTTGACTATTTTTGGAATAAATCAGGATGTAAAACATCTGGTTGCGGTGGCCTTTTGCAACCTACGTTCCATTATACCGGCTTTCTATCTATCTGTGGGCATGAGAACTACCTCTGTACTCTGAGTGTGTTTGTCACTGATGTAAAGACCAGTAAAATCACTGCTTATCTTTAATGCTGCCCCTGCTGGCTGCACTGAGCAGATTGGTCTAACTTCCCGGTGTGAGACCCTGGCTGATATGGTTTGTTCATACCTGCTCTCAACCTATAGATTTTCTGCTCAATGTAACAAAGTATATTTCTTGTAGGTGTCCCCTATAGGTCAATGTTGACTCCTGGCAAGAATTTCCCCACGCGGATCTATGAAGTGGCATAATAACAATAACAATAACTAACAATAACGATTCATAATAATATTCTGTACTTTGTTCTTAGAAATAATTCCATTCTTTAGATTTTTTTTTATCGGTGTCCATCACAGCTCTGCCAAGTGAATTTATCTCATTAGAGGTTCTACATACAAGTTGAATAGGTATGAATAGGTGATAGTATGCAGCCGAACTATCAGTTGCAAACCTGTCTGTTTCTTTTACCTGACTGTGAAAATGACTGCAGTGGATGTATTCTTCATAAGGACAATGAGATGCTCTGGCACAGTCATTTTTCTCATTTTCTTATTTGATGTGGACAGCACAAAATGTATACAGTATGCATTATGTATTTTTTTGTAACAGTTCAGGCCAGTTGTCTTGTTCATGCTTTACATTGTATCCTTGTCCTGTATACCTTACACCTTATGCTGCACCTTTGTATTTACCGATTTAGAATGTAAGCAGTTTTAATTGAATGTCCTGGAGAATTACAAAAATAACAATTAATGAGACGGTGCTCTTCATCTCATGGTACTAGTAACGGTTTTTCACACAGCTGCTCTGAACTGGCAGGGGACCCGTAGAAAATTAAAACTTTAACCAAGATGATAATGTCAGGAGGCAAGTATACTGCTGTATTGCCAGGTCTACATGGGGGGGGCGGGGCATTGCTATGTTAGAAAACCATGAACTTGCATCACAAACTTATAAACATTATAAACTCCAAAAACATTATGAAACAGATCTTGGAGTCAAAGGGAGGCATCAGAACTGACGGGGAACCAGCCTGATGGATTTGCAAGCTGAAGAGCAACCAAATATATGTGTTGAGGTGAGGAGCACTGAGGGATGGGATAAGGAATGAGAGAGTGTCCTTTTTGATGGTATGCATCACTGAAGCTGACAAAACAAAAACCCTGTTTGAGGACCTCATTAAATATGCATGAATGAGGTTTTAAAGGTAGATAAAGACAAAGATACTCATCATTCCATTTGAAAGAAATTAAACCTTTTCAACAGATAAATGTGAACCTTAACAAATATTTTGCTTTTGCTTCTAGGAATGTGTTTAGGGCAAGGCCGTGAAGATTACTAACATGTTTACGTTGTATTTGGTATGTAATTAAAATAATGTTACGATATAGCTGGAGGGGTCGTATGGTGAGCTGTGTTTTGTTTATCCCCTGTGTTATTTTTGGGGTCGAAGTTACCCCAGTCCATTTTCAAAATTAGGTTAAATTTTGTAACATTTGTCAGACTCAATGTGCAACACAGTAAAAAAACAAAACAAAATAAGGCATAGTAAAGATAGTAACACTAAAATATAAGAACAACTCAAAATCCAGTGAAGGAATAAAATAGAGGCTAAAGGCAATGGAAAAAAAATGATAATAAATAGATAAAAAAATAGAAAAATAAAGACAGATTTTAAGACTAGTTAAGACTTTGATAAAGCCGATCTAAATAAATGAATCTTGAATATTCTTGTAAAAACTTAAAGACCGGGTACAGTTCTTCCCTCATCTGGCAGGCTGTTCCACCGCAGCTCGGCTTCACATGTGTTTTAGGTTGTTTCGTGATTGTTGCAACAGCAGAGACTTAGGCGAATGGAGGGAGCAGGTACAGGCTCACTGAGGTAGGAGGGGCCTTTACCATGAATCACTTTCTAACTAAGTGTTAGTATTCAAAATGAATTTACATCTAAACTTGCTGCTCTCAGAGTGAACTGGCGTATGTTGTTGTTAGCTTCCTCAGAGGCAGTTTCCAGAGAGAAATCGAGTGGGAGCCAATTTTGGTTGTGGGTGGATCTTCTTTGTTGCATATTTCTGGCCATACATATATGAGTATCACGCTTTTTGAAAGACTTTAAAAGACTATGCTGTAAACATTGGGATCCCTCATAATTTAGTAATGACTCCCATTTCTTCAAATATTTGGCAGCTCTGCAGTGATTGTTAGATAGAAAGCAATGGATATCGAGCAACAGCTGAAAGGATGAAGGTGAGATGCTTGCGATCTGTTACATAAAGTGCTGTTGGTCTTACAATGGTATATTTTTTTCCAGGTAAGGAAAGTTTAACTTGGTACTTTTATCATCAGTACTGAGCTCTGTTTTCAACATAGAAATAAAGATAATTTACATGTGCACTGAACTCTCTCACAATGATCTTGCTTCTAAACGTTGCCTTGCCTGACTACAAAGGCATTGTACTGCCATGCCTGCCATTGCTGCTATTAGTCTTATCATTCACCATTTAGACATCGTGGAGAAAGTCTTTGAAGACTAGATGTTGTCCATTCTTCATGGTCTGGTGGTTTTCTTTTATCAAGAAATTTGTCCAGGTAGGACGTTTGTGGTTTGTGGTCCACAGGCATGTCCACTTCACTGAATTGCTGAATAGGTTTCATTCTGCAGAGACTGCATTTGTTTCCTAACAAAAGTAGTCAATCAAAACCACTTTACTTTGTTACTTGATGAGAGAACCCCCCATTTCATTGGGTATCAAAACCAGCGAATACGGTGAAACTTGGATTATTAAATACAAAATCACACACAGCTGGAGTTTCTTCTGAATAAACTGACCACAGACAAGATAACTGTTTATTTTCCTCATACGTTTTCTAATGACCAGTAAGGTATTATTTTTATTGCATTAACATCCATATAGACAATCCATATTGGTGATCATCAAGGATGTCACTGTATAATGCTGTTTCACACAGTATTATCACCATGAACAAGGGCTGGTTCAGAAATGACATACTTCGTCCTCTCAGACTTACATGCCAGCGAGAAGGTAATGGTGTGATGTTTTGGGCAGGAATAATTAGTGGTGAGCTGAATGGTCCTGAAGGTGTAAATTTCACTGCAGACGTTTATATTGTATTCTTCAAAATAAACTTTGTGCTGTGGTGCACTAGCAAGCCTTTGGCATTAAGATGATATTAACATAATATTCAAGCGTGATGAAGCTCCATCACATGCTATCAGGAAGACAGCAGAGTGCTTGATGAAATTAGGCTTCAAAAATGGCCATCTGATGGAGCGGCCAGCATCTTTATCCAAGTAGAATTTCATTTAGAATCTATGGAGCATCTTCATGCAATTAATGTCTTGCTCTAAATGTTCTTCAAACGATAAACTGTGCGTTGCTGTTTCAACATTAGCAGGAAGTATTCTACCCACAGAAATTCAGAATATGACCAAGTCTGTGGATCAAACATTCATTTTGGTTATGTCTACTATGGGTGTTATGGCATACAATATTCACGTCTTCAGGCTCTCGCTTTGTCATTATGACTGACTGTAACTGGCATTATCCATACAACTCACAGCCACAAGTAGCAAAAAGGACCCTATTGTACACCCAGCGCAAAGCAACGCCAAGTGCAATGCTAGCGTCTTTGCTAGCGTCTCGCATAAGCCCTATACAGTTGTCATTTTCCCGTCCATTGCCCACATTGTTTAATTAGCAGATGTCAGTCTTAAAATGGGGTGGAGTCAGGTGCATTGTTGGTGCATTGCTATCTTGTGGCAGCGGAAAGTGATTGGGCTATTGACCAACAAAAACCTGGTCTAAAGTATTTCATCGTTAATTAAAAGCTGCGTTATCAAGATAGTAACATACACCTACAATAGCGCGTGCACAGCACATGTACACTGCTTCTTACACACACAAGGACGCGCAGCATCGTACAGCAATAGTAATAGTGAAATTGCTAATTATTACAGTGGGATCTTCATGTTCGAGGTCCAAAAAAAAGTTTAAGAATTCCAGAAACAGTTTATAAGTTTCAAACTGCATGCCAAGCTAGTACAGGCTGTAAGCTGGTGAGTACCCATCACAGGCTAAGACATTTTTAACATAAATTAATCTCATTATGATTGCCAAGACAATATTTTTTGTTTTAAAATGTTTAACAGTAGCCTGTACTTTTCCATTGTTCTTTTGTCCTTTGAGGGGTTTAAAAAGCATGATTCTTCTGCAGTTAAGAATGAATTTTAATCAATTTTTTTGGTGATTTGAGTTGTACGGCAGTTGTCACTGACGTTAAATTCTGGGTGGACATTGCTGAAATGGTTATAATGAGGAGTGACAGCTCTTTTTGCCTTTTGAATGTGGTATTGTCTTGGCATATGTACTTCTGTATTAAATGCTCCATTTGAGACCACAAACCGCCACGTTACCTTGTAATGAAGAATACTCTATATACTTAGTTGTTGGGAGTTTCCACAGGGTTTTGTGTGGAACCTAATAGTCATACTTTCTACTCTTGGGGAAGAAGAGCATTAATTATCAGTGACAAACTAATGACAGATATCCCTGAGTTAGTCAGCACAAATGAAATATTTCCAGCTGTGAAACCTATACATGAAACTAATGTACCTCCTTTCATACAGTAAGAGAAACAAGAGGACATTAGTGAGCGGGTGACATGGATCTTCTTTCAACTAGACTGGACTTGCACAAAGCAGAAATTACATTAGTTGCCCCTACGTCTGTTAGACGTGGATTCTATGGCTTTAAGCTAAATATTAGTGATTTCTGTGAATATATCAGTAAGATACCTTGACATTTCAATCAACAAAGACTCAACAGTCGCTTCGAATATTAGAAATGTGACTAAAGTGTCTTTCTTTCATCTATGGAATACAGGCAAGGTTGGAGAAAGAAATGCTGCCTTTGAATGATAGAGAAACCTCAAAACCTTGATTATTGTAAAGGTCTACTATCCGCCCAGGCATTTCCCTAAAGTTTCTTTATCTGCTAAAGAATGTAGCTGTAGGAATTCTCACAAGAACTAAGATGCAGGATATTTGTCCTGTATTTGTTTCATTACACTGGCTGCTTGTCAGATATAAACTATAATATAAAATAGTACTTGTCACCTTTACTGCCTTAAACTGGCTACCATGAATGCATTTTGATGGTGTAATCTTATTTGCATGTTTTGCAACTTATTTGTGTGATGCTGCTTGTCTTGTACACAAAATTAAGTGCAAAAACAGGGCTGTGCTCCCCCAAAATGTTGCAGAGCCTCGTTAAGCAGAGCTCCTGCATTATAAGCATGCTTGAGATCCTGACAAACTGTCAGTATTCAATTCTGTTGTAAAACTCCATTGTCACATTGTCCATTGTAGCTGTTGCTTGCATTACTTTAGTTAGCAATCACAGGTTTTCCTCATGGTCATGCACATCCTCAGCCGCTCATATTTTTATTATAATACCGTAGGCAAGCTCACTGGGCCTATTCCATTTTTCCTAAGGTTAACTTTGCTTCTGCATAACCTATTAATCAGCATAATTAGCCTCTATTTATGCTTTCCCTTCTGTCTCCCATGATGGCCATCTGGCTCTGACCTAGATCATAAACTGGACCTAGACATCCAGCCTACAACAATGTCTAGAGAATGGATACATGTGTCAGTGATCCAGGTCCATTCGTGAGACAGATGTATCACCCCTCCCTCGGTCCCCTGCCTCCCACAGCTGGATAACCAGACCATGATCACTCTCCCTAAGCTACTGATCCCTGTTGTTTTTACTCTGCATAGACACCGTATTTCAGTACTGCTCAATCACCTTCTTTCAAGGAGCTAGAGAATAATTTTTGGTGTTTTGACATTTTCTTCTCTTCCTGGAAAAACAGTTATAAGTCACCTCAAAGAATTTTGTGCCAGACTTGCTTATAAAAGGTATTTTATACTAGGTATATTTTGATTGACTGACTTATTGTGGCAGGGTCGGGTTGCCTAGGCAGCAGCTGTATGGATGGGCCATACAGCTATTGCGTCTCTCAGCTGTTTGGAAAACTGCTACATCTGTCGCTCCAGCTAGCCTGGCCCACCTTCTAGCTGTCAAGAATGTCCATTTCAAAACAGAAATGATGGCAAAAAATGTTTAAATATTGCAGCATTTTTCAAATCCGAGGTATGATTGATTCACGGGGTACCTATTTTTGATCACTTTTTTGAGTCCGATAATATCCTCATCTTTATGCAAATCAGTTGCTGTCGTGGTTCTGTTCTAATAGAGAGCGCTTCACAGGCTGATGTGAGTAATGGGGCAGAAAATAAGTGCGTTTACTTAGCCTTACTAAATCTGGGAGGCCGTGGGTGCTGAACAGACTTTGTAAGTGACTGACTGCCATTATTTGGCCAAGTGGCAGGAAGCTCCTGTCTATTGTCTTTCCCTGAATGCTTCATACAAAGGGCTTGATTGCTCACATTCTAGAATCAAGGGGGCCTACTTTATTGTGGGAGTTCTGTGCCATGGATGTTGAATCCCTGCTGGAGCAATTGTGATGTTCAGAGGAGGAACCCGTGTGGATATTTCCCCCTCCGGCTGTTGCTGTATAAAAGCTGTAGTAATTGCAGGGGAAAGTTTTGCAGCAATTTATATTCAACTTGAAGTTTTAAATGGTAATTTACGTTACATGCCATGGTGACAGGAGAACCCCTTGGGTTTCTTATATAGCAGCTTAAGGCCAAAAGTACAGTTCCACTGTACCACTTACCACCCACACTTCTGTCCCCTGTGTCCTAAAATCTTCTTTAAGGGACACCAGCAGGTGTGGAGCACCTGCTAATGATAGAAGATGCATTTTTAAAGCTCAACTGAGCTTTTGGCAGCCTTCAAGGTGTTTTGAAAACTGGACAGGATCACCTTTTAGTTGTGTGGGAAGTGTGAACTTGTGTGGGGAAAAACTTATAAAGATGAGCAATGCTAAACTGCAGGGGGAATGCATTAACCCTGGCTTCACAGCGGGTAAAGTAACTCCAGTGAATACTTCTTAATGACCAAGTAAAAATGCTGAATTTGGATCTGTCGAAACTACAGATAGGCCGATCCGATACCTGTGTCGGATATCAGTCCGATACTGACTCAAATAGCTGGATCGGGTATCGTGACAATGGCTCCAATCTATGGGATCGATCTACTCAGTTCTATTTTATGTTATTGTGTGTTTATGTCTAAAGTGCGTGTACTACCTCATGCATCCGCAGTGCGCTGGCAGATCCATATGTTCTGCTAGAAGGAGAGCTAACATAGCATGGAGTGAGCCAAAAGGCAGCAGTTTGGGGGTATTTCACACTTGAAGTTGCTATGCCAACAAGTTATATTGCATTTTGACGGTATTTTAAAAAGCAGCGCTATTCCGGTATTTTGAAATACCCCAAGATACAGTTTCGCTGAAGGGGAATATCGCGGTATGCTGTTACCGTTATACTGCCCAAGTCTAAATAGTAGTTCTACTAATAAATTTGCCTATGTGCAAATAATATCTTCAAGTACAAACGTGTAAGCCAAACGTGTGGTTACTGTTATAAGCGGGTCAATGAACTCCCAGCTGTGCAGTATACAGGTATGCTGCAGTGATTCTTAGGTAAAGGGGTATATATTGATGTTGCCCTGGGATTTGTACCCTATCGAAAGTATGTTACTAATATTTTCTTCCACGTGTATTAAAATATGGCAAAGTGATCAACTACTTGCATGGATTGCATAAATCCAATGTGACAGAATCTGATGCAGACTTGGAAGGTGACTCAGATGCAGTGATGCACTTGCTGAAAATGTTCAATTCAGCAGCCTATCATTTGGATAAATTATTTACTTTTAACCAAATGACCATTAAATTCAAGATTTTGTTCCTCTGTAGAGACAAGTTCAAGTTGACAACTGAGAATCCTGATATAAAATATAGTTTAAAAAAAGAACTTCATATTAATGAAATTTTATGTATAGATAAATTTACTGAATTGTTATGTAAGTATTTGTTACATTTTGTTTTTCAAAGTTAGGAAAACAAGCCTGATGTTGCCTTACACATAAAAGAATTATCTTTTCCACACAGTGAGGTATACATCTTATTAATCAAACAACGGTATCGGATCGGTGCTTAGTATCTGCTGATACCCAAAGCCCAGGTACTGTTATCGGTACCAGGACTGTCTCAAGCAGTATAGGGCGGAAGGCTGGGGTACACCCTAGATGGGATATTTCTAAGCAGCACATAAATTTGCTAAAAAGAGAAAGGACCTTTCACCTGGTCTCTGCTACACATTACTTGGAACGTATCTTTACACATGATGTCTGTTTGTCTGTCACCTACACTATATGCGCGAAAGTATTGGGACACCTGCCGTTACACCTGTTTGATGGGGTTGAGGTCACAGCTCTGTATGGGACAGTCAAGTTCTTTCACACCAAACTCCCAACCATGTCTTTATGGGCTTTGCTTTGTGCACAGGGGGACAGTCATGCAGGAACAGAAAAGGGCCTTCCCCAAACTGTTCCTACATAATTAGAAGCATAGAATTGTCCAAAATGTCTTGGTATGCTGAAACATTAAGAGTTCCTTGCACTGGAGCTAATGGGCCTAACCCAACCCCTGAGAAACAACCCCATACCATTATCCCTCCTCCACCAAACTTTATAGTTGGCACAATGCAGTCAGGCAGGTAACGTTCTCCTGGCATCTGCCAAACCCAGACTCATTCATTAGACTGCCAGACAGAGAAGCGTGATTCATCACTCCACAGAACGTTTCCACTGCTCCAGAGTCCAGTGGTGGCGTGCTTTAAACTACTCCATCTGACGCTTGGCATTGCGATTCGTGATGTGAGGCTTGCATGCAGCTGCTCGGTCATGGAAGCCCATTCTTTGAAGCTCCTGGTGCACAGTTCTTGTGCTGCGGTTATTGCCAGAGGAAGTTTGGAACTCTGCAGTTATCGAGTCAACAGAGCGTTGGT
>JAAGVU020000019.1:17955284-17966593 GCA_011763525.2 Mormyrus iriodes
TGTGTGTGTGTGTGTGTGTGTGTGTGTGTGTGTGTGTGTGTGTGCGTGTGTGTGTGTGTGTGTGTGTGTGTGTGTGTCTGTTTGTCCTATTTTGTGTTTAAAATGGAATTTGCAGATATATTTTCCCAACAGTTAATTTATCCATTTACTCCAGGATTTTGATTATGAAGGATTTCCTGCATACTGTTTGAGATTAGAATACTGAATTTCACAATATGTGTTATGCAAATTTATTTACATTTTCACACAGATGTACGAGGTGCTGACGGCGAGATTTGGTTGCAGCGAACGTCGCATCCTGGTGGAAACATGACAGATTAATTTAAGAGTTTTGCCAACAGCAAACTTTTTCCCGCATTACGGTTATGGTGCAGCACAGGTTGTGCTGGATTCAGTAATAGGAGTATTTTTGTAATAATGATTACGAGTTATTTTAACCTTTTATTCTGCGGTGGGTTGGCACCCCATCCTATGCTTTTCCTGCCTTGCGCCTGTAGCCGCCGGGATAGGCTCCGGACCCCCTGCGACCCTACATAGGACAAGCAGGTATAGAAAATGGATGGATGGATGGATAGATGGATGGATAACCCTTCAGTGTTTATGAATTAATTGATTATATTATGCTTTATACCTGCATGGTAAATTGCATTCCTACAGAAAACTGTACAGCTAGTCATTCTCAGGAGCTTAGCATGATGAACGCAGGCACACTGCCCAGGGAGCTCTCCAAGCACGCTGCCTAACTCAAATTTACACCATCAGCTGCTCCTTCTAGATTGCAAATCTTTTCAGTGTAAATACTGTGTAACGAGCCTTAAACTGGCTGCACTGATTTATTTTCTTGCTTATGTATTGATTGGCCCTTGCTGCTCTGTACTAACCTCGCACGGCGTCTCACAGCTGTCTCCTGACATGTCGCTGCAGACGGTCTATTGCTCAGACCACACTTGTGTCGTAAATAGATGTTTTTTTAAGGCTTGGCTTGTTTTCATGCTTCTCGTTTATTTCCACATAGGGAGGTCCGTGTGGAGTTAAAATCATATTTGGTTTCAAAGAAGGAAGAGGCAGTAATACTGAGAATTGTATGGTCTTTTCTACCTTGTTAGTATCTCAGTGGAGGAACTCTCCTGTTCTCAACGGGAGAATGACTTTGGATCTTCATGACCTTCATAGTGAAACGACTGATCTCTGTCCTGAAACAATGCATCTATCTGTAGCATTTCCATTGTGTTCTCTCACAGTAATGTATTTTGTTTATCAGAAAAATGTTCCACAAAGGCACAATTAGCCGACCTTGCTATGTTCTTTGATCTTAATTATGAGGGTAGATATGCACTGAATTGTAGGCTGCACAGAATCTTTTCAGTCTTACTGGGTGCGGGTGAGCATTATTTGCCTTTGTTTTACATTTTATCAAGGCAAGGAATACAAAATCCCCTCTCTTTTTATATGTTATATAACGTGTGTTCATGCAGACAAATTACAGATGGTGTTTATAATATAACATATTATAATATGAATATATTAATGGCATTGTATTTTTGTTTATTTGCTGAATATTTAAGTTTAAGAGGAGTGGCTTTAGCAGGATGGTCACAGGGCAAGCATGTATTTTTTAAGGACATTACTTGCAATAGAGAACAGGGCACAGAGCACTTGGTCACATTGTTGAGGAGCAGAAGTTAAATTAAACAGAAATAACTGCTATACCTGGGTGTAGCTTTGTGGGAGCTGCTATTTTGGTTTTGGAGAGAGCATGGATTGTCATTTCTGACTGTTTACTTAAATGCGTAGAACTGATCAGCTGTCATGCTGATCAAAGCCATGCTGAAATATTAATGTGCGGATCCACAAGGATCCCAAATCCCCCATAAGAAAGGAAACATTATTAGTCAGTCAACTAGTCATTGTTTATTATGCACTGTGACCAAAACTGCCTGTTATTAAAACAGGGTATCCCCATGGGCAGAATCCTTACTGACCCTAATTTAATGTATGTATTTTTGTCTATTTCATGTTATGTTGGCTGCAGCTTAACAAGACTTGATATAGGTTAGATGGAGACTTCCATTAGTCGGGGTCAGTTTGCTATGACTTGGTCTGGCAAGCTCGCAGCACATGCCGGCTGTCTGGGATTTTTGACATTCTTTCTAGGAACTTATGATAACACTGCACAGAGTGTAGAGTGCAAAATCAGACCCACAGCATTAAACCTACAGCTCCACAGCCTAAGCAGAAAATGCAGAATGTTAAACCAGAAGCAATAAATCCCAGATATCGAACTCCGAGTGCTACATCTAGATTGCCAAACCTGGGTTTGTGCTAATCCAGAACATTAAACCCAGAGTACTCGACTGCTCCACAGCCAGATTGCTAAATGCGGAACCTCGGATCCCAGAGCACCAGGCCCACTGTCATTGTCTTTGTCTGCCCAAGGAAATAGTGACTGGTGGGACATGATAGCAAGCACTAGAAAACCCAGATCATTCAACACCGATTCATGTGTTCACACCATAAGTCACACACGTGTAGGCGGGGACAGAAAAGAATATATTTATAAAACTAAAAGCATAAATTGCAAGCCATTCAGTGTTACTTTAAAAAATTTAGCATGCTACATATTTGTCTTTTAATTATTTACGTTTTTTTGACTGGAACATCATAGACTGTGAAGATGTTGGCATCAGTTAGGGCTGGGTTTAACAATGTCCACACTGCTGCTCAGTACGAGGTGTGGTAGTTGTGCAGCTTACCTTTGCTGAACTCCTGATGTCACGGGAATGTGTGTGTACGTAGGCGAGTGTGTGTCTGTCCAGTAATGTTTTGTAAGATGGAGGATGAAGGTGTAATATGTTCATATTTTGTCCCCATAATCAGACATCTAGGCATCACTTACTGCTGCTTAGAAAATCCAATGAATTGCTTGACGAATTCTATCATCATTATAAATTAAATGAATTAAAACTTTGCCTTAACCAATTTCTATGTATTTCCAAAGCCTTCCTTCCACAAACCAATTTAGTAGATAAGATAGTGAAAGTAATAAGGAATAAACAAGAAAACTGTGCTAAACAGTGTACAATTATCATAAGTGTAGTGCAGAATGGTTATTGTGTAAATGGAAGTTGCGTAAATGGAATATATACACGCAAGGTCTGTTCAAAATACAGGTGCCTTTAGTAGAGACATTGTACATTTGCATGCCAATGTATAATGTGCATAAAGCAATAATGTTAGTCATGAATAAACATCATAGTGTTTAATGTGTTAAATATATAAGTTGGCTGTGAATTCCAAATGTCTGAGGTCAGCCCTGATTGTATTTGTTACTGGTGTGGCCTGCCAGATCGGAGTGACCGCACAGAGGTGCTCGTCTCCCAGGCAGAGCCGTCGAAAGCGTGCTGTGCTGGCCACTCTTCAAACCTCTTATGTGAAATCCAGAGTATAATATGCAGCATGAAGAGGTTGTCGATGCTGTCAGTGTTGCATGTCCCTCTATATTTCGATGCAAATTGGTGGAAGGGTGTATTTCGCTCTCTTTTCTGCTATCCATCTGGTCTGCTGCTTGCCTGCTTCGTTGGGCCTGTTTCATCCTGAACATGCATGAACCTCTGGTTCAGATTAATGCCTTCTTGTCCCTGTGACGCAACTAAACTTTAATATTTCTACTGTTCGGAACCTCAGGATTACTTTTATTCCAAAACTATGCTGAATGTTCTGTTGGGGGAGCTTTTAGTGCAAAGTTCAGGAATCTGAATTGAAAATGTAATGTTGGAATGCACAAGGAAATGTTGGGGTTCTCTTAAGCGCCTGTAGGTCTACAGCTGCTGCTGCAGAAGGGCTGGTGCCTGTGCCTTCTGGTGATGGTGTGCGCAGAAAGACTACTGCACCAGCTATTCCGTGCAGTTCATCCTTTCTGTGTACAGAAATCACTAGCAAAGTGCTTGTGCTACAGTTGCAGGATAATGCTTGTTATTGAATGTCTTCTTGTTAAAGAAATTAGTCTGTATTTAGTTTGGGTTTGTTTCTTGTCTGTTGCACGTGCTCCTATCCTATAACAGCCCTCAAGAGGCAAATAAGCAAAACGCTACCAGGGGAGATGAGTCACCCATAAGCAACAATATGCCTTTGTTTTGGTACTGTGACTATTTTTCAAGCAATACTAAATTTACTTGACACTGTAAGTGCAAATCTAATTGCCTGGTCATCATGTTTCAAATTAGAAGGTCTTGGGAGGAAGATTTCTGCCACATAAGGGTTGTGTAGCATGGCTGACTGTATCCGTTCCCTGTATATGCCAGTTTGTTTTTAAATCTCCGGTTGTGTTGCAGCTTTGTATGCTGTAGGTTAAACTACTCATTTGACTTCCCTTCCACCCGATAAAGCTTCACGGTTCAAAGGACTCATTTGTACTGGTATTATAATCAGCTGTTCTTTCATCCAACAAAAAATATTGTTTTCCCCACTTTTTTATGGTTCTGTTCAATGTCGAACGGCTTGGAAAAGATGATGCTTGGACTGCAGTACTGTAGATCGTTACGGAGTAAGCTGATACACTGTTAGTTGCGTATGGAGCGCCAAAAGACTGTTGGATGGGAACAGTTACACTAGTCAGGCTGTTCTCTTTTTTAGGTCTATGTTTAAGTGATGCCCCTTTCGCTATCTTTTTTTACTTGAAGATTCTCATGTCTAAACTTTGAGAGTTCCTCATTCATGAATGTTAACCATTGATTGGTGGAATATTTCGAAAAATGTATCACGTGGGCTAACTACACTAGGCTACTACGTACAGTTTAGACTTTTTACTTTAAGTGGTTAAGCTACCGGCTTAAGCTAAATAATCTTAAAATAAAAATAAAATCTTAACACCATTAGCAGTACTGGGCCCATCTGCGGTGCAGAAAAATGATCATAAAATATAAAATACCCTAAAACTTTGTTTCGAAGTCCAAAATTATAAAATTATAAAAATAGAAAAGTTCATATTGCCATTAATACATATGTATTTATAATATATAATATATTTTTAATCGTGGACTGTTGATTTTCACAGGCAGTGGTGCACACTGATCATTTTTGTGCTTTGAGCTATTCCGCTATGTGTGAAATATCTTGGTAACATCTACAAGGAGAGGTGATCTGTGCTGTGACACGGTATTGGCTCAGCAACACCTCTAGCGCACCCCTTGGTTTTCTGGGCAAATTGTAATTAATATTTGAATATTTGATTAACATTAATAAAACACAGATTTTTTTTTCTTGTTCAATGAACCAAACAGTGGCTCAAAAATTGAGATCTGAACCGAACTGTGGCTTTGGAGAGTCGGAGAATCGCTACACCCCGAAGAGAAATACATAATCTGAAAATCAAGTGGTGTGCAATGTCCCCCATAGTCCATAGTCCTATCTCATTTAACTGTATATTTATTAGTCCATTTACTGTATACTTTCCATTTTAAATGGTGTAATTATAAATGAACATAGATGTCGCTCTCCTAAAATGTGTCACCACCTTTGTCATCGTCCCCGGCCACAAACCCACGCTCTGTGTGTGTGTGTGGATGTACATGTGTGTGATGGATAAAAGAATATTGAATGGGTTTTGAAGGGTGACAAGTGTATTTAATTCTGAATAATAAAGCAGGATTATGAATATGAATAAAAAGACTAAGAATAATTATCAAAACCACAAAGCGCATGGTTAGAAATTAGGACAATTGTCGGCATTTTCTTATCAAACTGTTTGTATGCCTTTTGGCTGTCAGCGCTCTGCTGCAGCCAGCCTTTCTAGCTTTGCTGGCAGCCACGGTACTGCTCTTCGCTGTTAGTGTACTTTGGAATTCTTCATGTTTTACCGTAATGATTCTCTGTTCCATTGCATTTGAACTTCTTGCTCTGTTGCAATCCATGCTTTGGTGATTGGCTGATTGGGTGCTTAGGGAAGTAATCTGGGGCTCAACCCCAATGTCCACACCCACAGAATCAAAAACTTAGAAGACCTTTAGAGCTCTGGGCTGTTCCACTGTCAAATCATCAAGCGCATGATGGCTCTCTTGCAGACGATTTCAGCCCTTTATGCACACTTTCTCTAAGTCCACATTTCTGCAGACTTTGCCTGAGGAAATTACCCACAGTTCATAGCGTTGTGACGTGAAATGCAGCGTTACCAGGGGAAGCCTGGAAGAGTACATGGTACACAAACGCCATAAAATGGATTAAAAAAATTACAGTATATAAGCATAGTACATGGATGTTACATAAAAAACAGTGGAATGCAAGCATATGCTATATTATACACCTAGTTCATTCAACAGTCACCAAATTATGTCCCTGTGCACTGAACATTTCCTGCAAATTTTGGTTGGGTTGTTTCTGCACTCACATGCTAGGGATTTGCACTGGTCGGCTTCTTTCAGTATAAGGTATTAGCTAATGTTGCACTCAGTCACTGACATGTCTCTTTGCACCCTGCCTTGGTCCCAACAGTGCAACAGAGGGGGTTCGTCTGTTTTAAATGCAATAGTAAAAATGACCTAGTCTGCTCTGGTGCTTATACTGTTCTCAGGTAATTACAGCATCTGTTAAGAGCTGTGTCCGTCGTTTGTTATCTCCACATGGCCACCGCTCCAGAAAACCAATTACCTGGGGGAGTTGTAAGTCATGGTGGTTCTTGCAACTTTCTAAAAAGCTAAAAAGACCTGTTAACTGTTGCTTTTAAAATAAAAGTACAGCTTTCCCCATACTGCACTGACTGAGCTAACATGGTGTCGTAGATCAAGATATAAAGCGGGTAGCGTAGCATTCTGTAGGTGTCTGTATTTTTAACAAATGAGTGTAATTTCAACAAATAAGTGGGTTTCCTTTTCAGATATGAAATATCCTGCTTAAAGCTATGACGAGTCTGTGTGCATCGCAACTTACTTTGCACTTCTGATGAAAGTTTTGGGTTGATGCAAAAATTTAACGGACATTTGTACAGCTACTAAGGTCATTCAGGCTAGTTAAATTCATTCATTCATTCATAACACCTGCTTTAGAAAATCAAATGTACCTACTCTGGCAAATTAACAGAGGAAAACACATTAACTCTTGGTTAATTGACCTCATTTTCAATGTGCATACTGAATATTTATTCATTTCTTATTCTGACCTATGTCTGTGGTTGTCCTTTGCGTGAACAGATGACTTTAACTTCCCTTTCTCCTCCAACCAGAAAACTTCTCCGAAACCCCATAAGCGGATTTAAACGTATTAAAAAAAAAAGTCAATAAAAGCTTCACATTGAAAGAGCAGCTTTACTTTGCCGTAGCTGGGTGTGAACTGCTTTACAGAGCTGGCTTGAACCCTTTGTTTACAGTCCTTTAAACTACTGTGTCTAATTACAGTGGCATTTTTAATTAAAAGTCAAGGATATGCAGTTGTTTGTGGTGAGACTAATCTGTTTCTGCCCCCTTCTCGTCCCGTTGCTGCTATCTGTCATCTATCTGCCTAATGAGCAAAAGAACAGCCAGAACCAGACTTGTTGATATTCAGTTCTTCCCTGAGAAGCTTTCTGCCAATGTGTGATTAGTAACTGGGTCCACACAAATGAAGATATGGCCAGAGTGCATCCACAGACCTCTGGGATTTTACTGTTAATTATTTATTAATGACTCCCTGGATTCAGGGAATGGAGGCGAAGTTCAGGGGCTGCATTTCACATCAGCCTTTGTTTCAGACCTTTGTTTGTGTTTGTGCAAAAGGGTCATAAACTACCTGTTTCAATACTCAGCTCTCAGGATGTATGACAGACAGAGGGTCAAAAAAGTGGAATCCATCAGCATTAGCCGTGAGGGAAAACTGTACTTTTCCCTTGTGTTAGAGTAACGGAGACGCCGTCAGTCACGTGCAATAAATGTCACCATCTATCAAGACCAGGAGCACTCTGGCGTTGACATGCCATCCATTTCAAGAGAAATTCCAGATGTTTCGGCAGGCTGCCTCCCGGCAAACCGCTCGGTCTGAAACCGGCACGTGCAGACCCACATATTTTTTAAATTCATCAGAGTTGTTGTGCAGATTTCCTTCTTTTGCTGCTATTTGATTTTAAATTCATCAGTTGGGCAGCTGCTGGTCGGAAATCTTGTGCAGCTCTTTACAGTGCCGGTGACTCAAATTAAGGCTTTCTTTTTGAATCGTAGGGTTTAGGTCATCAGGAGGGATGATTGTCCAGGGGGGGTTGGTAATTAATAGCAGTGTGATGTAGAAGGTTCTTGTTTTAGTTTATTTATTTTTATTTACCCCCCCACCCCTACCTTATGTGTGCCTCAAGGTTAATGTCATTCAAGGAAAAAAATAGAATTCCAGGCTGGATATATGTGGGGTGTTCAAATTTAAAGCGGAAGGGGCTTTGGTGAGCAAAGTCAAATGGATGGATGTTTACAAGGAAAGGTGTTACTGCTCTGTGCAGTGCTCAGAGGTGGTGGCTGTGATGAAGTGAGGGAGAGACTGCACATTACTATTTATCATTGCTAGCCACAGTAGAGGCTGTTAGGAAAGTACTCACTAGTGATGAAATGGTATGAAAATTTAATCACAATTGTAGTGACCAAAAGGATCATGGTTATCAGTATTATCACGGTCTCATTAAAAATGGGCTAAAATGTTTAAAAAGCACTGATACACAAACTGAAATCATTTTACTAAGTTTCATATTGAAAACCACAAATAAAATGATCAGTACTCAATTTTTTTTGCATATTCTTTAAAATAATAAGACTTTATGTGAACATATGGAAACCATATCGAAGGTACATTAACATTAAACATGTCGAGAGTGCTGTTACTGCCTTCCGCCATGTTTTCACTGGCACAAAACAAACCCACATTGCATTCTGTGCACTGCGCCTGTGCACCTGTGTCTGGGAGAGTCGCTGACCTTGGTTGATGCTGGGCAGTATTTAACGTGAGGCATGGTAATCAACCATGATTTTCATAATAACTAAAATACATCCATTTTATGTAACCACTTGTCCTATTCTAGGTCTGGGGTATGGAGTCTATGGGTACAATGCAGAAAACAACCCAGGATGGGGCGCAAACCCATCGCAGGGAACATTTACACATCATTCACTCTAAACCAGAGTACACGGAGGAAACTCTATGACAATAAAGGGAGAACACGTAAACTCCACACATGGAGCCACGGTGGAGACTTTAACCCTGGTCCCAGAAGTATGAGGCCTCAATGCTAACCACCGTGCCACCCTGTAATTAGTTATGATTGAAATCTGAAACAATAATAATAACCGTGGAGAATTTCACTGGTTTACTGTGAAACTGTGAACTGTTTCATCCGAAGTACATCATCCGTTTCATCCCTAGTATTACCGTGAAACCAGAAACCGCTTCATCCCTGGTACTCTCAAAGGTCACCCGTGAGTGTCTGTGTGTGTGGCACTCAGTTGCACTTTGGTGGCTTTAGGTTGACCACAGAGGGAGTCTCTGATGGAAACGTGCATCCTGTGAGCAGGGCTCGCTGCCCACGCACTGCCCGTGCCCTCGCAAGGCTGGAATGGCAGTGTGGCAGGCTCCCCGTCCCAGCTGCCCTGCGTCTGCCCCCTGCTGGCTTAGACAGTCGTGGTGGCGTCTCTGCAGCTGAGCCCCAGTATGCAGCTCTTTTGGCAGGAGCTGGGGCACCAGGTGTCTGCTTTCTGCCTCATTTTGAAGCCAGTAGCCACGGGATGGCAGACCTGGGCAAGACCCCCTCTGACCGTTTACACTGTGTGTGACTGAGTTCTGTTGCTTCCTCTATGTGTGTGTGTGTGTGTGTGTGTGTGTGTGTGTGTGTGTGTGTGTGTGTGTGTGTGTGTGGCATTATGTATATATTGCAAATGTCCCCACAATGAGATAAAAACCTGTAATTTTGACATGGTCAGACCCACCTTATCGGTCCCCCACAAGGGGAAACTCAATTTTATACAAATCTGTGACCACAATTAAAATACTAAAAATGCCAATAGTCTTGTATTTTGTTTGGTTACTTATGGTTAAGGTTAGGGCTGGGTATGGGTTAAGGTTGTCATTGTTGGGATTAGAGTTATGTCCATAGAAATGAATGGACAGTCTCCACAAAGATATAATTATAAGTGTGTGTGTGTGTGTGTGTGTGTGTGTGTGTGCGAGAGAGAGAGAGAGAGAGAGAGAGAGAGAGCATGTATGTCTCAACAGCAGCTGTCTGTGTCTTGGTCCAACCTCAGCTCATTAAAATAAATTCATTATTCATTACAAAATATGGGAATACTCCCAAACCGTTTTCTTAAACGTTACTGAGAGCATTAAATGCACTTGTATTTTAAATCACCGTTTCTCAAAACTACTGATATCTACCTCTACTGTGAAATGTCATTCGCTTATTCATATTCATAAATATTCCTTTTTTGCTCTTCAGTGTAGGCCCCCAGACCAATATAATAGGATGTACT
The DNA here is from genome assembly GCA_011763525.2 of Mormyrus iriodes. Classification (NCBI taxonomy): domain Eukaryota; kingdom Metazoa; phylum Chordata; class Actinopteri; order Osteoglossiformes; family Mormyridae; genus Mormyrus; species Mormyrus iriodes. The sequence continues at coordinate 17,965,748 of JAAGVU020000019.1, forward strand.
CTGCACTGGCACACCATGCAGTGCGTGTTGGCTAGTTTGTATTGGATGGTTGGCACACCTCTTCCTGTTCCCCTTTCTGAGGCTCACTCTGAATATTAAAGGAACATGACTTATGGTTTTCCACAGGCCTCTGCAGGCACCCCGCTCTCCCCACCTTGCAAGGTGAACAGTTCATTGTATGAGAAATGCCATTTGGTCCCGTCACCTGCTTTCAAACTTTAGATCATGATTTTGTCTCGATTTGCTTCCTGCCATTTTTACCCCTAGATAAAGGTTTAGCCATAAACTATATGGACAAAAGTAGTGTGACACCTGGCCGTTATACCAAAAGGAAATTTTAAATCATCCCATTCTAAATCCATAGACATTGATATGGAGCTGCCCCCCCCCCCCCCTTTGCAGCTATAACAGCTGCCACTCTTCTGGGAAGGCTTTCCACAACACTTTGGAGTGTCTGTGGCAATTTTTACCCCTTAATCCATGATTTTACCCCTTAATTTATGATGTCAAGCACTGATGTTGGACATGAAGGCCTGGCTTGCAATCTCCATTCTAGTTCATCCCAATGGTGTTCACTGGGGTTGAGGTAAGTGTTCTGAATGGGCCAGTCAAGTTCTTCCACACCAAACTCACCCAACCTTGTTTTTATGGACCTTGCTTTGTGCACTGGCGCATTGTAAAGCATGCCGGAACAGAAAAGGTCCTTCCCCAAACTGTTCCCACAAAGTTGGAAGCATAGAATTGTTCAAAATGTCTTGGCATGCTGAAGCATTAAGAGTTCCTTGCACTGGAGCTAATGGGCCTAACCCAACCCCTGAGAAACAACCCCATACCATTATCCCTCCT
>JAAGVU020000019.1:17979841-18000508 GCA_011763525.2 Mormyrus iriodes
TGCTGATGCTCTGCAGTCAGTGCTGATGCTCTGCAGTCAGTGCTAAGCTCCTCTTTCTAAAGCCACTTTCGTTTCCTTACTTTCTCTACATCCAGCATAGGGGTTACATGGCTGCTTGTAAAACAAGAACTTCCAGGTTGTTTAGCTTGCCGATAGTCCTAATCTATTCACGCGTAATGTGTACATCGTAATGTGTATTTCAGACGTTCTTCATTGATCACGTAGCTTAAGTAGTCAATGATAATGGCAAAGTGATTTGTTAAAAAGATTAGCATCTGTTTTATTGCTTGCACGGCTAGTAAGTACTAGTGGGTCCAAATGACAGCTTTATCGAGGTCCTCATACTTGTTCCACCCTGTCGCACTGAGTGCTTATTGTTTTCGATTAGCTTTTTTCATGTAGGTTTTGATTAGTGTTTTTCTCTTGTTTTAAAGTTTTTTTTTCCTGCCTTATTTATGGACTCAGGTTAACATCTACAGTGGTTTGTTTTTAAACTCTTTCTCAGGATGCGCCATAAGGGAAAATGTTTGTTTATATCTGGTTCATTAAAAAAAGTAATAATTAGATGCAAATATGTTCCTGTTATTCTAGGTGAAGGAATATGGTGCAGATGGCTGGCTGAATTGGCCCTGCCAGTGTATCATAAGGCCACCTTGTGTGTTGCCAATGGTGCTTGCACAGGGCTTTTGAGTCAAATTCCATTACCAGGAGCGAGCCAGCCCAGCTGGGGGCACGAAGGCGGAGCACTGGGCCTGAACTGGGAGCAGTATATTGAGCATTGAACTGGAAAAGCTATTACTGTTTCACCTTTGCGTACACCCGGCCTATCTGTCTGGTTATAGGCAGTGTGTGTGTATGTGGGTTATGTATATATTACATTATGGGGAATGTGATAAACACCTGCTATTTTGATGTTGTGGGGACCGTTTTATACAAATCTGTGACTACAAGCAAATCACTAAAAATGTCAAACGTCTTGTGTTTTGTTCGATTACTAATGGTTGAGGTTAGGGCTAGGTAAGGGTTAAGGTTGTCATAGTTGGGATTAGGGTTATGCGCATAAAAATGAATGGACTGTCCCCACAAAGATATCAATACAAGTGTGTGTGTGTGTGTGTGTGCGCCTGCGTGCATATTTTTCCGCCTCCCTCTCCCATATCGGTTAGATGGTATAGCACAGCACAGTATGTTGACATAAGTGACTTTCTGCTTTTTGTAGTAAAAGTATATCACAGTCAGTCAAACTAGGATTACTCATAAATTAATGATGTGCTGCGTCGATCGATCATTAAGATTGGTGGGACGCGTGGCTGTGCTACGACCCAAGAGGAGCCGTACAAGGATGAGACAGATCACACCTACACATACATCCACCTCATCGTCCCCGGCAACAGGCATCTGTCCGTGCCGGGTACCACCTGGCGCATCACCTGTCACGTCAGCGGTGCCTACAGCGACAGCTGATTTATAGCCCTGGAAACGGAGCCTCGCCGCTACGTCGAACAACTCATGTAAGGGGAGATGTTGTGGAGACGTTTGGCAGCCCCCCTTCTTCTCCTCATCGTTTATGGAGCCGTCCCTCAGAGGATGCCTGCGTCCTGCGCTGGTGGCTCTGTGTTCAGGCTTCTTGGTATTCCAGCCTTCCTCTACCCTAGATCCTCTACATTTTAACTCCAATTAATCCTATAAGTCAGGGCTATATTTTTAGAAATAGTCTTTTGCACTGTTTCGAAGTTTGAAAATTGATTTCGTTCATGCAGCCCTATCTACAAACCTGCAGTTGGTGAAAAATAATCAAAACAAATAGGAAATATGTGATTCTTAGGCACCACAAGCTGTTAACATTTTATTTATTGGAATGAAGTGAAACTAATTAAATTCAGGCAATGTGCAAGGCACCCCTCTGCCTTGCCAGCCTAACCATTCTCTCCACACGACGTTTCAATCCTGAATGTTATCTCTGGAAGCCGCTTGCAGAATAGCAACAGATTTATTACGTTCATGAGCTCTTGCTGAGGAAATACTTTCAAGACCACATATTCACAGCTTGAATGAAATCTAACATCTTATTCAAATCTTGTTAAATCACTGATATTCTCACTAATTAATAAATTAGATCTGGATTGTTTCATGTTTTTAGGCTGGTTATTCAAGAAGTATGATCATTTTGGTTGACTAGAGTCACCTGTTATTACAATCGGGATGGCTTTATAACGTCCTGCCTTTGGCTCCCTGCTTATTGTTATTTTCACCGCCACCACTCGGTTATTTCGTGATTTTTGCGCTGTCCGCTTCACTCCCCAGCTTCCCTCTTGTAGTTGGCTGCCTGAACGCCCCCATAGGTGCCCCGAGGAGAGTAACGTGTCGTGGTGTGCCCTTCAGCAGCACATGCTCCTGCTTGCCCATAGCTCTCTGTCATCCCCCCAGAACTACACAGTGCCATGTTGGGCGGGGTTCCTGCTAAGTTGAGGTGAACCATTAGTTATGGTTTCCCCGTTGCAAGTGGTGAAGCTTGGGCTTGAATTACTTTTCCTGCTATGGAACTCTGTTGAAATGGAGGCATCAGGCTCTGGCTCTCTCTTGCACATGAGCTACAGTAATACAGAGCATTTGCTGCATACTTGTAAACCTTATGGGGTCCCAGGTGTACTGCCATGTTTGTAAAATAATTCTATGTTTTTTATAAGGCCAGGCAGGCCAGGCATAGCTAAATGAAGTAGTACGAATTTCTTATTTAAAAGCCGTTTGGTCAGCTGTGTCTGTAAACCTCTCAGCGTGTCTCCAGTGCTCGGAGCTCAGCTGCCCTGTCTGCTCCTTCTGTCTGATCTGCTGCCAGCCACTGGGGCCTGGGAAGAGTGCTTCATTCGTGATCCAGACCCCCATACACCCCCCCCAAACCCAGTGTCCCTGTTTTCCAGAGTAACACTACAATAGCTGTTTCTCTCCGGGACTTCTTCTTTAACGTCCCCGTTAACTTTCCACAGTTCACTATTCTGCTGTTATTGAGGAACTTTTAACGTCTGGCCATTTAGTCTCTGCCTGGTGGTGGCATATTTGTTGAGAACATAAGCCTGTCAATCTGAAGGTTGCTGGAAAATACTTATGCTTGGCGTAAATGGTAAAAATGTATGAAATAAGACTAGCAGTGCTGGGATAAACAGTTTAAGATCCACTCCCAAGGGGCTAAAATTGGTTTAATAGCTTAACCAGGGCAAGCTTGTGAAACAGGCCTCGTATGGACAGACCTGGCTCACACTGCTGTTGTGTTGAAGGTACATGGGCTGGCCCCTGAGCCATGTACTACGTGCCAGTTTAACCGCATGGATGCAGGGGTCACGCACGGCCGCCCAGTCCGAACCTGCCAGATCAATATAGACACGCTGACAGACTGACGTCTGGAGCTTCTGAAAGGAGAGCGAGGACGTTTGCTCTCTGCTACACTCTGCAGATATTTACATGCTCTGTGCCAAAAATGCCCCCTTGTTGTTCACTTTGCTGTAATTCAAAGCATTTCTGCATCATAGGACACACAGGTATTTCTTACAGTTTCTTATAGTTTCTTATACTTCATTTGAGAAAAAATTACTAAAGGGATAAAAATCAGCAAAAAGATACACATTTAAAACGTGCTTTTTGAGTCCTGTTTTCCACAAATGTATCTCTCAAAATTAACCTCATTCCTCATTTACAGGGCATGTGTCCACTAACATGGGGTGTCCGCTAACACATAACTAATATGTCATTCCTGCTTCTCATTTACTTTCCTGGTCCAGTTGGTTGTATGTTTCATTTATTAGTTGAATGAATTCTGCATGGTTGGGCAGAGATGGGATGCATATGCAGCGGCAGGTTAATCTGCTGACTCAGACAGGTTTTAGACATTCGCTGTTATTCCGCGGCATATATATTGTTTTTATCCGCATTGCCTGGAACCAGTTTCTTAGAACATTTAATAGGCTACTGGAAAATGCAATTGCTGTTTCCTGTTGAGCCTGCATTACCTGAGGATACTATCATCTATTGTGCATATTAAATGGACTCCCAGTCTTGAGTGCATTTAATAAAAATTTCAAGCATTAATTTTTAAAGCGCACAGTCATGTTTTGTGGTACGTAAATAGTGATAACTGTCAAGTATTTTAAGAGAACCCTCTTTTCCCTGGCAGCCATGCTTCAGCACTGTGTCAGCCCCTTTCCCTAGCAGCCATGCTTCAGCACTGCATCAGTCCCTTTCCCTGGCAGCCATGCTTCAGCACTGTGTCAGTCCCTTTCCCTAGGAGCCATGCTTCAGGAGTGCGTCAGTCCCCTTCCCTGGCAGCCACGCTTCAGCACTGTGTCAGCCCCTTTCCCTAGCAGCCATGCTTCAGCACTGCATCAGTCCCTTTCCCTAGCAGCCATGCTTCAGCACTGCATCAGTCCCTTTCCCTGGCAGCCATGCTTCAGCACTGTGTCAGTCCCTTTCCCTAGGAGCCATGCTTCAGGAGTGCGTCAGTCCCCTTCCCTGGCAGCCACGCTTCAGCACTGCGTCAGTCCCCTTCCCTAGCAGCCATGCACTGTTTCTATCTTTGCCCTGCCAGTCCGACCCTCCTGTTTCCTCCTGTTCCCACCCGTCACATGTATGTCTCCCCTCTTCTTCCTGCGTATGATTCACTCCATCTGCCTCTCGTTTTGCTTCCTCATTAGTCTTTGTATAAAGCTGCTTCCCAGTCCTGTGCTCCCCAGTCCTGACATTAACATCAATCCGTTCTGTGGCCCGGCCCGTTACCTGTGTTCTATACTCCCTGTTTTGATTCCCTGTGATCCCGTTCCTTTCTTTAGGTCTTTTGGTTGAAATAAACCCCATTTGTTTGCTCAGTCTTCTGCTCCCACCTTCTTCATCCCTCGCTGTGTGACACAATAAACATTATGCTGTCAACGACAGCATCAAAGAATAGCTATTTCAATGTAATATTTCTAAACATCATTAATACCCGACCAATATTTTGTGTTAAGTAAGTAACAATTTCGAACCACGTTACCACAGTGTCTTGATGAGAGCAAAATTGACCTAATGGTGAATGTGGTGAAGAGCCAGCCACATAATGAAGATTACTGTAGGACTTTGAGCGACTTCTGAATTTGTCCCAAACCGCTTCATATTTTAACCATATGTTATCTACATGAGGTAGAACATATTCAGACTTGTGGAGGCAGAATCTGATCAAGTTAAATTTTCGTCATAGTCTTGTGGTCCACCCTTATGCCTTTTCATGAGGGATGGTCTTCTGATCTCACCTTGGCTGGGGTTAATTGGCGACACAGCTGCAGCATTTGCAGGTTAAGGGAGTTGTTTTAATATACATTTTTCTTCTTATTCTTTTATCTCATTTCAGCTGCTTGAATTATGTATGTGCACAAATCAATCATCTCATCGTTCGAGTGATATTTTGGAAATGGTTTTTAAATTAAATCATTCACTTTATGTCAAATGCAGGTGGATTAAATCGAATATGAGTATTCACAGCTCTGCTTCTCACTGGGGCTGAAGGCAACATTGTTTAGTTCATTTTAAATCAGATAAGGTTGTAGGGCGGTACGGCGGTACGGTGGTTAGCACTGTCTCTGCCGTAGCTCCGTGTGTGTGGAGTTTGCATGTTCCCCCCCCATGTCGTCGTGGGGTTTCCTCCAGGTACTCCGATTTCCCCCCACAGCCCAAAAGCATGCTGAGGTTAACCGAAGTTCTAAAATTGCCCGTAGGTGTGCGTGTCTGAGTGAATAGTGTGTGAGTGTGTCCTGCGATGGGTTGGTGCCCCATCCTAGGTTATTTCCTGCCTTGTGCCTAGACCTCTGGGATAGGCACAGGACCCCCCATGACCCTGAATAGGATAAGCGGTTACAGAAAATGGATGGATGGATGGATAAATTTCTATTTTCCTTCTTTTCCTCTGACGTCTTACAGTTGTTTAGAATGCCTTGGATTGCCTGCAATGAATATGATAAATTCTGAAAACTTTATCCCATCTCTCTTACATAAGCTTGTCCTGGAAAGGGATGCAGGGGTGCATCTTGGGTGTGACGCCAGTTCTTAACAGGATCCAGAAACTTTGGGAAATTTAGAGACACCAGTTGGGATCTTTAAAATGTTTGCTTTCTATTTCATTTTACTAGGAACAACAACTTTGTACAAGATGCCACCAGTTAACAGGACATATGTGCTCTTGTATAATGGTCTTTGGTTGGGCTTTTATGAAGCAGTAAAATGGTAATGAGTGTGAATACTCTGCTGCCCCACTCTCAAGACTAAACATAGTCGGTCTTTAACCCTGTTCCTGAAGGTGAAGAACTCCAGGATGATAAACGGATTATTGTTTTCTATTTTTTTTAAACCTAATCCTCTCTCCTAACATTGTCGAACACCCCTAGCCATGCACAGCGGGAAAGCGCTATCGAGTCCTCTGCTGTCACAGGCCAGTGGTGCATTTTCCTTGCTCACCTCCATACCTGAATCAGTGCTGAATCTTGTACATTTTGCGTTGGGTGGAGAGACGACCCTGTAGATTTAGGCATCCAGGGGGACAGCTTACCTATCTACCTCTGTTGCCATGTCTCCCGTGATTGGAAGCACTGCCCCGATCCCTGTGAAACTTTTGGTGGATTTGGTGGCGCAGCAGGGACAAAAGGATGGGGAGATGACCTGGGAGAGGGGCAGAGATGTGGAGAGCTATAAGCATTGAGTGGCTTGTGGGGAATCACATGGTGTACCCGACCACCCACTGTCCTTGTCACCTGATCCAGGAACAACTGGGTCCGTCAGCCTCTTTTTAGTGGTGTAGAGGATCCATACAAGACACCAATTAGACATGATCAACCCCCTCCAGTGTCTGAGTACAGGAGCACATTTATCTTGTCTGGCTGAGTGGCTGGACATGGAGCTGAATGTCCAAATGAGCCCTTAATGTGCTCCATAATGGTGAAAGCAGAAGCAGGTGTTCTGCCACCATAATTGCAGTAACAGGTCCTTCTCTAGAAAGTTCTGATTTATTGGGGACTAATGCGGGGTGCATGCTTTCCATTTCCATGTATCATGAACAGGATCAGGATGACGTGACTTTACCGGTTTTAAGAGGATGATAATTCCCCTCCATGCCACATTAATTTGACATTTGGGAAGATGTGTGCCTCTGTTCACTGTCATTATGGGGAACAGAAGTCATTGTGCTGGTAAGCAGCATTGTTTCTGGAAATGGAAGTCAGACTTATGAGTGTCCCTTTAGTTTGCTGATATGTTTGTTTAAGAAATAGTGGCAGTTAGCTGCATGTCATGTGGCAAAGGGTGTGATGCAGGAGGTGAATCCGTGTTTTCAGTTTGCGCTGGGGATGGTAAAAATGGGCGGGCCAGTCATTGTGGCACTCCCCCATTTTCCATTCCACCCTCAAAGCTCTTTCTCATCGTTGCCCTGGTCTCTGCTCTTATCTGTTCTTCTCCAGGGAGCTCTGCACACAATGCTTGCTCATCTGTCAATCCAGGAAACCATTAGCACTTAACCACCGCTCCTCTGTGTTAAAACGTTATCTTTCCCTCTGTGATTGATCACATCACCTGTAGCCACAGAATCAGATAACTAAGTGATCTAATGCACTCAGTTCCTATATCAATTCCGTAAATGATTACAGTGTTATGCATTTTACGCCATTTAATTAATAATCTTTATAGTAATATTTTATTTATATAGCGCCTATCTCACACTCAAGGATGCTTTACATTACAGATACAATACAATAAAGTAACAACAACACTGAACAACAATGAGAATGTTATGTACTGGTACAAACTACTGCATTCCTGAAATAAATTAGCTTTCAATAGGTTCCTTGAAGACTTTAACTCTCACAGACTGTGAGGAAGTGCATGCCAGAGCGTAGGTCCTGTCACACAGAACACCCTGCCACTCATAGAGGATAATCTGAATTTAGGTACAGTAATAAGGTTGGAGCCCGATGATCTTAATATGCGGGCTGGAGTGTAAGGAAGAAGAAGTTCAGACAGATATCGAGGGGCAAGTCCATGGAGAGCTTTATAGGTATTAAGTAAAATTTTATATTTGATTCTATAAGTGTCAGGCAACCAATGTAAATCATAAAAAAATGGGAGTGATCTGGGTGGGCGTAATTAAATGGGTGGCACAGTTCTGAGCATACTGTAAGCCTGTTGAGAAGTTTGGACAGGAGGCCAAACAGCAATGCATTACAGTAGTCAAGGCAGATAGTGCTGAAGGCATGGATTAGTGTTTCAGTATCAGTGATGCTGAGAGATGTTGCGGAGTTGAAAAAATCCAGTCTGCACCAGAGAGCTAACGTGACTGGAAGGTGAGGAACTCATCAAAAATTATGCATACGTTACGGCTGTACTTGATGATTCTTCTAGGACATTAATTTGTATCTCAGGCAATGTAGAGAGGAGTGATTTAGTACCAGAAGAATTTCAGTTTTATCAGAGTTACGTTGTAGAAGGTTGTAAGTCATCCAGTGTTTGATATCGTAGAGGCAGTCAGTTAGTGAAGATGGATGTACTTTTATCAGCCCTTACATATAACTGTCATCAGCATAGCAATGGAAACTAAGACCATAGCAATGTATGATTTGACCGAAAGGGAGCATACAGATGGTGAAGAGGGTTGGGCCTAAAACTGATCCCAGGGGGACACCCTGTGTGAGAGGAGCAGTAACAGATTTGTGTGACTTGATGGAAACAAAGTACTGTCGGTCACTAAGGTGTGATGTAAACCAGATAAGAACACCATCAATACCACTATCATTTCATTTGTGGAGTAGTGGGAATTAGAATTAGATCTGGGCTGTGTGATATGGCTGAGCTGTGGCTTAGCTGTACATGTGGCCGGGCTGTGGGCTGAGGCCAGACTGTGGCTGAGATGTGGGCTTGTGTTCAGGTTATAGCTGGGATGTGGGCTATGGCATATGGCTGAGATGTGGGCTATGGCAGATGGCTGAGATGTGGGCTATGGTCGAGCTGTGGGCTGCGGCTGGGATAGGGGTTGTGGCATATAGCTGGGATGCGCGCTATAACTGGGATGGGGGCTATAACCGGAATGTGACCTGGCTGTGGAATGTGTCTGGACTGTGGGACGTAGCAGGGCTGTGGATTATGGCCAGGATGTGGGCTGTGGCCTGATTGGGGAATGTGTCCGGGCTGTGGGATGTGGCTGAGTTGTGGTTAGGATGTTGCCGTGGCTGGGGTGTTGGTTGTCGCTTGACTGTGGCCATGCTGTGGGTTGTGGTTTGTAGAGTGTGGCCAGGAGGTGGGCTGTGGCTGGTCTGCGGCCTCTGACTAGGTTGCATCTTGTCCCAGCTACATTTTAGTTTTCCCTGTCCATAAATATCTCTGCTCAGGAGTGGTTCGCGTTTATGTGCAGGACTGTTTCCTAGCGCAGCTTTACAAGGGAAGCAGTGTCCTGTAAAAGGGGTAATATACCGGCCAGACTCGTTAGCACCGGGCAGCCAGCGTCTCCATCTCAGTTTATTTTGGCCTACAGTGGAATGGGGGGTCGTAATGTTCCTGGGGAATGGGGAAAGGTGGGTGTTGTGTGTCCAGTGCAGATCTGATAAAGGAATGAAGGGGGCCATTTGTGTGTAGATGATAAAACATTACAGTCACACCCCTCACCCTGCACCCTGGCATCAAACAGCAGTAACCGGAAAACTGTGAAGCGTGTGGTTTCGTTTTTTCTCTTTTTTTCATTTGCTCTTGGCAGCTGGTACCTGCTTGGAGGTGAAAGACATGTCTATCATTCCATGTTCAAAAGCAAACATTTTTCTATTAAAACAGCTGGAACAGAGACAAAAAAAATAAAAAATCTAGACATCAGTGACATTCTTCACCCCCCCTCCTCCTCGGAAAGTGGGATGCAGAGTTACCAGAACGCATAAGTTAAAGTTAAATGTGATGGAAATGGCATCAGTTCCTTTTAAGTCCTGACAGGTTTATCCGGAGTGCCTATGTGGGGCTGACATGCAGCACACAAATTGTGTCGACAGACACTGTGGCAAAATAAAAGCTGGCAGAACGGATTTTAAAAATCATCTAATATGTATTTTGCTCTATTTTGCTAGAAACGGACCATTTCGGTGTTAATGACCATCATGGTTACTAATTCATATAAAGTGCTTTAGGGCAACAATTTGGAATGGGAAGGATATATAAAAATAAATTGAATTAAATTTTGAACCGTGATCTGTAGATTAGCCATACCTGTTAAGCTCATTTGATTTTTGAACACAGCTCTTTGACCCTTTTGAAATGCATTTGTGCTCTTCCTGGTACAAACCGGATAATTAGCAGTAATTGTTTTTAATAGAGATTATGCGTATATGCATTAAAAGATGACCTCTGTGATATATTAAATTCCTGACCTTAAATGTCTAATGTACTCTTTCTAGTCAAGTGCCAGGGTGAGCACAGGGAGAGATGCATCCCTGAGGATCTCTGCTTTCGTTTGTCACTTGGCTTCTCCTCTGCCCTCCTTATTCCTTATCCTAGTTAAAGTATACAGGAAATCCCATGATACAACCAGCAAAAGAAAGACACATGATTTTATTATTATAGTTTGATTATGAACTGCTCAAATGCAAGCAAAGGACAGAGGTTAATAATGCTGAATTTTTACTTGTGAGGAAACAGTCATTTCTCGACTGTGGAGTGAACATCACTTTCAGCTCAAGGTGGCACATCCCATAATTGGTTATAATTAGTATGGACTTGCTCTGCCTCAGTTTGTCTTTATATATTGTTCTTTATTTTGAAAGTCACAAAAGCTTCATCGAATAGACTGCTTTTGTTTCTGTGTCTGGCATGTATGGCAGTCACCTGATCGCTGCCTCATCCAATCACATAATAGCTGTAGCTCAGGAATACATCTTGTTGTGGTCTCTCTTCTGTTACCCATATTCTTTATATTTGTCTGATGGGACCAAACAAGCTGGCAGTCCTTGATTTACAGCATGTGACTTCATGTTGCAGATCCATTTTCTGTGACAGGCAGGCGTAGGAGAACTCTGCGTGGTTCTCCTGGGCTGCAATGATATAATTTTATCTGCAGCACATAGTTAGCAACAAGCTAATTGAGTGGCATAATAACTTTATTGGGCCTCTCGGCACTGTCAATACCCCTTAACTTCCTAAGGGGTATAAAATAACCCTCCTGTTTAACCCACATTTCCAGAGCAAAGAATTGGTTGCATAAATTCAATTTGCGCTTGTTTGACCTGGACTGGCCTGGCCACCTGTGCCGACAGGTATGTAGGCTGCCAAAATTTATTGAGGGGGACCATCCTCCCCCAACCCTCCCAGTTGGTAAATTGTATCACTTGACAAAAGTGCTTAGGTAACCACCCACAAAACTCGCCATGGGGTACCCCAATTTTTTATCCCAGTCCCAGCCTAGTAAGGACTGTAGGACGTAATCAGGCGACAGTTAGGAGTCTATAGTCTGAATCAGACTAAACCCAATTGGATCTGTGTTCAGTGCTGATGAGGATGTCGGCTGGCAGGATATGATGCCCCATGAGACCAACGGGCAGCGCTATTGTTAATACCGAGATCAAAGAAAGATTAGGACTGCTCGCAGAATGAAATACTCAAATATAGTAGGTCCTTACAACTAGCGGGCATAGCCTGCGTTGGACTTTTGATGGAAATTTGTAAGGGTTGTCTTGGTAACACACGTTCCACGATTTTTCAGAAGCACAATCAAGCCTAGAGTATGTTGTCATGAACTTATTTTTGGAAACAGCATCCATACTACTGCTCTCATTGTAAGGCCCTTGTGGCTGTGCATTCTCAAATTGCATTCGGTCAGAAATATCTATTAATAAGGAATGCGTATTTCTGTGAGCTGCACATGTAATTAGTTTTATGCCGGACTGCCGGGCCTGTGCTTTTACTTTCCAGCTAAATTGATTCTGTGTTCGGGCTTTGAATCTGGCTGGCCATCACACAGTGAGTGACATTCCCTGTTTTTATTTCCCCCTTTATAACATTTTTTTAGGGGGAGGGGTTTGGGCATATGACACAGAACCAAACATCTGGTGATATATGTTGGTTGGACAGGTTCTAGTCTTCATGCGACTGCTGTAAACCTGCCGCACAAGAATAAGGACACACACACTCGCGCACACACAGTGGTGACAGATTTCCTTCAGGTGTTGATTTCTCAGCCATATTGCAAAGGTTATCAGTAGCATATAGTTACACTTTTACAAGGTACGTACTTTTTTCCCCCCCAGCAGAAAAGCTCTGTGTGCAGGTAGGTGCCGACTCGGCCTTTATGGGCCTGCTTATTGACTTGCAGATGTAAGGCATGGATTTTGAACATGCTGTATAGTGCAGGGCTGGGTCTGTGGGATATGTGAGCTGACTTGCCGGACTGGATGCGATGCAAATCCAGAGACTGCCGGGTTAGCAGCCTACTGGGAGGATCACCAGTATACCTTATGCCCCTTCGCAAGTTCACGGCTCTGTGTGGGTTTTTGTGTGTCAGAGTGGAAGGTGGGGGACATGGGCCGAAAAAAGTGCTTTGCCTGCCATGCGTGGACGCCCCTGCCACCGCCACCGGTCCCAAGTGAGCACTCTGGATAGTTTTATTAGATTTTGATATTTATTCTTAGGGCTCGAGTGAGTCTTCCCTGAAGTGTGACAAATCCAGGGCTTCTGCAACAAGGAAACGTTGGCCGCATCTGTGCTTATGAAATAAGGCTGGTGTCGCGTGACGCTGCGCGAGGCTGCGCGAGGCTGCTCCGGAGCAGCGCTCTCGCTCTGTTTTCAAGCTGGCGCCCGGAGCTGGCGTGAAGAGAATCGGAAAGTTCTCCATTTGGACACGGCAGAACGCGGCCTTTGGCGTATGCTGTTACGAGGAGGTGTCAGTATCGCTGGGGGGGCTGGGGGAGGGGGGTGCTGCATGGCAGATTGTGCTCTCGAAGCTGGACATTTTACTCATGCAGTAACAAAAGACCTCTCCGGGCTCAGAAGTTACTTCGCAATATGACAACTGGCTTGTTGCTCATGATGCGTGGACAGTCGAGAGAGGAGTGAGAAATGGAACATCCAAACATTAGTCATCCATTACCGTTGTGGAGAGAGATGAGAGAAAGACCACAAACAGGCACACAGACACTAGACCAGCCATTTCGGATTTCGTTTTGCTTGGTTTCTGTAAACAATTATCAGTTACAGCAACGGCAGCTTCAATTCAGTGTCACAGAAATAATGACGGTTGCTGCTGCGTTTTAGGGAGCAGTTCAGCCGCTGGGCCGGTACGAACAGCAGGGGTCGCTGTGTCACAGCTTTTGTGCACCACTGGTGCTGAAAACTGGAGCTTCACTTGAGACCTCAGCAGATGTTTGGGTGAAATAATTTATAGCGTGTAACGAGCGTGCAGTGTATGTATGCCCGCATGTCCTCAGAGAGTTTCCTGCGGGAAGTCCCAGGCTCTTCCTCAGAAGAGTCAGCGTAGAGAGTGATGCCTGCATTTACAGCATATCGTTAATGCGCATGCTTTTTCTCTGACATATTCCTGCTCCTCTTCACCCAGGAATGTTACTTTCTGCCTTCATATGAACCCGCATCTCCTTTTTAATGACTGTCCTGCTTTTCTGACTACACTGCTGCTGTGGTGTGTTCTGTGTGTGTGTGTGTGTGTGTGTGTGTGTGTGAGAGAGAGAGAGAGAGAGAGAGAGAGAGAGTTGGGTTTGAACATCGGTATGAATTCTGTGTGTGTTTTTCAGTATAGTGCTATTTGGTATGCATCTTGTGTTTTTGACTATTTAGTATCTGTCGTGTGTTTCAGTACTGTGTTTTTCAGTATGCATTATATTTATTTGAGTAATGTTTTATTTAGTATTCATTATGTGTTTGAGTATTGTTCTATTCAGTATGCATTGTGTGTTTGAGTATTTTTTATTTAGTATGCGTTTTGTGTGTGTTCAAGTACTGTGTTATTCAGGATTCAGCGTGTGTGTATTTGAGTACTGTGTTATTTAGGATTCAGCGTGTGTATTTGTGTACCCTGTTATTCAGGATTCAGCATGTGAATTTGAGTACTGTGTTATTCAGGATTCAGTGTGTGTATTTGAGTACTGTGTAATTCAGGATTCAGCGTGTGTGTATTTGAGTACTGTGTTATTCAGGATTCAGCGTGTGTATTCGAGTACTGTGCTAATCAGGATTCAGCGTGTGTGTATTTGAGTACTGTGTTACTCAGGATTCAGTGTGTATCATTCTGACACACTCATCTGGGATCCACTGTGGCAGCAGGCTCCAGCAGACCGGGTTGCGCCTGTCATAAGCAATAGCCCCCATCACACTCCTGGCATCAGATGTAAAGAGGCATGATAGAGTCCTCACCCTGGCAGCCTTAAAATAGTTTTGCTTACATTCTCACACCAATATCAGGAGCGCCAATGTCGCTGAAATAGCCCTTCCCAGGACTGTCTTTCTCACGTTAAACTCCTTCATTACCACAAGATCAGCCAGCAGTGAGGCAACGATCTGTTTCACTTTATTGGGCCGGTCGGCACTGTCAAGAGCTGCCACTCATATGCAACTGGCCACTAGGGGGAGCATTTGTTTGCCTGTCTGTATTAATTAAGTGCCCAGGTTAAGCATATGTATTGATGTCCACTTGAGGATAAAATTAAAGAAAATGGAAACCCCTTCAAAAAAGTCAATTCAATGCCCTGTCTGTGATCCGTGTGCATGCGTGCATGATTAAGTTAATTGGCTAATGATACTTTACCCTTGGCTGGTGCTTAATCTCTGGTGTCTGAGCTCCAGTGGAGTTGGAGATTTCAGTGGGAAAACCGTGAGGACTGAATAGATTGCCGTGACCTTGACCACCAGCTGTCCTCTACAGTTTCACACAGGCACCTGCACTTAGATTAAACTATGGGAGGATGTGGTGTAAGGCTCACATACTTTCTGTGTTCCTTTTTTCCCATAACCTATTACAGCATAAATGCCAGTTTTACTGGGACAGAGCAAGCACTATTTCTGTCCTATAAGTGGTAACCAGGAGGGAAGCCAGAGCTTTGTAACTATTCTGGGAAATATAAAATAATTCGTTTTCATTCAAATTATTTTTACATAGCACCCATCCCGACATTGTTGATTGAAAGCTCTTAAAATTCAGTAACAACGTTGCAAGTGGACCTGAAAGCGATCATGAAGAATAACACATGGATGATGTAAACTAATGTTTTAACTAATGCATTGGCAGCACAGTGTCTGCTTTTAGGGGGGGGGGCAGATTGTAATCAACTGATGTTTACCCCAAGTGTGGACACAGGTCAAGATGGATATGATATGGAAATGAGAGACACATGGAATATTAGCTAAGGTAAGCTGGATTAAAGGAGTGTTAAGACTGGATTTAGAGGCAGAGACTGAGGGGGCATCACTTTCTTGGCTGGAAGACAATTGGTTTGGCTGGAGTCCCTATTGTTGAAGGCCTTATTACCAGTTTCTCATAAGAATTACATGAAGGTCTGAGTGCTGCGATGGGAGATTCTGCTCCTGTTTGTGCATAGTAATCTTGTGTACTATGTTATTCAGTATGCACCAGAGACGTGCAGGGGTTGGTGCGGCTCGGGTGCCTAAGCAAAACTGGCTTTCTTTTGAGGTCTCTGTGCCCCCTCCCCAGTCAGCAAACCATACCGGGAGGAGCACTCTACTCTGAACTGTTGAGGTCAAAAGTCTGAATACTCTTGCAACTAGTAAAATTTTCAATAATATGAAAATGAATGACTCATCTTTGAGCCGATTCGGCAGATCTGCTTATGTCCTTCTCTTTGTGAGAGTACCTATATGACTATGGCATTGCTGTGTAGTTATTGGATTTCTCAAGGGAGAATATTTCCGTTGTTTTTGAAAGCAACACTTTTAGAAACTGTTGGTTAATAATTATTTTCACATTTTCTCTTCAGGAGATATCAGTGCATGGTTGCACAGCCGCAGTTAAGGAGCCTCCTTTGAGAAATCTGCGTAGCCACACAGAGAATCCAGTTATCTCCTCAGACAATCTGACATACTGTATATCTTTCTATTCATGTTTTATTTGAATTCTAGCTATATTTTTGTGTGTGTTTGGGGGGAGGGGGCAGTGATGCAGGGAGTCGTGTTTGGAAGAGACGGGAGCTTACAGGGCCGCTTGCCTCCAGCTCTTGCTTTCATGTAGCTGTGTGCTCCAGGGGTTCTGTCCTGAGGGCGGTATTCACACTCTGCATTTCCAACGCCTCGCCACACCGGTGATCGAATAAACAGGCAGCTCTGTGAGACGGCCGAGCAGGATGGCCTCGTAGACGGGTGTGCAGCATGGCAGGGCCTGCCAGTGAAGCCCCCCTGGGGGAATGGAGCTGGGGGGGGGGGTCACAGAACAGTCTGCCACACAGGGGTACTACCTGTTACACAATTATTGAGCTGGACAGAATGAAGAGTCCAGGTTGGACATGTGTGGTTATTCATTAAATAAGCAAACAGGGAAACTGTAGCTGTAAGAACCATAGTCAGAGGTTAGTACCATAGTCAGGGTTAGAGGCGTACAGTATGCAGTGTAATCTATGCAGACTGCAAAGCAGTGGCCTGAAAACTGCAGATTTGTGTAAGAACCCCAGGCTACACTGAACACAGAGATTTCCGGTTCTTTCCTAAGGCAGCAACAAAGAAAGAATGCTTTGTGTAATTACTCCCTTGGCTGCGATCGACGGGATTTTTTATCTTACAATTGTTTTTCTCTGAGATTATAAACATACATCTAAAGAGGGGGCCAACAGCCTTGTTGCATGTGTTTGTTTCTTTTTAGCCAGGGGAAAAGGTAGCATTGATGAAGGATGATGGCCGCTGTGGCTTATACACACATGACAGGCAGCATGATAGCTCACTTTGATGGATCTTCTGGCACTGTTCTCCATAACCTGAGCGTGCGCACGGCCTCTGTGACCACGCTGCGCTTTGACTATCGCTCGGTGCCCTGCCTCACCTTCTTTGGATGTTCCCTTGTTTTCTGATAGGTGTCATTGCATGGGATGGGATTGGACAGTTGACTTTAGTGATCTGCCCCTCATCTCCCCTCTCCTGTCCTGATACCTCAGCAGCCAAACCACCTGCTGTTCAGACTAGGCAGTACCTCTAAACCTGAGCAAGTTTAAGGCCTGGCCAGTACTTGGATGGGAGACCATCTAGGAGAGCTGGGTGGCTGCTGGAAGAGGTGTTGGTGTGGCCAGCAGGTTAGCCCATCATGTGGTCTGTGTGCATCCCAGTGCCCCAGTGCAGTGACCGAGACACTGTGCCGTAAAATGGTGCCAATCTTCGGATGAGACGTAAAACCGAGGCCCAGACTCTCTGAGGTCATAAAAGATCTTTGAGCATCTTTGGTGCTACCCTGGTGGTACCCTGATGTTCTGGGTAAAATCGCCCACTAAAGCCCTATCAGATCTGGCTTCCTAATCATCCCCTGTATCCAACTGCTGAATTCTCTCCTGCCCCTTCAACACCTTAGCTACTGTGTGGTGAGCGTACTGGTGCGGAATGGCTGCCGTCGCGTCATCCTGGTGGGGGCTACACAGTGGTGGTGGTTGAACTGGCTCCATTGATACTCTTCCATTGATTCAATAAAGCACTTGTGTATCTAAAAGTGCCTTATAAATGTAACATTCATTCATATCTTTTTCAGCATATTCCACGTTTTGTGTGTGGATGGACTATCTACTGGCTGCATCTTTATTGTGGGTGAGGCACATACTGGGGTTAAAATTAACTTTGGAAGCATTATTTTCTGTAGACTTTGAGATGAAGGAAACGAATATGGGTCTGTGTGTATGGACCTTATTTTTATGGGTGACTAAATAGCCAGGGTATTGGCTGCTTAGATTATTTTATTTGTATATATAATAACAAAATACATGGTCAGTTCAGCATGGTTTAATATTAAACACAAGAGTACTTCAGCAGGACCATTCTTGGGACCAGAACCCACAACCTATCAGAGAGAAGTCTGTTTATTCCACCATTGTGCAGCTTTGCTGCACAATCTGGCCCACATTTGCATATACGAAGGTGGTACATGGACTTGGCCATGAAGAACCAGTAGGCGGTACATTTCTCATCCATTCTTAGCTTCCAGCCTGCAACCACCACCAAGTGTGCAAGACCGGGGGAGGGATGTCACGCTTAGGAGCAGAACTGGGAAAAGTTGGTGGGTGGATGTAGAGACTCTGAGGCAAGAGCCAGGATGAAAATAAGGATGTCGGGGGCAGGAATTATGAGTGATCCAGTCGGCGTCTGTTTCCCATGCCTGATGGACATCAGGGGAAGTGACGCAGGGGAAATAATGACATGGAACTCGTTGCGCTTCTCCACATCTCACTTTTCACTCCTCAGTTCTTGCAACTGTCTCTCAGTAATCCTGCCTTCTCCTCAGATACACACCACCTGTTCACCATCCTTCGCTCCACCCATCCAGCTTCCTCCTGTTTCTCTGTGGCTAAATGTTCCGTATATTTGCTCACGTTGAGGCGGTTATAAGTCAGCCACTGAACCCCCCCCAGCAAGGACCAAAACACGGCCTCTATCACACACTGGGCAACAGCATCAGGGTCCCCTCCCTTAACTAACTGCTTTTTGGAAACGAGTATAGGTGCGTCTAAAAGGGGGATTACTGGGGACCTGGGGGCAGAGTTTTTCTGTGCTCCAAGAAGCAGTCTGGATCAAAGCCTTTTCTTTAGGCCCATGTCTCAAGGCAGCCCCCTGACCCACTCCCCCGCCCCCCCGCCCCCTCCCAATCACCACCACCAGCTTCTCATTGAGCATTTGAGGCCTGACTGCATCTGATCCAGGACCCACCAAAGCAGTTAATTAGCAGAAAAGCATGTGTGTCTGTGTGTGTATGTGGTCATGTATATTTCACAATGTGGGGACTAAATATCCCCACAGTGTGAAAAAAAACCTGTTATTTTGACAAACTCAAACTCAAACTCAATTTTATAAAAATCCGGGACTGCAATCAAAAAACTAAAAATGCCAAAAATCTTGTACTTTGTTTGGTTACTTATGATTAAGCTTAGGGCTGGGTAGGGGTTAAGGCTGTCATTGTTGGGATTAGGGTTTTTCCCATAGAAATGAATGGAGAGTCCCCACAATGATATGAATACAAACGTGTGTGTGTGTGTTTCCTATTTTTACAAGTCCCTAAAACACCATTGTCACTAGATGCTTCCCCAGCCTAAACCACCCACTGCTTTATAGCCTATGCTGTGGTCTGTTATAGCCCCCCCACCCCACCCGAATTACTGGTCTATTCATCAGTTATATCCAGCCTGCTGATTGTTAACGAATGCCAACATATTGCGTTTATGAGCTCATTAGGCTGACAGTATTGTGCTTAGCACTGGGCCATTATGTGGAGAATTTGGTAAACACATTGTTTGTGCAAGTAATCAGTGTCAATGGCAAGAGAGCAACAATAAGACAGATTTTCAGGATAAATGAACAGCTGTAAAAATGTGGTCAGTGTGGAAAACATGGCCACGTGGTGGAGTTCAAGTCCTGGCAAAGGAAAGGGAGAGATGACATGTGGTGAATGCCGCAGGTCGGCGGCACAGCGGCAGAAAGCACCAGCGAGCGCTATGGGAGCATGGAACGAGATGGAGGAGTTCACACGGCATGCCAGTGCTGTTCATGTAACCCCACCTTCCCCAGGTCCGATAGCTGAGGCTGAGGTTTCCATGGAAACCGTGGGCAAACCATTTTCACTATGGGAACGGGTATGATGTCGTTATATACTTCTGAACATATCATTAATGTTCCTCCTCTGTAGTCATTCCTGTCGTACTGGCAATGCTCACTCCTGTGGTACTTGCGGAAAGAATGAAATATTCATGAATGCATAAAATGAAACTCGTATGTTTGCTTTCCACTAGAAAAGTTAAGTAACGCATATCCTACATCTCTTACCTGCATCATCATTGTCTGCTAGTGAGAAACCAGCTGGTATTGGGCCATGAAAGGCACCCTGAAAAGGTGCTCAAGCGTTTGTAAGTCTGGAACAAAAAGACAAAGAAAGCTTTGGCCATGGAGTGCTTGCAGAACATACCAAGTGGAATGGAAGGGCATTTCAGGGCTTACGCGAAAAACAGGGCCCTGGAGGTCACAAAGTGTGAGGAATTCCACTGTATTAGCATGGTTCTTAAGTTATGAGGAAGCAGGTGGTGAAGTGTACAAGAATCTGATGCAGATTAAAGTTCCAGAGGGGATCCTGCAATGAGACAGACTTATGTTTAAAAATTAACACCAAGAATAACAATTAATATTAAGAATAGCTCATAATAATTCCTCCCTGAGTGGTATAAGCAGTTGGAAGATGAAATAATAATTATAATAATCGCTTTGTGACGGCCTGCCGCCTCAGCCTGCAGGGGATACCCCGGATATCTGTGACCATCTACCCGGACATGAATGGATAGCAACAAATACAAGCATTTGAATAAGATTACTGTTAGCTGTACAGTAGCAAGACGTGTGCGTGGGAAACATTGACACAATTTAAGAAGCTCTCAGCTGTCCTTCGTGTAAATGAGCCGCACAGGGGTGCGTTTCCCAAAACCATAGTTGCTAACTACGTTAGCA
>JAAGVU020000019.1:18000608-18020299 GCA_011763525.2 Mormyrus iriodes
GCTCTCAGCTGTCCTTCGTGTAAATGAGCCGCACAGGGGTGCGTTTCCCAAAACCATAGTTGCTAACTACGTTAGCATTTAGTTGCATGGGCCCAACTATGGAAGTTGCTAACGTAGTTAGCTACTATGGATTTGGCAAACGCACCCCAGAACGGTACATATCGCGTGGTCGGTGGAGTGCTGCTTCGTTGGTATTGTTCCCCCTGTGCCACTGTTGTTTTATTCCGTCTCTCCTGCATTCCTCAGTGTGTATGTCTGTGGTATACCCTGCTAATTGGCCTGTGTTTCCTGAGTCAGGCCCTGAGTCACTGCTACCCTAAAGTGATTACTCAAAAGGAATCATTTATTCACAGAAAACATGCTTGATGCATCAGGGATAAAAGCCCTGTTTGTGGTATACAGTCCCAAAACAAAGCCGTGTGAGGAGCAGATCGTTTGCCTTCCATGCTGGGCAAGATCTCTTTCAGGTGGAACTCGGATGGTGGTCTGGCTCAACCAGCAGCCTTGTCATGATGTGTTAATGCGAGGGTGTCCATGTTATTTATAACTGTTTCAGATCATTTATCATTCTTTCTCTAACTGTTTACCAACTGGAAGAGGAGGCTGACACTGAACTCTTCAATACGGGAGGCCTGTATAGTGCACCTTTCATTATCGTACAGCATTATTTTATAGCCTGGTGGTTGGTGCTGATGTGAATCCCTTATTTGGAAAAATAGAATCTCTCATGGAAAAATAGACTCTGTAGCACTTAGATACTTGATGTGGGGAAACATGAAATGCTATTGGAGCCCATTTGCATTATAGCAGCTGCTGACTGGGGGGATATTGGCTTTGGGTTAATGACATAAAGAGATATGCATCAGATATGAGTGATGTAGCCATGCCCTCTGCTGCTCCAAGGCTTATGGCCATCCTTTGTGAATGAAATGAGCCTAGGGATTGACCTGAGAGAGAAAACAAGATACTGTTGGACTAATAAAATTACAGTTTGTGGGTTTTGTACCATGATACAAAGGTTGGAAGTATCAAGCAAAACCCTCCAAACGTCTGAATGATGCAGGGGCTCGTCAATTGGGACTAGCAAGTTTTACTAATCAAATTAAATCATTAAAATATGTTTATGGGTTTTGCAATTATTGTGGGGATGAATTTTGAGTCGTGGAGTTCCCAGAAATTGTGAGATTTGGGACTGCGAGCAAAATGAAAATAATGGCACAGGGTGAAGTTCTCACAAAAACAGAAATGTATGTGGGTGTCCATATGTGCGGGTTCTTTTTCTTTTACATTTTGGACTTATTGGGCTGGGCTTGGGAACAACAGACTGCAGATGTGAGTTGGTGGGAAGTCCTCACAAGGACAGACACGCTGGTGCATTTGCGTGTATCAGAACTGCCTGGAGCGTCCGGTTTTGAGTTCTAGGTCCTGAAAAGACTCAAAGCTTTTTAATGTTCCAAAGTGCAGAACAGAGAAGCCGGGTTGTGGATGATGAAAGTGTTTGACCTTAAACCCCTGCCCTTTAAAAGGACCTGTGCAGTACATTTAAACAGCTATGGCTGGTGTCCTTGCTACTTTCAATGAGTCACCAGGTGGGGATCAGAATGTTACTTATACTCTAGGCTAGGTTATGTAAAACAGTTACCCAGAGAGTCACAAATTGAATTTCTGTGACACAAGGCCAAAGTCAAATTAATATTTGAGCAGGGAAAGTGCAGATGACGCGTGGGATGCTCGCCGGTCTCGTTTTGCTCGGCCCTGCTGTGGAACTGCCTTCGTCAGGAATCCATGCTGTGACCAAGCCGTGTGACTGACAGAATTTCAGCCTCCAGTGAATATACTGCATTTCCTCACCATTTGCCACAAGGAGAAATGGACGGATAAGTCCCCTTGCCCCGTGATGTTGTGCATGAGTGCCGTCTCTCTCACCTAGCGGCACTTAGGCCTCTGCTATTTGCTTTCTTTAACTACAGAGCAGTTTACATGATGTTGACGGGATGACTGGTCGGGTTATGTTCACTGTGCTCATTCTGCGTACATTTTCAAGGTGACATCTAAGGACAGCATCCAGACAAAGAAAATTTCACATCCACTCACAATGGTCCTCTGGACTTGATACGAGTGGAACCGGTGGAATGGGAAACCCGCCTTTGAAACCAATAAGGATCATCTAGCCTTGGCTGCAGTACGTTAGCTGCACTGCTGTAGCACCACATTTTATAAACAGAATGCCATGGATTGGAACAGGTGGGTTTACTCATCCTGCGTTACTCCCCAGATGACTGTGTTTTAAAATGGATTTGCTTCCCTGTGCTGCAGACTGTGCTGTCATGCTTGGTTTCCAATGATGGTAATGGAAGCACTGGGGAGCAAATAGTTTACATGTCATGGTTTTTAAATCAGGGAGTTTGGTCGTCCCAGAGCCCCTGTTTGGAGTGTCTGTCTCCCTGCCCTTGGGGTGGCTAATAAATGCATTTTTTTTGCCAGAATGACTACAGTCATTTTTAGGCTTTAAGTGCTTTCTTCTTGGTATTCTGTCATTCGTACACATTTTAAAGATAGAGTTTAATGCCATTGGGATGCCGAATTGATTTTCCCTCTCCCTTTAGCTATCTTTAGCTGTATAAACCGGTACATAAAGTCGATGGATATAAATTACGCTGATTTTCGGTTTTGGGGAGAGTGTGTCTTACAGAGGTTGATGTGTTAGCTGGTGACTTTCTCCTTTCTCGTGTGTAGACTGGGTCTATGTGTGTGTAGTTGGGGGAGGGGGTGGGCTGGTTCCCTCACACCTCAAAGCGGAACATGGGAACAGCTGCAGGGTCTGTTCTCTGAACAGGACACTTGCTGCGCACAGGAGGCCGTGCATTAATGGGTAAGTGCTGTATCTGGCACAGGACTATTTTGGGGGGAAGTCACATAGCAATCCATCCCCCCCCCCCAGTTTAATCACAATCTGTTATTATCAGTAAGGCGATAACAGGAACCTAGGAGCTATCTCTAGATGAAAAGAATATATAAACCTGAAGTCCTATGATTTATTACCGGATTATTATTATTCGTAGGTATGAACATTCTATGCTGAACAAAATGTGTTGAACTGCAGACACTGATGACAAAATAATTACTCTTAAGACTCACTGCAGCTGGATTTGTTTCACACCTTTTAAAATGTTTCATTATCAAAGTCATTATAGAATTTTCTTTTCATCTTCACGTGTTTCTGAGTAATGTGTACGGACGGGAATAAAGGTTATCTGGTGATTTGTTTATAACGTGTTAGGCCAGCAATATCAGAAAGATGGTTGTTGATTTTCCCTGGATATTTGTCCCGATTTCTTGTTGTTTAGTTTATGTATAATAAAAGTTTCAGCTGAGGCAGTGCCTCACTTCTTGTAGGAGGCCCTGAAAGCCTTCGCATATGTGCCGGACCCGTCGTGAGGCTACCAGGTTTTACAGCTCCACTGAACAGAGAGCTAGCAGTCACTTTATCGCTATTGTTAAAGCAAAGTTGGTCACAGTGAATCGAAAAATACTTCACACAGTTTATTTGCTTTTAACAACTGTACAGTTCAGCAAATGATTGTATGGCACTTTACTGTAATATTCCCAAAGGAATGAAGAAAAGTGAAGATCTTTTCGTTGGTGCTGGGAAAAGTGGGGAAACGTGGGAAAGCTATTCCAAGACTGCTGTAGAAATTTAAAAATTTACCATAAATACATGAATTACAAATACCACATTGCGTAAATCAGTATCAGAGTCCAGTAGTCAGTTCATACAGCTGAACTGGTAAGTTAGTAAATTAACAGCTTTCAGTGGATGCACAGTATCTGTAATATTAGTACAGTTTCATAGATTTATGTTACGTATTGGTAGCGCATATAAAATGTGCATTACCATTCGTCATATGAAGTTTAGCTTGCCATACAACATACATAGTGTTATGACCTCGGTTTTAATTGCTGTGCGGATCTTCTCTGCCTTGCTGGGTAGGTGTGTCAAAAGGTGTGCTGGAGGTGCAGACCCCTGCGTGTGGGACAATTTGGGGTCCTGGAGTTATACATAGGTTAATTCAGCTTCAAGAGCTTCCTAGTGTGTCCCACTGCTATTTTCCTGCTGAGTCTGCATTTCAGTATCTGCGTTTTCTCCTGTTTTTGAAGCAGAATGCAGTGGCATTTCCTGAATGTTTTGTAGTTGGATTTAAAATAGAGCGGCTAACATATCGTTCAAAGGATTTACATTTAGCAGACAATTTTATCCAAGGTGCTGTACAATTGGGAAAGCAGGGTCAGCGAATCCCTGGGGCAATTGTGTGTGGGGGTGGTGGTTAAGGGCTCAAGGGTGAAATCACTCTGCTGACCACAGGATTTGAACCAGCGACCTTCCAATCATGAACACTGTGTCCTGACCCTCTGAGCCGTGTACCGCCCCCAGGATGGATCTGTTCCCTGTGTATTACATACACACTGTTCTGGAAGGAGTGGTAAATTGGCTGGCTGTGACTGTACCCATGGCCATGTAAGTACCCAGCCTTGGTCTGCAATGTCTTAGAAGGATACCTGTTTTAGCAAATACATTTTAATTAGCACTCAGCTGACAGCCAGTTCTGACTTCCAGATGAGTGGAATTCCTGTCCAGATACTTACCGAATGGACTGGGGATGGTGTTTTTATATTTGGAATCCCCACTCTGACCTATTTAACTATTTATTTAACCTCCCGCTGAGCTTCTTTAGTTTTCAATGATACCCCAGTAATGCAGCGCAGTTAGGCTCCACACTCCATCAATTGAAGAGTCTCAGCATCTATTTATAATTTCGTTTCTTGGAGGATGCTTTTATCCAAAGCTGCTCACTGTACATTTCATCTATACAGCTGCACAGCTGAAGCGCTGCTAGATTTCGGGTTAAGAAGCCAGCTCAACAAAAACAGCGACGACAAAAAGCGCGGCAGCAGAGGCTCTAGGGTTTGGCTCTTTGAATCGTTTGGTCAGTAGTCTGATGCCTTAAGCCAGTATTCCCCAGTCTGGTCCTCGGTGACCCACAAACAGTCCACATTTTTGCTCCTTCCCAGCACCTGGAGCAAAAATGTGGACTGCCTGGCAGGGAGCGAAAACATGGACCAGCTGTGGGTCCCCGAGGGCCGGATTGGAAAACACTGCCTTAAACTACCTGCCTGCTGTCCATTCTTTGACTGCAGTGCCCTAACCACATGGCTTCTGGCTGCCTCGTATCCTGGGTTTCTGTGAGGCCCTACCAACCAAGTGCCTTCTCTCTTTTTCCAGTCGGGGGCACATTTCCGCTAATGTCTGGCACAAAAGGTTGTCACCAGTCTAAAAACACTGCATTGGAAGGCCTGACTGCTCTGACTGGACAGCAGTCGAAAAAACACCAAGCTGCACCCTTTTCTGGGTGCCTTAAGGTAATCGGGTCAACCAGCATACATGTTATAAGGATATGGGATATGTCATAGGGGCATTATAGAAATGTCTGGGCTTGCTTAGGAGTACAAACATGAAAAGAGCTAAATAAATAAGAAAACAGGCACTCTGCAGTTTGTCAGTATCTGCTGGCGTAAAGCCTCTTCACATCAAGTTGTCATGCTGCGTCGATTATAAAAATCCATCCACAGCTGACACCTGAGAAGCGGACAACAGGGATTTTTTTTGTTGTTAATTTTACCTTCTGAGAACACACCCAGCGGGGAATTTAAAATTCCTCCTGGTGGAGATGTATGCTGCAGACACACGTGATGGAGTGCACAGACATTTTTGGATGCCACAACCTAGCTGCCAACCCCTTAAGACTGATTACAATTATAATTAATTGCTATACCTGTAATTCTGTTTGTGAAATGCGTAATTTCTCACCGAGGGCCAAAAGCAGCCAATGGCAGTTCTCTCCTTTGAACATGTGGTGGCCCTGCCGCTGTGTGGCCTGCAGGGAGAAGCACAGATAAATACAGATGGATTTAATTTTTCCCTGTGGCTATACATCAAAAGGGGATTATGCGAGGGATGGGTGAAGTGCAGCTTTGGTTGGAAAATAAATTGCATCATGGGAGGTGCTGTGGCTCAGCGAGGCACATTGTTGCCTCACACCTCCAGGGTCTGTGCATGTTCACCCAGTGTCGTGCAGGTTCCCCTGTTTGAAGACATGCAGTTTAGCTAATTAGTGTTTTTAAGGCACCCAGTAGTGTGAGTGTGCGTGTCTTATGATGGACCGACATCCCATCCTGGGTGAACCTGAGCCTTGTGCCATGTGCTGGGATAGACTCCAGCCTCCCCATCCCCCGCCACCACTAGCCAGGAGAAGTGGTTGGAAGTTAGATAGATGGATGGATTAATTGCACCATTGTGTATGGGGTAAAAAAAAAAAACAGGCTTTGTGTTAGGTCTGAGATGGACCCAGCGCTAAAAGAGGTTCCAGGTAACTGTGTGGCTAAATCCAGCTGGCGGCCTTCTGGTGCTGAGGGCTGTCAAGCATTGGGTAAATCAGGGTAGTAGACAAGGGGATGGAGGAAGAGTCCCACGGGCCGCGCTGTTGACTATCTAAAGTGATCTCACATGGATGGGCGCTGCTGCTTCAGGGCCCTGACACTGCTCCCAGGGCTCGCGTACGTGTGGGGAGCCCACATTCCCCTGCGTTTATTTTTGTGTTTTGAAACAATCAGAGCATGGTCAGCCTCACAGAACACGCTAGAGGTGATTTCTTCCGGCCCGGGGCTCGGTTATTTCGGAATGATGGACGGTCCCGTCGGCGTGCTCGGCAGTGGGGCCCTGCCCGTCGGCGCCAGCCAGCCCAGGCCCCCCGGTGGGCCCCGTCTGTTGGACCGGTCTGCGGGCCATGCTCATTGGTGTAGCCCAAAGCCCCGGAGGGTGACAGCAGCCAAGGAGGATAGGGGACCAGGGTGGCCGACAGACATTTTGGCTGGAGAGCAAATGTATCCGTAAGGAGGCAAAGTAGCTTTGAGGCAGGATTCCATCCAGCCACCGTATCATCCTTTTAAGATGGCCGCAGAACTTTTTCTGGCGCTGAGTGGATCCTCAGATCTGTCATGTGTCATGAATTTGTTAAAGAGGCACGTTTTATGATTCCGGCAGCTTGATATATCCATCCATCCATCTTTTCATCCATTATCTGCTGCTTATTTGGGGTCGGGTTGTGGGGGCAGCGGTCTAAGTCTACTTTTCCACCAGAGAAGGTTACATTCAGATTTGGTAACCAATCATCGGTTCACTAAGGCCCCTGCCTTTGTCTGCCACCCGATCTACACTGCACCGACCCCCATGGCTCCCCTTGCAGGTGGTGGGCCCACAAGAGGGCGGACCCATGTAACACTTTTCAGTCATTACTGGCTGGGCCCCATGGGTGGTGGCCTGGTCACTAAGCCATTGCCCACAAGCTCCCACCAAGGCCTGGGAGTGTCCCTGTCTCCCCAGTCCGGGTGGGGTCACATAACCCTTATTGTAAATCGTCGCCTAGGGCCAGTTTTCCTTGGGAAACCCTACCAGGTGCAATTGCCCCCGACAATTGCTCCCAGTATCACAGAGGCACACGAACCCCTCCGCCACGGTAAGGTAGCAATTCATGGAGGGCCAGCTTGATATATCTTGTCTTAATTCAGAGTGATTTGCGCAGTTTCGATTTCATCGATTCATGTGGCTGGGAGTTTTCCAGAAATAATTCATGTTGTCCTTAAGGGTTCAACAGCAGGACCTCTTCTGGGACTGAAAGTAGAACCATATTGGTCATAATCCAGCAGCTTAACTGCTTAGCTGCCAGCACCTTTTTCTTACCCTTACACGTCTTGGTCGCTTCTGACCCCACGACTAGAAGTTTGTCCATTGCTCTTTGTTTAATGTAGCCGTATGGTCCCTTTGCATAAGAATGATCCCTTTTGTATACATTTATTTCCTGTTTTCCCATTTCAGGGATGGAATGATGTATCTACTGGCATCTTGTAGAGATCTTGGCCCTGTTAAATATTAAAAAAGCCAAGGTTCACTCCTCGGTCCCCTCCCTGCTGTGAATGGCATAATATTTGCTGATGAGGAAACTGATTAACCTTCAGTTTAGATCTTGATCTCTGCTCCAAGCACACGGTGGGGGAAGTGCGAGATGAGCATAAATGTCCCACCCCCAAAGCTTGACAGCCACACACTCTTCTACCGAGGCCACGTGTTTCATCGCCGCCCGGTGATGGCCCGCTGAGGGGGCCTTGGAGGTGACGAGCCCATTTTTTTGTGTCCTTTGTCCCTCACAGAATGTTAATAAGATTGCCGGGGATATTAGGTCAGACAATCCTGAGTGTTTTTCTTTGCTTTTAATTATGAGCGAATGAATAGATGGTAAGCGGTGTCTGTCAAGCAACATGCTTTAAATAATCACACAACTTTGTTTACCATCCTTCCTGTTAATGCATTATATTAATGAGCGTTTGCAGATCTCAGTTCCCATTCACTGTAAGGGGACAGAGTTCTACTGCCCACACTCCCTCTGTGAACGTGTACCTACATCGATGGCTTCTGGTCGAATGAAAGCATCGCCTAATCCCTCATTTGATTTAATTAATACTCAAACATTTTGCGAAGATAGTTTCTTTTGAGAGGGAATCCTATGTGAGCATCACCTTGCTCTTTTTCCTCTGTTCTGCAGAAAAAAAACAATGACTCCTGCAGACATCTTATACCCAGAATGGCTTTTATTATTCCTATTTTATCATCTCTTAACGGTACACAAAAAGCTACAGACCAAATGAGCCAGGGGATAGAGCCAAATTGGTTTTACCTTTTAGGGACATAAAGGCCTCTACAATGTACCTCTAGAATTTTATTCCTCAGCTTCATCATTCTCAGTCCGGCCTCTGCGCTAATGAAGCATGGGGAGAAGGCAAATAAACAGCCATGTGGGGGAGGGAGGAGACAAGAAGGAAAAAGCAAACAGATTGATTAATCCATAAGGTTTGTGGGAGAGAAACGGCCGCTCTGGCTCAATCGTTGAGAGCCCTGCGGCAGATTACAGCCATTATGGGGGAGGGAGCGAAAGGCTGAGAGACGGGCGAAACTGCTGGGGAAGAAACAGCTCCTTGGCTAGTGCCCCACCTTGGCCGCCCTTGAAGCGCGGACACTTACCTTTGTGACAATGGGATTTGCCTGACAATGGAAGTTCACAGGTCCTTGTTTTAGTGTGTGGCGGGATCACAGCGCATCCATTACTCTCTGAAAGCCAGTTCACCATGTAGTGAGTCCAGGCCTCATGCCATTGCTTGTATTTTTACATTTTTTTAAGCTGTGTTCTGCGTGGGATGCTATCTGTGTGATGACGAGCATAATTTTCATAAGGATCATTTAAGAGTTCATCACTTTTCATTGGAAGCCTCATCGAAGGCTTGAGTCCTGCTGTGATTTAATACAAACAAAGCTGATTCATATGTTGCTGTGGCTAAGTGGATTATGTCACTCATTTCCAGATAAGTACGTGTCAAGATGGAAAGGTGACTCAACAAAAATAGTACTATAGCTACATGGGATTCATTTCGCCTTGCTATGGTAAGCACGCTTGTGCTGACTAACCAGGATATTTATAAGAATAAGTCTACACTCTACCTTCTAGATGACCTGTCAGTTCAGGGCCAGGCACTGATGTCTTGGTGAAAAAAACTGCTTAATTATCTTTGAAATAATGTGGAAAGCAAACTGAGGAGAAAAAGATCTATTTCAGCCTGATTGTATGTTACAGCCCCATCCATTAGCATTAAAACCCACCCAGAAGAGCGAAATGTATTCAATCAAAACCTTCCTCTAAACCCCGATGTGCTCTCTTATAGTGTGCACTTGTGCATAAAATGTAGGGTAGTTAGGTTCAGATTACAGCGTCGAAATACAAAATATTTCCTGTATTCTGCACTTGTAACCCACTTGTACAACTGAGAGCAGGCATAAAAACATCCCTTAAAAACATCTTTGCCGCGGTAGCTGTAAAATTCGCACGTGTAATTGCATGGTATTTCTTTGCTGAAAATCCGGAATTACCAAATTGCGGAAACAGCAATGTGAGTTTGGGTTTTTCCGTTCATTACTCGGTGTTTACCGAAAGTGCTTTGTGATGGGCGATACACATATGAAGTGGTTTCCCCTTCATCTTTCCTACATTGTAATGAATAACTCAGGCCATGCTTATACTTGGTCTCAAAATGCATCTTGGCCGATTGGATAGCAGGTGGACAGCACTAAATACAAGTATAAATGACCACCAAGCCCCATTGTGATCCGATCACTCAACCCACTTTCTGAGGTGGTTAAGGACACATTTCACAAAACTCCTTTTCCAGTG
Organism: Mormyrus iriodes; assembly: GCA_011763525.2. Classification (NCBI taxonomy): domain Eukaryota; kingdom Metazoa; phylum Chordata; class Actinopteri; order Osteoglossiformes; family Mormyridae; genus Mormyrus; species Mormyrus iriodes. The sequence goes on from JAAGVU020000019.1 coordinate 18,010,940, forward strand.
TAAAAGCTTTGCGTTGGGTCCCCGACAAGGAGGTCACAATAACTTTTGGGCCATTTGAGCTTCTAGCACAGTGTTTCCCAATCCGGTCCTTGGGGGCCCACAAACAGTCCATATTTTTGCTCCCTCCTAGCTCCCTACTGGAAGAGCAGAAATATGGATTGTCTTGCAGGGAGCTGGGAGGGAGCAAAAATACGGAACGTCTGTGGGTCCCCAAGGACCGGGTTGGGAAACAGAGTTCTAGCAGATGTGATGTGTAGGCACTAATGAACTCTGAGCAAAGTGGTCAGCTGGACACCCTGGAGATGCATGAGAGACACAGGTATAAACGTCAATGTGTCTTGGTTGTCTGCTTGCAATCCGATTGCCCAAAACGCCTTTTAAAACCAAGTGTAAACAGAACCTGAGTGTCACAGGCTGTTCAAGTGCTGCTTCTATTTGCTTCCATCGGCCCTGATTAGCAAAGCGGTCCCTGGTGGATCTGGTAGGCTCCTAGGCTCGGAAGGTATCTAATTTTTCATATTGTCGTACCGTCCAGACATTATACTGCAGAGTATGGTATTTTGAAATCTTGGCAATGAAATTTACGGGGGGTCCCCACAATATCCATCCATCCATCCATCCATCCATTCTCCAGAACCGCTTATTCCATTTCGGGTCGCGGGGGGTCCGGAGCCTATCCCGGAGGCTGCGGGCGCAAGGCAGGGACCAACCCAGGATGGGGCGCCAACCCATCGCTGGGCACCCCACAATATACTTCGGCAAACAACAAATTTTGTCACCAAGATTTCAAAATACCTTGGTATGCCCAAAATACCATGGTGTACTGTATTACTGTAATACTGCCCAAGCCAGATGTCTCAAAGGCCAATTCATACTTCTCTTTTCTGCGAGCGCTTTCGTGCGCTTATGGGCGCTTTTGGGCTGCGGGCAGCTTGTGTTCAGACTACATTAAGCTGCGGATGTGGATGGTTGCAGTCAATGTGTGTATACAGTAACAATATTCCACCAGACCAGGAGAGGGCAGATGTACAAACGCAAGAACAAGCAGTGTAGTGAAACGGGTAAACTTCTGTGAGTAGTCTAGGCTTTGGCGGTATTACAATAATATTGCATATCGCGGTATTTTGAAATCCTTGCGGCAATATTATCTATATTACCTGTGTTAATGGGGGTGAATGTGATACACCATCTTCTGTGGTTCTGTGGCTCAGCTTAGAAAATACATGAAATAATAAATGAATTATGAACATTCATATTTTACTTTTATTTTAATGAGGGGTGGCAAAGGGGCTGGCCATGTATTTACTAAGGGTGCCCATGGCCATAGATTTGCCCCTGATCCGACCATTCAGTCACTCAAAACAATAACCTTGGCATGGACTGGCACAGCTAAAAATTGAAGCTTCTGCTCTGCTGCAGTACCCAGCAGAGGACTTTTGGGGCAGACAAGATGGGAGGAAACCAGGCACCCAGGAAAACAAGGACGGCAACGCTAAATTTACGTAGCAGTAGATAAGGCTGAGTGAATGACAGCTCAGCACGTAACCTGTCTCTCCTTCCCAGTAATTGTCATCTGTCACACAGATAAGTCCCCCCCATTTAAAGTGCCCCCCCCCATCCATAAACACAGAAGCTCAGCGTGTACCTATCTGAAAAATAGCAGTTGAACATAAACACTGTGAGGTACCGGTCTGTTTGTAGAAAACGAAAGGCAATGAGGCAGGATTTCTCCGGGCCGACTATGGCGTTCACACATCTTAGCTTCCTTCCTGCCGCACGCCTTCTGTTTGCGCGGCCAAGGAATTTGTGTAAATTATGATGGCGCGTGCGTGTGTATCCACTGGGCCGCCGTGCTTCAGTGATGCTCCGCCTAAGCCGGCAGTCATCAGCGTGTTTGAACAATGCGCTGATAGACAGCAGCCTGACTCACCACACGTTTTAATAGCTGGCGGCTTGTTTGTGTGGATTTCCGAACATAGAGAGTTAGAACAAAATGTCTAATGGAGGCTTTATTTATCCCATCATAAACCTGACAGGGCACTCCAAAGCACCATTTTGGTCCTCTCCCCAGTCTGACAGCAGCATCTCCCATTTTATCTTTCGTATTTAGATTTGTCTTTACGGACACGTTTTGCAGCTTGTTGACACATGAATGAGGCTGCTTGCTTTTCCTTTTATATAATATGCAGTAGGTGTTGCTTAATAGTGGATGCAGGCACTCGAAGCACAACTAAGCCAATTCTTGTTGTAACTAATATGACAGGCATTGTACTCTCTTCAAACCTCTTTCAGATTTCTTGGATTTAAAAAAAGTTTTAAGCAGCGCTAGAATGCGTCTGAATAAATGAAAACTGAAGTGCTGAATGAATTAAGGCACACTGGCAATCCGGAGCCATATTTCTGGTGAAACCGAAATGAATTTCTAGATTTTCCCAGGTCAGCACCTGTGCTGTAGTGGGCTTGGGCGAAACGGCACTCCTGTTTCACCCCAGTGTCTACACGGCGCCCAGCTGCGAAGGAAGCTCCAGGTGGATGGCTGCCTCATGCGGGCACATTGCCTGCCTGCCGCAGTTCACAGGAACGCCAGCTCTTCCACACTCCATCTTCAGGGCTTCCTCACAACCTTCTCCCCACTGCACTGAACCCTACTTTTTGTGCATAAACAGACTCAACTCCCCTGTCGCACTTGGCCATCGCACTTGGTATCAAACCAATGCACTGGAGGCAGAAGCTCGCTATTCTCTCATTTTTCATTTCTATCTTATCAATCAGAGAAGAATGGGAAAACAGGCTGTACTAGAAAAAAGAGCGATTGAAGTTGTTCCTCTACCTCAAAGACGTCTTCTTGTGCCTATTGTTCATAACGATCTAGTTCTAGTATTATTATAGATCAATGCGATGTCTTCCAGTTTTTCTTTTGTGAGACCTTTCCCTTCTGCTGGCCAATATAGCTCCACTCTGCAAACGTACGGTGTTCCTATGAAAAATTCTACTTAAGGCGAAATGGGGTAAAGCAAAGAAACATGTACCATTAATTTATATGGGAAAATACTTTGAGCATTTCCAGATTGAAAAAAAAACAAATCATACCAAATAACACAAACCTAAAATTATACTAACATATAGTAAAAGCAGGAATGATATGATAAATGCACAGCCTACATAAAGTAGAAATAATGTATCAGTGTAGTTTCACTTAACAGAAACAATACAATCATATGTTGCTAAGCGACGGGGATACGTTCTGAGTATGCATCATTAAGTGATTTCTCCGTTGTGTGACATCACAGAGTGTACTACGCAAACCTAGATGGTATAGTCTACTACACATTTAGGCTATATAGTATAGACTAAATTGCGATACAAAGTACAGTATAGTAAATACATTAACCAGTAACAGAGTTATCATTATCAAGTATCATGTACCATACATAATTGTATGTGCTATACGTTTACATGACTGGCACTGCAGCAGGTTTATTTACACCAGCATCACCACAAACACGTGAGCAATACATTGCACTATGACGTAATGGCTACAGTGTTGCTAGGCGCTAGGAATTTTTCAGCTGCATTCTAATCTAATGGGACTACCATCGTAAATGCAGTCCCTCATTGACAATCCTCTGTGGATTTTTTTTGGTTATCGAAAACAGGTGCTAATGCGGATCTTTCATAAAAGCAAAGTGATGTGAAGCGGAGGGGATACCTGTACTTCCCTCAAAAGGGTCATTATTGCACTGTGTTGTTAGTGCGGTTATCTTGGTGTATAACACGTGCACAATGTTAAGTTTGCGGGCGTGACTGCTCTGTGGGGGGACGGTAGGAAGACAAGAAATGGCAGACAGCCTAATAGATCAAAAAGCCTAATAATGACTTACAGAGAGGAGCATCCACAAGACAAGCGGAATTAAATTAGTGTGAAATTCTACAGAAATTCAAGAATGGCAATTGCTGAGCGTAATAATTTGTAAAATCGCTCAGCCTACCTAAAGATTTTGACGCCCTCAACACTTCAATAGTTGTAATTAAAATTTAAAGTAGAAAAACACACCATTAGCCCATCGCCTTTTCAGGAGGCAGGCTGCTGTGAGTAAACGCTCTCATTTTATGCCTGCTGTTGGCGTCTTTCATTCAGAGAAACACAGAATTTATGAGCAGAATAGCAGAGATCCGCGCGGTGCTCTGCTGCATGCGCGGTGCTCTGAATGGCGGGCTTGTTGTGTGCCGGCTCCCCTTCTCAGGTTTTTACGCCATTGATCTAAAAGCAGGCATGCATAAGCATGTCGTGGTGAGATGGCTTGGAAGACTGGGAGATGTTGAGATTTGAATACACAATGTGTTCAATTGAGCTCTTTTGAAAGAAAAATGTAGGTATCATTATGTGAAATTACAGGCTTATTTGGTTGCATATTATAAAACAAACTAACAAGCTTGTGTTGGCGAAAACAGGTCTTATAAAGGGATGCGGAGCTTTGGCAGACATGTCAGTGCTGCTAAATTAAGATTTAAAGGGAGAATACTGGAACAATAAGGTTTTATCATCATCATAAAGAGTTTCCCTAACCTCACTGTGTGCTGTAGTAAATCTCCCTGCCTGTTGTATTTCAGTCCTATATAAAGCCGATTATTGTGTCGTCCCTTTGATCACTGTCCGCTTTGTCTTTTTACCTTTTTTGTTTTGCTGGTAACCTGTTGAATGTGATGCTGTTTGTTCAAATTGTGACGAATCGTGGTGGAAGGTCAAATGAACCACATGACGTTAAGTAATCGGCACGACTCCCCATCCTATGGTGGCACGCAGTGGGGGTAGGGCAGCTGTGCGTTAACGACCACTGCTCACCCCCACGTTCCAGTCAAAACACTTTCGGCAGGACGGGCTGCCTCGCAAAATCACCGCTGTGACCCCCTACTCCCCCCCTTTTAGGTACCCAGCAGCCCCTGCACTCTGCTACCTTCCTGTGCTCAGCCATGCTGATTATAGGAACATTAGGGAATTAGGGGTAAATTGTATTACAGGATAAACAGATGGAGAAGCTAGCTGCATCCAAACTGCTGACACACTTCTATTTTCCTGTAATCGCAGCGAGCGCACTCTGCTAAATGTCACTGTAAGGTTGGAATTTGCTCCCAAACCTTGTGCCCAAAAAGAGCAAGGAAATCCTGGGATATGTATCCAGGGCCTGACGCTGTCTCCATGATGCCCATGTGGCATTGTGTATCATTATTATTCTTATTGTTATCCACATCTGGCAATGTTACTGAGGCAGTTGAGGCCCTGTCACCCTTCTGAGTTTGGTGCAGCAGCAGAAGCCTCCTTGGAGTTGAGGCATTGACTCTCATGCGGCGCATCATGTCTGCTCCCCTTCCTTATTAATAATATGCATTGTCAGTCTGAGAAACTGATATTAATGACTTTCTCTATAGCTGAAAAAAAATCGTTTTACTTTGCTCCTGAAATGAATTGCACTCTTTGTCTTTGATTATAAATATAAATCCATTTATTAAACAAGAGTACTTTTTTTAAGCATCACTTGTGTCTGTTTACCCTATACATTTTATGGTGCAGACGTAATTTCTCCTTGAATAAATGAGCAATTCATTTTCACTTCCAGTTCTCTGAAATAAACAGAAATGCAGAAATTTTTGGCAGTGGTACTAAAATCTCATTCTTGTCTGATACATGGAAGAAAACCAAATGAACCATAATGCATGGCTAGTCTAGTAAAGCTGCTTCTGATTTAGTTAGTTTGTGATAACTCATGCCTGCTATGGATGCAAGTCCCACCAGCTTTGTGATTATTGAAGAATGGGCCAAAACTTACCTGCTCCAATCTCCATTTTCTGTAATGAGCCTGCTGATGTATTATGTTTAATGTTATGGGCACAGAGTAATAGGATTAGGAATTGATGAAAGACCACGAGTGCCTGTAAGCTCTGCCTTGCCCATTTCCTCTTTGGAGTCAGTCACTCTTTAGACTTCACCTTGAATCTCACCGCTGTCTGCATGGCCCGGTGTACAGAAGGTGTATCCAATTTGTGGCTAAGCCAGCCGAGAATCGCTGATATTTAGCTGCGAAATTGTTTTATTAACCTTGCCTTGGAGCGTCAGGACGTCGTGCGAAATTCCAGTCGTCATGTTATCAGTGGAGAAAGGAGCACTGTTGATTTTACGTGAATTCTCTCCTGAACTTCTTGCCTGAGCTTATATTTTCTCTCTGACAAAAATCTTGTTCTGACTCTTTGTTTTTTTTAAGCTCCACAGCATTGCCGTTCCTCCAAGGCTGGGCAGTGCCTCCCCAGTGTGTGGCATAAGGCCTGGCGCCGTTCTCACCATGGCCGGCCGTCTCCTCACGCATGTGCAGGCTAAGGCAGCCACTGACGGAGATTATTGCAGGTGCTCTGACATTTTAAGGGGTGCGTGGAGTGCCTGGCGAGGCAGCTCATTACGTGCTCCCTCTCAGCAGTCGAGCTGTTATTAAATATTATTAAAAATGAATAACCTCTCCAGGCCCTGTTTGTTCACCACACCGAAACCCTCAGCCTAAAATCACTTTCTTTTTTCTTTGCTTCTTACTTTGAATCCTTGAAGCCTTTTTTCATCTGAATAGAAGCCAGTGTTATGTTTTTATATGTACGTTTCTGCTGGATAGTATAAATATGTGCTATTCCGTGTTTTACTCATGCTGTGTGTGCACTAGGTACTGTAGGGTGTGGCAGGCTCCTAGGCTTGAGGTTTCAGACTGACAGACACATGACAAGCCTATTCCTTTCCCCTCGTCAATCCTCTCTGTCACTCCTGGGGAGCTCTTGATTGACACGTTTTGTCAGAAGTGCACCATTGAGGTGACATTTGCAAGCAACAGCACTGGAATAATCGCCCATTCATATGATTTATGTACTTCACTGGTACTCCAGCTGTGTGCTTCTGCAGGGCATGAGCCTCACACCTAAACTATTTAGCTAAACTACAACTAGATATAGGGAACAAAACAGTCTTTTTTGCGGATTGTAGAGTAAAGGATGTAAGGATATGGGTTGGTGAACCATCCTGCGTTATTCCCTGGCTTGCATCTGCAGTTGCCAGGATGCACTCTGGATCTCCTGTGACCCTGACTAGGACAAGTGGATATAGTAGATGAATGGGTGGATGGATGGATGGATGGATGGATGGATGGATGGATGTTGTCTTTCTCAGTGTTTCATGCATGCCAAAAACAGCATTTGCAAGTACCAGCTGACACAGATGGCATCACCATGGCACCATCAGTGAAACACTGACCTGATGTAGCTGCTTTGTCCTCCTTTGGAATAGAGCTTGCACAAAAGCGCAGAGGTCCAGCCACAGTAAAAGGGAGCTGTGTGTGGTCATTTCCTGCTGAATGAAGGGGTCCAATGTGTTGTCACACACACATGCACACCAGAGCTCCCAGAATGGATGGTCTCTTTTCCAAAGACACCGCATCTCCATGACTAGTTGATGTGCGGCTGATTCTTACTGCTTCGCTTTTGCTGTGGTGGCCTCCGTATCCAACCATCGCCCCGCCAGCAGTGTGGAATCAGTTTGTGCTTAAAGTTGATCTTACTTTATCTTGGTTTTATCCCTGAACAAAACCACGTGGATGCTGCTAGGAAACATTCTCAGATGAAAAGGGGAAGGATCTCAGACAGTCAGAGGAGCTGAGAGAGCGATACTTCTGCTTGCTGGTTGGAGAGGGGCAGCTGATGAAATGAGGTCTGTCTAGAGAATTGTCTCCCAATCCGGTCCATGGTGATTCACAGACAGTCCACGTGTTTGCTTCCTCTCAGCTCCCTAAAATGTGGACTGTCTGGCAGAGAACCTGGAGGGAGCAAAAACGTGGACTGCTGTGAATCACCGAGGGCCGGATTGGGAGACACTGGCCTAGAAAATGATGTTAGCCAGGCTGGTTGCTAATCATTTTGAGTGAAATTTTAAATGGAAAAAATACATAGTGTTCATGTATCGAATTTGACCTTCAAACATGACAAGCAGTACGAGGAAGGATGAATCCCTTTGTTCAGTTATTATTTTTAAAACTGTTATTTTTTTTGTCCTGTAATTCTGTCTTTGTTGGGCCCTGAGAGCCCATCTGTTCCCCCCCCCCCCCAGAGTGGACTCCATAATACCCTGAATTTCACTAGTCAGCCAGCTGCTCATGCAATTTCTTCCTTTCCATTCATTCCTGTCCCCAGCACCTGCTACCTGTGTGGGGGCTGCTTCTTCAGAACTCAGAGTCCGAGTGCAGACTGCAGAGAGCATCATTTACTTCCTGAGAAGGGAACGTGTTTGTGCGGGGAGGAGGGTAAGGGTTTGAATGCAATAAAGATCTGCAGCGTCCTGCAAGAGCTCCACGTAACGTGCCCCTGCAGTGCTCCAAAGGGCTGCGCTGATCGCTGCTCTGGATACCGAGCTGATTCCGGATCCCTCTTCACCCCACGGTCCCTGATGGCAGGGATGGAGAGCGGCTAGCCAGTGGTGTCTTTTTAACGTGAGGCTGCTGGGCTGCCTGTCCGCTGCTGTCGCTGTGCTGTCGTCAGGCCCCTCTGCTTGTTTTAATGTGTTCGTTAAAAAAAGGGCATTTTAATTAATCTCTTGATGCTCTCAATTTATCATACAGAGGGAGAACAAGATCAGCTAAAAATGAGGTGTCACAAAGGTTCTGGACCGAAATGGTTCTGCGTTTTAATTGGGGATCTTCATTAGAGACCTCCTGAGGTGGACTGCTGTGAGATGCCTTTGAGATGCTTAACCTACATTAATGGCTAAAGCGGCATGTATCTTTGGTAGAAAATGTCAGTTAATTTAAAGCAGTGGTGTCCAACTTTTTTTATAGTGAGATCGAGTTTTGCAAAGAAAACGATATGAGGAACTACAGAGCTGAGACAGTATATGTTGCTGACCTCAATATATTTTGGCAACTGGGGGGAGGGTTCACGAGACACAGTGCACCAGGTGACCTTCTTCTGTTGTGGTAAGGCCCAGTTCCGGTGCTAATTGTAGGTGCTTTCATTCAATCAATCAATCAGTTTATTGGTATTAGGGCTGTCACTATTGATTATTTCAATAATTGAGTAACTACCGATTAATCTGACGATTCGAGTACTTGTTTATGTATTACATTATATACATTGCATTTGTCGTGCGGCAGGAACCGACCAGCCGTTGCAGGGTCACACATACAATCAGTTTAGGCACTTCTATTAATTTAAAGTTGCATGTTTCTGGACAGTGGAAGGAAACCAAAGACCATCAAAAATCCGCGTCCACACGGGGTAAACACGCAAACTGCACACGCACAGAGCGGAGGTGTGCAGCACCACTGTGCCGCCCTGACAAGC
>JAAGVU020000019.1:18020399-18032621 GCA_011763525.2 Mormyrus iriodes
ACCCGTAAATCTTATGTAAGATATTGCAGTCGCGCTGTGCTGATATTTAGCTTATGCTTTGCAATACTGACGGACTGTATTTACATTCACTTTTAACGTGAAGTGCTTCCACACAACTAATGGTTTTCGCTCTTTATTTTCACCTTCATCCGCTGTGCGCTGTCTCCCTTCCGCCGTATTGCCGAGTAATCGAGAAGGAAATTTTTAATCGATGCTTTTTAAGTAATCGAGTAATCGAATTTAATTGAGTAATTGTAACAGCTCTAATTTGTATAGCACATTTCCAAAGTTAAGCAAGTTGACAGACCGAAGTGCCGCACAATGGGAGGTAGATCAAGTTATTGAAAGATTGAAACAATAAAAACATATGGAATAGAAACAATTGAAACTCAGTATTAAGAGAACAAATAAGCACACAGATACTACGTATTAAACGGTCAAAGAAACAGACAAGCGTTGTAAGGACAAATGACTCAAAAAATCCAGTCAAATACAGCCTTTCGACTGTAGACAAGGGTAAACTTGGGCATGCTGACTGGCTTGCGGCTATGCAGCTGTATACACAGCAGGGCTTAATGCACTGTCGGGACACATTACGCCTGTGACCATCATGAAAATTATCTGCGATTTGTACCACAGTAGCCCTTCTGTTGGTTTGTACCAGACGAGACAACATTCACATCCCATGTCGACAAGTCTTGGCCACCCAACACCCTCAGTTCGTTGTTTTTCCATCCTCAGACCACTCTGAGCAGGTACTCACCACGGCTGACCGTGAGCACCCCAAAGCCTTGACATTTTGGAGATGCTCTAACCTGGTCATCTGGCCATAACAATTTGACCGTTATCAAAGTCACTCAAATCTTTATCCTTGCCCACTTCTTCTGTGTTCAACACATCGACCATGAGTACCGAATATTAGGTTACAACTTGATATATCCCAACCTTTCACATTCACTGTTTTTATGAGCCAGTATTATTTGCTTTGTGTGGGGGCAATCATCATTTATGTACGAGCTTAATTTATACCATCAACTTTCTGGTAATATACTTTTTAAAATTGTTTTTGTTATTTTTAATGGTATCGAGCTATGTTTAGTGAAACATATTTAGCTATTGCTATTTATGCACATATTAAAAAAAAAATGTTATGTATTTCAAAAGAAACCATAGTGAAGACGACAGTCCACTTTTAGCAGTGAAAGATTAACTTTAAAAAAGAACAGCCCGGACCTCAATTATAGATGAAAATATAAAAATGCAAATTCTTAGATGCATGCTAAGAAAACAGTTAGAGAAACAATCTTCAAAGTGACCTTAAAGATGCATGGCTCAGAGTGAGAGATCACCACTGAGAGTACATAGCCATTAAGGGATGTGTGTGCAGGAGTGTGAGAGCTGGGGGATGTGGTGCACAACAGGAGGGAGAGTGAGACTGGTCTTTCATAAGTCAGGGAATAAATGAGCAAGGAGGTAAGATGGGGGTGTAAAGGCAGGAAAAAGAGATGGTGGACCCAAATGGGGAAATGTATGAAAGTGTCAGTAAGATAGCAGCGATTTGGCACCTCTGGAAACAGGCTGTGAGATCTTTGAAAGAAAGTTATGTGGAATACAGGAGACAAAAAGTCTTGCAGACCAAAGACGGTACAAACATTAGTCCACCTGGCCCTCACGGTACAAAGGAGATTTACCTGGGTCCCTGTGTCTTAGCTCATGGGAGTTTTACTTACACAAACATGTTCTCAGGGCAGAAGGAACAATGATTGGTTCAGAATTATTACCAATCAAATTGTAGAGGAGGTACGTACAAGCAAAAAGAAGTGGTGGGACCAAAAAATTAGATGTCTTGGCCCTGCCCTTTCTTGTTTCTTTGCCCCATATCTTCTACAATTCGGTTCAGGGTGTTAACCAATCAATCATTGTTCCTTTTGCCCTCAGAACATGTTTGTGTAAGTAAAACTCCCACGAACTACCTCTTACTAACTACTGTTCCCATAATGTTCAAACTATAGCTGATGGATCCCAGCATTTCCAGTCTGCCTAATTCACTGATTTTTTTTATTGCTTTTTATATTCACTTAAGACCAGAACTGCACACCAACCTGCTAACCAAAATTTCCTCCAAAGCTGGTTGCCCCTTACAAAGTTTCAGAGCTCAGTCGCACACAAGGATCTGTGTGATTCAATGAGCAGATTGAGTTCGGCCAGTGTGCAGGTGTGTTCAATAGTACCTTCCACTGGCTGAGATCTGCCATACCTACACCACAGCCTGTTTCACAAAAAATAAAACTTAAAAGTTAATTTCATGCATGACTGATAAAGGCCAGATCATTTGAGTTATTAGGGGAAGAAAAGAAAGGCTTATTTCTGGTAAACCTCAGGGTTCCTTGATGAGAAGTGAACAATGATACCTAAATGCTTTTTTCACTTAGGGGAGGGCAGCACTGAGATGCCCCTGACAGTCTGCTGTTCCTTCTCAATGCCCTGATCATGCTGAGCTGCATCCCTAAGAAGCAGGAGCACGCTTTCCGTGTTAGTGTTAATGCTTGGCATGTTGGCATTTGTTACTTATTAGACTTTGCGCGTGTAACACTCTGTTTGCCCTGTGACAGCTTGGGCTATGACTGGTGACAACCTCATTCATTTTATGGCAGAAGTTGCTGAAATAATATTCATCCAATTTCTTAATGGGGACAGTAAACAAGGATTAAGATGGACTATATTTAGCTATTAACATCTGTGCCTCACAAATTATTTTGATCTCTTTCTTTGGAACAAACACCAAAAGAGCCATGGTGATGTGATTAGTCTACCAGCTGCAGGTTTTGGACCCATAACCTTCTGGACACTGGCACTCATCTATAACTCATTATGCTACACAACGCCAGGTTTCTGCCTTCAGTTCTCCTCTTTATGAGGAGGAAGCCCTCTTGGGCCTTGCTATTTGAGGCTTTGGCTCAGTTAGAACTGGGTGGCCCTCACATAGTGTGCACTGTTTGGCACCGAGAGCTGCCTCACCATGGTAACACACAATCCAACTACCTATCTGAGGATGAAATCCTGTCAGTTGGAAAGCTGTACCGCTTAGGTCATGATCAAGAGTCCCAGAATGCCCTGCTGAAAAATCCAGCTTAAGCTGGTTGACTAACTTATGATAGTTGACTAACTTTAGTTATGGTTTTGCATGATGGTGTGATGGTTTAGCTGGTAACAGGCAAGGGTCGGCGATCGGCGTAGTTCTCCAAGGGGCTAGACATACTCCGTGGTCGGAAACAGGCTGGGGTCGGAACACAAGAAGGCAACAGGCAATAAGGCAGACAGGAACGGATAGCGCTTGAACTCAGGAAAACCTGGAAGATCTCGCAGTGGCCCGGAGTGTCTGGCTGGCTGATATAGGCAAGATAACGAGTGTCAGCCGGGGAAAGGCGTAGTCACTCAACCGGGATACCAGTGGAACTGGACGAACCCCGCAAAAGCTGCAAAACCAGATCGACCGGGATTCCCTATGAGGCGAGGATATTTTGATGGGGACTCTCCGTGACGTCACTGGAACATCCCGGAGACCGATCCCTGACACCAAGACCATTTTAGATCATCTTAGACCAGCTAAAACCAGCTACCAGCATAAGCTGGTTCTTAGCTGTTTTTTTCAGCAGGTTGGGCCTAGGTGTTGTACCTGAGGTAGCGGTCAAAGTGTAGAAATTTGTTTTGCAAGTTATCGTGTGGCAAGTGATCATAAACTTTGAGCAGCCCTAGGCTGGTGCACTGTGGTAAAGATACTATGTAGGTACTGGAAAGACAGAATACAACAGCTCCTTTGGAAAAGCTCCCCTGACCTGACTCCTCCATATATCTGTGCTGGTCGCCCTTCCTAATGACCTTCACAACCCCAGGAAGAAACATTTGCACTGTACCCGTCCATTTGACCTATGAGCTATACTCACATCTATAGTTTATTATAGGAGTAAAATTATCATTCTTTAAACGCCAAAATCATTACTGCGAGGTCAGCTTAAGTGAAATGTCATCTGGTGCCATAGGACAGGCACTTTCAACAACTGGACAACTCCCCCGGCCAAGCAGATGGGTCGAGGTTTTCAGAAATTGAACGTGGCACTCGACATGACAAGCTGATTTGTGAAATACGCTCGCTGGCTTAGCTTTATGCCATCATAGTTTATCAGTCTGCCACTTATTTTGCTGCCACGTCTCCCATAAAAGGATGGTAACAGGGCTAAAGCAATTACATTGATACGCATAAGAAGGTACAGTCCGTCCACTGAGCTAATGCATAGATGTTCGTCTACATCATTTATGAGGTAGGGGCTTTGTTTTTATTTTTTTTTTTTCAGAATGCTCCCTTAATGGCAATGGTGCCATAGTATGACTCCTTTTTTCCACCCAGCCGCCCTCCCCAGTTATTTATCACTGTCTCGGTCATACAGTCCTGCACAAGAGAAATGGTGGTAGTTCACGGAGATGCTTGTAAGCTGTCAAGCCTTTGACCCATCCCTAGGGGGCACCTTTCTGATAGTCAGTTAAGGTGCCTTTTCTGAATTAAGCCCCACACCCCAAACCAGCAGATTTGTATTAGTCATGTCTTGCTGGTGTTAAGTAGTCGGATTTTGACTGACAGAAATGTGCAATCTTGGACCGGCATCATTGGTGATGGGATTCTAACTGTCCCTGGGCGACCCTCCTCATCTCCTCAGTTAGAGGAGGCAATCTTCGCTTACCTGCTGCGGAGGGATCTGGGCAGGTAAGCGTGGTAATGGGGAGCGAGAGAATCTATTCATCTACTCTGGAGTCCGCAAACTAATACCCTTGTTAGCTCCTGACAAGGGAGCCTGCTTGCTTGTGGTGATGTCACGTTGTGCAGAAATCGGGCAGTGACACCGTGCCGGTGCTGTGAACAAAATATCTGATAATGGGTAAAAAAAAAACAAAAATGTGCCTTATACAAGCTTAGAGTGAGAGGGACATTGGCACATAAAACTGAGCTTGAATGTTGCCCTCCAGAGCATTTTACCCAGTGATTTAGCTGATCAAATTTTCTTCTTTGCGAAGCTGCTTTCAAACATTCTGCATCTTTAGAATCATGCGAAGATGTTATGACTTGTTGAAGCATTTACTCAGTCATTTATTAATTATTATTTTATTACTATTTTATGGATGATTTATCATTGTTACTAGATGAAACAGTGCTGCTTTATCCTTGAAGCGCATCCCTTTGATCATCTGTAGCATCAAGTACTGTTTTATCTTTAACTGGTCATGTGATGCTGCGAATAAGCGCGGCGAGCCCCTGCCGTCCACAGTGCCGCTGTTCCTGAGTGCGGTGTCTTGTGAAATTGCTCTGTTTATCATTTGCTTTCCATTACTCTTCGGAAAATATTGCAGCTTCTGTGCGGCTCTGCAGGCCCTCAGAAATCAGACGGGCCACTTAGCTGTCAGACACAGCAGTAATGAGCAACCAGGTGAAACTGGGTCAATTAAATCTATAGCAGCGGCGAAAAGGGAAAATGATGTAATACTGAACTATTGCTTGCTGCTCATCGGAATGTTGGGACGGGGTGGGAAGGAATAGCCTCGAATGTTTGGAATGAAGGTGTCTGGAATATCTTATACACCGTCCGAGTGTTGAGTATTGGGAGGTCTCAGTGTAGTGTTAACTGCCGAGGAGCCGGCTGCATGTGTCCCTGTGGCGTTCGGGGATAAATATATCTTGACAGGCAAAGAAACCTGCAAATGGATAGTAATCAATGGGGGGGGGACTCTGTGTAAATGCAGTGTGTAAATGAGAGCATGAATAAATCAGATTGCATGCCTAATAAAGCTTCTTGATAGTTAAATTATATCTCAAATTCTTTTGTTTGATGTTATTTAGTTAATTTAGCATTTCATGCACACTGTTATTTTGCACTGGTTAATGCATCAGATGTGAAATATGTAAAAAAAAAAGGTATGATCAGGTCTTTATGTTTATATCTGGAACATAATTAGCCTGCATCGCCTGATACCACTAACCAAACAAGCCAGGTTGGAAGCTGTAATCAAATAATAAAAGAGAACATCTGCTGCACCTGTACAGGTCGCGGCTTCAGCTTGTTTTGTTCTCTGTTTACTGCTCTGCTGGCGATAGTACATTTTGCTCGTCATGTGACCTGTGCTGATCTGTAGTTGCCATGCACACGGTGGTGTGTTTGCCCTCGATGGGCCCGGGCTCCCCCTTCAGTGTGTTAGCTTTTATTTACCTGATTTAATGTTGCTCACTTGCACAGGGGGGATGCGCGCTTCTGTTTATTGTTGTTGATGAGATGTATATTTCTCTTTTAAAACCTCAGTCGTTCGCTCCCTTCCTTTTCTACCTGTGCCCATCTAATGGGGGGGGGGGGGGTGAAGGCCCGGGTACTGCGGCCGAAAACAGTGTGAAATGCAGCCGCTGTCCACATTCGAGAGAGCTGACAGGATTTCAAAGCGCGGAAATGGAAATTAGAAGCTGGGCTGGATGTGGCCGGACACACCGTCCCCAGGGAGCAGTGTGTGTGTTTTCTGCTGGACTGCTATTTCCATGCCGGGCCGGTTCCTGAAATGGCTTTCTCTATTTATATTTCATCTTCACTTTCACCGATTTGCTTTTTCCAGGCTCTGTCCCTGACCTTTGTTAAGAACAACCACAAAAACACACAGATACATAGATGCAGCATCCTTTAGTCCTGCTCCACTACTGGAATATTTATCTTTATAACAGCAATAGACACAAACCTAAATACCACTGTCTTGCAGGGTCTTTCCCACCTTGTACTTTCATGCTAATTAAGCAGAGATGTTGCCAGCTGAGCTGGAAATCCTCTTCTTGGCATAAAAACTGCGGACTGCTTGTTTTTTTCCTAAGTTAATAGTGACGCCTTTGCAGCTTCTTTTTAATATTTAAATCTAGTTTGATGCTGTCAGATGAGTTTTATTACACGTCCATCACAAGTGGTCATTGACCGCTGATGGCTGGCACACAGCCTCATCTCTGTGCAGGATGTTTAGCTTCTGCACACACAGACGCACAAGCACACGTTCATGCGTGTGGGTGATCCACATGCACGAGTGTCTGTGTGAAGACCCCAGTCATACTTTACTGATAGCTGTGTATTTAAGTATGTTTAACATATATGAAAGTTATTGTAGGAAATGATCGCATTCGCTCGTGTAAATATACAACTTCAGAGAATTAACTTAGACATCAGTGACGCCTTTCCTAGTCTTCCGTTCTTCTTATGGATGGCTGTGAAGCATCGCAGGGTTTGCCCAGGGCTGTCGAAGGAATCTGTAGATAGCTGTCCAAACCTCAGTCTATATTTTGATGGCTGAACTTTGACTCTTAGCAGTCTGTAAGAAGGCCTTAGGGCTCCATCGTTTGTTTGTTTTTTTTTTAAATTAGGTCCTAATTAAATTGATGAGTAACTTCTTCCCATCCGTAATTCCTAGCAAACAAAATGCACATTTTTGCTCAATAGAAACTGAAAATAACTTTCTCTGTAAACAGCTTAATTAGCAGGAGAACAAAATATATATGTGAAGCTGTGCTGTTTAGTGCGCAGAGGAGACTCCAGCATATGTAAGAGTTTATGTGGAAGAGGTTTTAGCGCACTGAAGATGGAATACCGCGAGCGCATGTTCAACAAGACACTGATGTGAAGCACACATGAGGAGGGTAGGTGCTGTAGTCGTTTTGGGCTGATGGAACTGCAGATGGGTGCTTTAGTACTGAGTCTCATCAGGAAAGGGCTCTTACTGCTCACACTGTCGCAGGATGCTCAGTGGCGTTCCATCACTGTACTTTCAGGCTATGGAGAACATTACCTATGCCTGATGGCTGTGCAATGAAGCTGGCCAGCCTGGGGAAGATGGCCAGTGCCTTTGCTGACTTGCAAATAGATCCCAAAATTAGCCTATTAGGCAAACATCTAAATGTCCCTGAACCAATCAGGGTAGCCGCACTCCATCCACTCACAGCTGCAGCCCAGTGTGCAGGATGTAATTACCGTGGCGGGGTGTCCACACTTTTTTGGGCTGACACACAGCATCCCTTCAAGGTGTTATATTGTATGAAATGTGGGCTTTTGGCTTCTTCACAAGTGTAATGATAGGAAACTTCTTTCTGTTCTCTTCCCAGTAAGAAGTGAACATCAGTTGGGTTGATTTTGTGTCCTCCCCACACCTTATAAATGCACTATATGCTTTAGTCTTGTTTATTTAATAGCTTTATTATAATATTCTTGATAAAGGTGAGATTACTCTTGCATTCTTCTTAGCCAGCTGCTATACTTTTACACGTCACCATTTCCAGCACAGTAATAGCCTACAGATTCCCAGTTACTTGATTTTGGTTATTTTAGGAGCTGCTGACTAAGGCCGAAGAACTGGACACATGCATAGTAATCCATATTAACCCACATTAATCCATAGTAATCCACAGCAACAGCCGGTCTCCCCTTGCTCATGTGTCATATTGCACACAGATGGGACGGGGAGGATGGAGGGTGCAGCCGCCACGTTTTATATTCCCGGGAGTTCGGTAGCTAATGCAGTAGCACTATTCAAGTACTTCAAAGCTTTCCAAAGAAGGAGGACATTAACCAACAAACCAGCCTCATTTTAACAAAATGGACAGGAAGACTACCGGGCGAACTAACAGCAAGTAATCTGGCTGGGGTTACGGTGCCACAGCATCTTTGGGTACATCGACACAGTGAAGTTATGTAAGAGCTGCAGCCTATTGAGTTAATGAAAGGAAAAATAAATAAGCGTCATGCAATTCTGTATTTACCTCCTCCTCATTACCTGTGTTGCCCTCTGGAAGGCAGTGCAGAGAGGTGGTGCACTGACTTAGCAGTGCTGAGAGGTGGTGCACTGACTTGGCAATGCAGAGAGGTGGTGCACTGACTTGGCAGTGCAGAGAGGTGGTGTACTGACTTAGCAGGTCTGAGAGGTGGTGCACTGACTTGCCTCCACTTCTACCACGTGCCTCCACTTCTCCCTTCTACCCAAGGGATGTGTCTTTTGATAACAACGTCCAAATGTGTTCCTACAGAACCCCCCTAGCCTGCCTGGCCCCTCATTTCTCCTCTTTTTTCCCCTTAAATGCGGCAGGGACCCTGTCCGGTTTTTGCTGTGTTATCATATTTGTTGCAGTCATCAGTTTGTTTTAACACTGGCATCTGGTAATCCCTTAAGAAGGCAGAGGGTGGCCCATACTGCACAATGTGATCAATCCTTTGTCCAATGACAATGTGTGGAGGAAAAATGTAATAGTACCGTCACCGGGGGAAATCTGAGGTCAGAGATTGAGAGAGAATCTTGAAAATGGTGAGGGAGAGAATCGTAAGGCCAGTGGCACTGTCAGCGTTGTGTCAGCGAGGTTGGCAGTGGTAAGCCTCAAAGACACGCAAGCCTTCTAGTGACATGAGATCAGAATGACGGATGAAGAACTAACGTCCTCAAAAGGCGCGTCCATTAATGTTGAATCACAGGTCATTTCCCGGGTGATGAGCATGTGATCCAGCAGTCAGTAACACAAAGCCAGCTGTGGCCCTGTGTTCTGGCCTTTGACCAGACAGCCTTTTCTTTGCCTTGACAAGTGGGCCTTGCAGTAGCACATGCCTGTAGCAGCAGGACTCCAGCCCGGGAGTATAATTTCTTTGATTACGTAAGGTGATCTGACAGCTTGGTGAGGACTTGGCATTCCCCTTAGGAACGCATCTGCAGTAAGTCAATGGAGAATCTGCCAGCTCAGCTCTTTAACTATCAACAGAAAATAGATACACTCGTGTAGCGTATACTAAGATGCACTAGCAGCATCCACACTTCTTGCTGCATTTCTCAGTAAAGGGATGCGTTAAGGACACACATCGCCTTCCTTGGAAGGAAACCTTTGATATACAGATTTATACGCTGCATAAGCAAGCTGGGCTTTGTTGTCACACTGAATACCACTGACTGCTGAAATTTTTTCCAGAATCTCAGCTTCGACCTGCAACCGTTGGGACCTAACCTTTGGGCTCTGCTTGGCTGCCAGCAGGACGGTTCACAAGACACGGGGACAGAAAGAATTACTGTATAGGACCTGGTGTTGGGGGGGGGTCTGTGTCTGTCTTTCCCTTCTGTAACACATTACACTGTCCCATTGTTTGAAAAATTACAGCTTGTGCGAAACACGATACCTTATCATTACAGAGTGACTTATTGCTAAGGCTAATAAAACAGCACCGTTTTTTTTGTCTTTGTACATCTTATCATTTTGCTAAAGTGATTCAGCCACGTAGAGTGCTTGGTGTTTTAATCACCAGCCTCTTTCAATTGCATTGTTCTTAATTTTCCATGAGTGAATGGGGAAAGTGAACACGTTCTGTATAGGAGTGAGGTGGAAAGCAAGGTGTGCCTGTCAGAGAACCTACTACGCTTCTCCTTAATCCCTGTGTTATTTTGGGGGTCTAGGTGACCCCAGTCCATTTTCAAAGTGAAGATAAATTCTATAGAATCTACATTTTAGAATGGAAGAAGTAAGATACACAACGGTTAAGGTGCTGCAGAATAAGTTAATTAGACTTTAATTGTACAATGTACTATTATTGCGTATATAAAATAAGCTATCATATAGCAGACATCTATAGCAGATATTCAAAACCATTTTCTGACCATTCTGTAAGCAGAAGTTTCAGTCATTTTTTTAATATCTAAAATTCTGAAATGTATTAAAAAAATAATGTCCACTCATTCCAGAAATAACAACTGTTAGAAGGTACAGATTGTTGGCTTGACACCTTCTGGTCTTCAGTGTCTTCAGGGCTTGTTATAACTGCAGGAGATACATTCAGAGAGATTGAATTACAGCTTATCTGCCTAGGAGCTGCATAGACCTGTCAAACAACACAGCACATCTGCAAGGATTGCAATGATAAAACACCAATTTATTTTGCAGAAAATAAACGTACGATTCATATGATTACCAAAGCCAAGCAGGAATTATACAAAATAGATTTCCAGTGATTCTGGCCTGCACAACGTGTTGTTTTCAGCACGGCTGAATGTCCTTGCTATGGCAGCCAATCCTAATTCAACCGGGGGGGGGGGGGGGGGGCAACATTATGGCTGCGCATGCCCCACAAAGGGAGCGGAAAGCAAAAATTAAAATTATAAAAGCCACAATTTACAACCGATTTTGTTCAATTAAAAAAAAAAACTGCCAGTTGCTATTTATTTTGAAGCTTTTCATTAGCAAGTTCAAGGTGAAACAGATAGAAAGAGAGAATAATAATTATCTTTCATACATGCAAATATCTGACAGGTAATATTTGTCAGCCAGAGAACAGAGAAAATGGGATACTGCATACTGGCCCATTCCAGTTCATCCGATCTTCCCACCCAGCCTCTCACCCACTCACACAAATAATCATTGATCTGCTTTGAAGCAAATTGCCTCATTTACCTTTTTCTGTCACAACAAAATTTCAACAAAATCTAACTTTCGCCACATGGTTTCCAGAGATGCGGGGATTCTCAGCTGTGTGTGATCGAGTTGTGTGTGTACTCAAGTGAAAGGCACTAGAATCATTGTGTGCACTGGTTTAACTGGGGGTTCACTATGTGCAGTGGTTCAACTGGGGAATCTTTTCTTAACCCAGTAGTATTTCTCAGCATATGTATGTGTGTTTTAATGCTCAGCTTCTGTTATTTACTTGTTAGTTTGTTTGTTTATTTAGCCTTTGTGTTGCCATTCTAACCATTTATAAAACTAGATTTATGTGCACAAGATGTTCGCTCTTCCTAAAATTTTACCCCTTGGTCTGAACCATGAGACATGATCTAAAAAATGCACGATGGGCAGAGACGTGTATGATGAGGCACATTCACAGCGTGAATTAGTACCATGGGCCAGAAATAATCACGCAGAGAGCCAAGATGACCACATGGACGTGCGCCGCACGATACACCTGAGCATGAGGAAGGGACCAGCTCCACACAGGAAGGTACCAGCTCCACGCGGGAAGGGACCAGCTCCACACAGGAAGGGAACAGCTCCACGCGGGAAGGGACCAGCTCCACACAGGAAGGGAACAGCTCCACGCGGGAAGGGACCAGTTCCACAAGGGAAGGGACCAGCTCCACGCGGGAAGGGACCAGCTCCACGAGGGAAGGTACCAGCTCCACGCGGGAAGGGACCAGCTCCAC
>JAAGVU020000019.1:18032721-18053169 GCA_011763525.2 Mormyrus iriodes
CCACGCGGGAAGGTACCAGCTCCACGCGGGAAGGTACCAGCTCCACGCAGGAAGGGACCAGCTCCACGCGGGAAGGGACCAGCTCCACGCGGGAAGGGACCAGCTCCACGCGGGAAGGGACCAGCTCCACACGGGAAGGGACCAGCTTCACATGGAAAGGGACCTACGGGTGGGGGGGGGGGTGTTACTTTAGAAATTAACATGCTTGACAAATGTGTCACATCTCAGCACAAACTGCCTGTAGAGCTGCAACTTCTGCTGTTTGTCAGAGTAAAGGGCCTAAATACAGCATCACTCTGCCCCGCCAAACTCACCTCAGCCTGCACGGGACACCGTCTTCTGTTCTTTGTTGGTTTCATCATCTTTTTTGTATCTGCTTGAAATGGTTGGTAAGTGTTTATCTCTTAGGCTTGCCCCGCTCCCTGACTATTACTAACAATTATACAGCACCAGTCAGAAGTTTGGACATGCCAAGCCGTCTACAAAGGAGAGTGATAGTGTCGCATCAAATGACCTGGCAATCTGACCTAACCGCGGTAGAAATGGTTTTGGAGTTTAACCAGAGTGTTAAGGAAAAGTTCCCAGTGAGTGCTCAGTATATGTGGGACCTCGTTCAGGACAGCTGGAAAAACATCCCTGGAGACCACCAATGGTGGCATCACTCTGCCGATCATGGAATTTGAACCAGCAACCCACAGAGCTGCCCCCCTCCCCCCAAAGAAATTACTATTTTTTTGTTTAATACTTTTTTAGTCAGTGCATAATTCCAGATATATGTAATTTTATACATTGGTTTGATGTCTTTATAACTATTCTATAATCTAGAAAATAGCACTTTCTATGGATAAATGTGTCCAAACCTCTGACTGGTACTGCGTATAGAAACTTTATGTTGTGTGTTATTGATCTGGTTGAGGGCTGGGGGTATGGCTAATAGCTGTCAGGTGACTGACTTTGTTCCATTTGGTTTGTTTCTGGTTTATCTCACCTTCCCCTCATTAGGGTGAATTGGATCAGTGTGGTCTGCTCTGCTTCACCTCCAGGTAACAGACCCGAGTTCCTGACACTGCACCCTGCCCTGTAACGGCCAGAGTTTTTTTCCCCGATTTCTGTTGAGATAACAGATTTTTCGTTTGTGTGTGTGTGTGTGTGTGTGTGTGCACGCGCGTTTGTACTGAGTGCGTTTTGACAGTCCCATCTCTGCCTGATTTTTGTACCACAGTCCCAGTCGTCTGAGAAGGACATAATGTCTCTTTTTAAAACATCCCCTACGCTTCAATTATCCCCTATTTTAATAGTATAATGGAAATGTTTTAAAGATATCTTAAACTCGTATGTCTTTTGTTGTCTTAATGTAGGTTTAATATTTAAAACTCTATTTTAGCAGCTCCTCTATCCAAAAGAGATCTCAGCTGTAATTCCCCAGCCAGTCAAGAGCGGGCATAGACTGACCAGCCATAATCGTGCCAAATACATTTGATCTTCTGAGAGTGAATTCTGCTGGAATTCTGGAGGGATTTAGTTCACCGGATATTTTGCAGCAAAAATACTTGTTGAAGGAAGTTTGCTAAGAGGGCATACGTAGTCAGACAAAATGCAGAATTTGTGACCCACTGTACGGGCCTTATTCTGTCACTATGGCAACCAAAGGCATTTGAAACACCTCAAGATGGCTGTGGGGAGGCACTAAGACGTGACTGGTGTAGCTGGAGGTTGACTGCACCCCCCCCCCCCCCCGCCTCTGGCTTCCATTTGAATAATACAGCCATGTTTAGATGAGGCACAGAAATCAAAGCATCAGGGTATGAAAAGGAAGGGTAATAATCCCAGTAAACCACCGGCAGGGCCCTCAAAGCCCAGGCTGTTATTAAAGCTCCCATTACTTCCACTGCCTCTCCTGCATTGCACTTATTTATTTATTTCCTGGCCCGCATCGGAAGCCCCCATCAATCCTTTCTGGCAGAGTTGTGCTGTTGTCAGCCGCCCAAAGGCACCGTGTCTAATGAATTGCTCTGCGTACCTCAGCCGTGTCCTACATGGCGGCCCGCGATCCAGCGGCGCATCCATCGGCACAGGTTGTGTGCGATAAAACAAAATGCGACCAAAGCAGCCTGAGCCACATGCATGCTTTTCTGCAGCGTGGGGAAGAGCCAGGGGGTTTGGGTGCTCAGGACTCTCCATGCTGCGCAGGCTTGTAGTGTTCTTGTTAAATTGCGGATTTGAACACCCCCCCCCCCCTTCCAAAATTTGTTTGCGTTCGACCAGGTATATGGTCAGGTAGTAAAATTACATGTTTGAACCTCCATAAAAATTTGCTTCCACCCCTCGGTCAGCAAGATCTACTAGTCTATCTATAGGGTTGGCTACGGCCATGGTGCCATGGGCCCTGAAAGTGGTCCAGAACTTGGTATCTCATTACGTTTCATGGAAAAAGTGCTCTGGGAAGAGATCCCATTAAAACACTGTGTTCACATGACAGCTGCAAAAAATGCCTGTCTACCCTCTTACCCACCGACGATATGAAACCAAGCCCTTCCCTAAATCAAAAAGAATCAGCCGGTTTAATGCCACCAGCAAATGTCTATGTTACGCCTGCCGTCAAAGCACATCCTAAATGAGGATTGCATGGGAGTCAGACAAATGCCCGACCGTAATGTGGTAATTGTGTAAATTACACACTAGAGATTGCTTCTTCTAATGTCTGTCTGTGCACATTAAATATGCCCGATAGTTCAGCTTGAGGAGTTGTGCACAGTGGCCACGTTCAATTAGAGATTGTATTATTTCTCCTACTGCTGATGTCATGTGACAAAGTGTCACTGGGCAATCAACGGGCCACCTCCTGTTCCACTTTCTGCTGGATGCGAAGAGAGAAATCCTGACTGAGTGCTCGCTGAGGAGTCGGGGCACTTGTGCATGCTGGGAAGCATAAAGAATTGGGACCAGTTCTACTTCTAATGACATTAAGTGGCACAACAACATGTCATCAGGCTGAGAGGAAATTACTTGTTTTGTTATACAATGCAGGGTTTGCTTTCCAGGTAAGATACAGAAAAGCAATTTTTTGTTAGCTTTTTTTTTGAAGTATAAATCTATTCTGTTCTGACAAGCACATTGCTCTGTGGCTGGCCCTTCTTCTGTGTGAGTCTATCTTCAGTAAACACCCACTCCTTGTGCCTGGACATACAGATGGATGGTTCTGTGGGCAGATAGGTTAGCCAGGCTGTTTTGTCCAGTCTGACTGAAATTCTTTAGTAGGCTTTTGAGGTACAGCTGGAGATGCAGACACGGACACAGGCCACGCCTCTCATTGCATAATTTTCTCCCCTTCCACCTTACTAAAATGCAGAAATGAAGTTTTCTCATAAAAAACATTAGAATCATCATCTCAATGATTTTATTGGAAATTACTAATTGAATTTACATTTTGCTAAATTAAAGACGATCTAATTTTTTATTATTTTATCACATAGTAATAAATGAAATCCAGGAGGCTTCAAGAATTCATAATTATTGTCATTCGTGATTTTTCCACATTAAAACGGTGCTATTTTACTTTGCTTAGTAGTGATGCCCAGGTGTAATGGTCATCATTTTTATCCGTCTTATGGGTTTTGCATTTGCAATCAGGGCCCGGTGAAAGCTGGACGAGGCTCGGCCATTTGCCCAGTATCACAGTCCTGCCATAACCCCTGCAGGGTTTGTCATTCAGCCATCTAATCTGCTGCAATGGTGACTGTCCAGGGAATGCTCTCACTGGATTTGGGTGGTGCTGGTCAAGGGCTGACCTCCCGTCCCATGCCCCTGACCGTGGTACGGGGCTAGAAGGCATCTGGTGGATCCTGGGCTATGCCACAACTGTAGTGGGTCTCGGTCACGTGTCACTGAAGGTGAATGTGTCACATGCAGCCATCTTTCATTACCTCAGAACACCAGAGAAGGAATTCCACCCTAAGTGTATGTGAATGATGTGGAGGGCCGCTCAGTCATTTTAGGATTATTTATTTCAACTGGAGGAAATTATCATTTGACTCATCTGTGAGATTGATAACTTGTAGATCTTCTGTTTATCAGCCGAAGGAAAGCATGGCTGTAATAAAATGGATTTTATTGATACAAAACAATGCAATACTAATGACTACTGAATAATACCAAGGGCCTGACAGATACTATAATGAATACTATGAATGGATAATGAAGTGGATGAATAGCAGAAAAATAAAATAAAGGAGCAGATAAGTATATGCATAAATGAAACACGCAGTAATTAAAAACGATGTGAAATGAGTGCAGAAGCTGCAGTAGGTAGAGGGTGATCGTGGAGTATTGCAAGTTGGCTTGTAACTCCGTGAGTAGTGGCATCTCTGTAATGATATCATTTATATGCATCAAATATCGATACACAGAAACTGAGAGCATACACAAATGCCGATCCCTCTAGGAGAGAGCTTTGATTAGTGATGTTTATGTCCCACACAGCTGGGTGATCAGACCGACGTTGTCTTCTACTGGCAACTTGGAGGCAGCAGAAAGGCAACGATTTCTCAAACACTAAGTGCTGGGGAATGTTGGCCTCCTGGTGTGCATAGAAGGTCTTCACCAAAACATGTAGCAGGTGGAACTGTGATGTTGCAGTCAAGGTCCACAGAAGTAGAACTCACAGCTGGAGGCATCGTGAAGATCAGGCAGTAATTGCCAGTGCTAAGGCTCAGGATGGCTCAGCCGCTGTAGGGATTACATTCTTCTTGGAGTCTTCTACCCATTAGCTTCTTAACGTTACTCACTCTTTGAAAGGTTTTTTTTTTCCTTGTGACAGCATAACCTGACAGCAGATTTACCTGTTATAATACCTCCAATATTGTAGTCTTGGAAACTAAACAAAGCATCCTTTATAACACTTCAGACTCATGTGATTGGCCAGTAGACCCTTCCTTTCCATGGGGAACTCATTAGCATATACAGTCAGAAGTGTGCAGAAGCTTTTGCCTAGACGCTGTAGGCTGTTCAAGCCTTCTTCAGAATAACCCTGGCCTTGTGTTGAACACATAATGTTTAAATATGACAGTTAATAAGTGAACCGTCACCTTTGCATTCATTTACACGTCTGTAAACCAACTTGCATGAATTATTTCAGAACAGTTGAATGTCTGTTTATGTCTCTGGTTGGAGTTAGAGTGTGCCATGATTATACGTCCATCCTGAGATAACATGTAATATATACTTAGATTGTCCTTGCCTGTGACCCGTGCTTTGTTTGAGTCAGGGACTTGTCATTGACTAGTTATTTGATAGTTCCTAAGGGATTTATGGCTGTCACAGTGTCTCTCGTAGGGGTATCATTCTCCATGGGTCACAAGAGGGTTGAAAATATATTTGTGCGACTGGGATTAAAGCTTAAGGGCCCAGAAGGTGGTCCCTGTCAAACACAAACTGCTGGGGGTCTCAATTCCTGTCTTGCAAGAGGGTTTGATTGTTGCTTCTCCTTATTGGGTGGACATTTGCTTGGGTGGTCTACGAGAGGGAGCAACCTCCCCTGAAGTTTCCACCACACGACCCTGGTCAGGATGGATAGATAACCATGGACTGGACCGCATTTCCTTGTTAAATCATTTGCTGAAATAGTGAGCTTCCAGCCTTGTCGTTAAACTTAACATGATTTTTTTTGGTTATATAAAAGATTTTGGATCCTGGAGCTTATACATTGAATTATCTAGTTATCCATATAGCCTTATTTCTTGTCTTTAACCAAAGCAGCACTCAGTGCTGTACTTAATAATGCAGCTGCATATTTTACTAGAACACTGTGTTTAAAGGTTTTATGGGAAACCTAAGATATAAACTAGAAACCTGATGGCTTATGAGTGACTGCAGTTAATCACTGTACTACCTGCTGTGTGTGACAGAAATGGGCTGTTTCCATTAGGTTTCACTGTAACCTCTATAGGGATGTAAGACTGTATTGTTAGACAGTATTGCTTGTATAGGAGACTGTGCTTGTAAATGAATTTTACTGCCCCTGACTGGCTGCCATTTTGTTAAAAACACATACCATTAGACGTTCCTGGAAAGTGGTTGGTGTTTCCTATATGGAGTATAAAACACGGCCATCGTTTTTGTATCTGTGCTCTTTAGTTTACCCAGTTTTGTGTACTAATGACACTGGAATGAAGTAAATCATATTTTGCTTGCATTGTTGTACATTTGTACAGCACGTTGGGACAGTAATTCAAACGGTTCCCATAGCAACTCAGTGAAATGTAATGTATATATTCTTATTTAAATAAAATAAAATAAAATAAAATAAAATTAATTAACCTAGCAGAATAGTCCAATGATATTTGAAGCCCAGATTATGTTAAAGAAGGCTTTTAAAATTATTTTGATCATTTATTGAACTTTTTTGATATATTCTATACAACATGCAAGGAGAATATATAAATAAATAAATAAGTATAACAAAGTGACATAAAGGCAGCAAACTTAGACAGAAGCTGAAATATTTCTTCATATTACCAACGGTCATCATTTCTACGGACCATGTTTAATCCCAAGCTTGGAAATAGTGGACCTGAGGGCTTCACTTTGGGGTATGCACATCTCTCTGATTTTGCAGCATAGTTTTGCAAAGAGCCAATTGTTATCTTGACTGTAATACTGACTCTCCATTCACTTTAAAAACATGTCATGCCAGCAAGCCGTGGTCTCACTGCTTGCCTGTCTCTGCAGGAGAAGGTGGTGTCTCAGCAGGATACTTTTGTCACTGGTCCTCCTCACAGCTAGAGGGGATTTTTGAAACAAACGCTTCAGTCGTAAGATACCTGCAAACTGATCACATGGGTGAGTCCTCTGTGTCCATCTGTTAGAAGACCTGGTCTATGATAATACTCAAAGCGGATGAAGGGTACTTTCTAGAATACCCTAAAACAGTGTTTCCCAGCCCATTCCTCGAGCACCTGCAGAGGGTCCACGTTTTTGCTCCCTCCCAGCCCTCTGCCAGACAGTCCACAGTTTTGCTCCCTCCCAGTTCCCTGCCAGACAGTGCACATCTACGCTCCCTCCCAGCTCCCTGCCAGACAGAACACATTTTCGTTCCCTCCCAGCTCCCTGCCAGACACTCAGAGCAAAACGTGAACTGTCTGTAGGTCCCCGTGGACCGGGTTGGGAGGCTCTGCCCTAAAGCAACAGAAAACTTGATTGGAGTCTGCAGTCCAGTTTAAGGGCATTTCTGGAAAGTAGACATTCTTTTCTGTACCATTTCCAGTAGGATCAGCATTGTCCTTCACCACGGCCCTGGGTCGCGCTGGGGTCCGGTTAAACAGGTTCTTTTTACAATTTTGTAATTTCGATGTCACGAGAGCTTGCACGTGCCTGTGTGTCCCAAGGCCTTATTCTTCTAAATTGTTCCAATATGTCTCCCCATTTTTTTGTACTGTTCCTACTGCAAAATATAGATAAGAATTTTTGTTTAATATCTACTCTGACAGGTAGTGGTGTCACGCGTCCCTGTAGGAGCTGTCATCTTTGCCAGGTAAAAGCGAGGAGCCGAGCGGCTTGCTAAGAGATGTCCGATGGGTGAGATATGTGGCCCCTGAACACATACGTGGAAAAGTACAAGTGCCGAAGGGCCGCAGTCGAGGGGCATAATTGGAAAGTATTGATTGTGCCTGACCTGTGAGGATACGAGAGTGCTGCACGGGAGTTATCTGTGATGAGTCGTAGCACAGTGGCTACAGAGGAAGGGACACGTGCACAAGAGACACCGGGGGCGGGGGGGTGGAGCGAGGGCCGAGGGGCTGTGGATGATTCCCTCTCCTGTGTTGATGGCCTTTTGGAGACTCCCGGATTAATTTCTCATTCTTGTGATGAAATGACCCCCCCCGGTGGGAGTGGATTTTGACTGGAAGCAGCGACATGACATCCCAGCTACAAAATATTCTGCTTTTTTCTAAACCTCTCCACAATTTCTGGCCGAGGCCCTCCTTTGAAGGGGGAAGCTTTTATTTTCACATACAATAGCTGCTTTACTCTAGGGACCACAGTAAGATCCAACACCCCCATTCTCACCCTGCGGTCGGCTCTCGGCAGACACGTAGAACCAGCCTAACAGAACACTAGCATGACAGTCTCTGATATTTCTAATCACTATGTAGCTTCCATGTTTTGTAATGGACTCATTGAAATGACTTCCTTGGAGAAAAGCTTTGCATGACTGTTACTTTTATTTCTATTCCCTGAATTCAGCATTTGTTTTTGTAGATTTTGTGCATTTTATCTTAGAAAGGAAATTAGCGTGCCTGCATTTGGTGTGCCTGGCTTATAGTGTACCTCTATTCTCTTCCAGAAGGGGGCGACATAATCTTACTTCTCAGTGAGTTTTGTATTCTTGCTGGTGTTTTGTCACACATACTGATTTAGGCCTCACAGGTTGTCTGATGCCAATCAAACAAACTCAGCTGTAAGCTGCCATCTTTGTTGCATATATTTTATCAAACATTTTTAAACAGGTACACTTAAAAATAAACATTCTATTTTTTGTAAACACTCGACTGAAGAAGCTTAATGAGGACTAGCTTCCTGGATTTATCACCCTCTAAAGTGTTCTGCAGGGGAATGACACAAGTTCACCAAAGTGCTTTTTTATTTTCCTTGTTCTCTTTCTAATATTATGTTTAAAGTAAATTTCTTTATTTTGCCAGTATGTGAAGATTAACACGGTTACTTGTTTTCAACCATCCATTCATCCATCCGTCAATCCATCCATCCATCTTCAAGTCACGTATCATGGTCAGGGTCGTGGGGGGCAGAGCCTATTCCATGCAGCACTGGGCTTTAAGGTAGGGTACACTCTGTATAGATATACTTATCTTCAGTCTCTCTTAACTGAACATATTTTATAACCATTAAGTGACTGACTGATTTTAAAAATCCTGCCTCTATCATCTGTGTATTTTTAGCTGTGAAATGTTCACTGCCATTACCTTTTTGTAAAATTTACTTTGTTAGTTGGGTATTTGGCTGTTGGCACCTACTGACAGGTCAATGGATCTATGGAAGGTGTTCTGCTTTGGCAATTTTACATTGCAGTTAAGCCTGGTTTACATAATCAGACTGGTCATTTTCCTTTTACCACCAGTCTGTTTCGGGAGTATAAGCAGAAGGATGCAGCCTTCAAGGAATTCAGCAAAAGCACAATGAGATTCAAGATCTCGCATGAATCAGAATGCTAGGTGTGCCTTGCATAGCGGATATTATTAATATTTTACAGAAGTTATTCCATTTTGTTTACTACCATGGAGTGAAGTTCTGGGGGTAATCTTTTTTCCATTTGATTTTTGATGGTATGAGTAGCTTTGGCCCCAGTGGAATTTCAATGTTACATCTGGAACAAACGCAAAGTTTGATATTTGGAATGAAAATGAAGCTAGAGGAAAGACCCCTGCAACACAGCAAAGTGTGTCTCTTGCACTCGCGAGCGATGGGATGCAGGCGCTGTTACGCAAAAGGCCTCCCGCAAGTGTTGTTTATTGAAACCCAACCTTGTATCAAAACATAATTAGCAAGGATTAACGGAGAGGCAGACCTTTTCCATTATCCCTTAAGAGCATCCGAATCTCCCAGAGATTTTAATTACGGTCAGCCGCTGAAGCCCTAGGTCCTCCCCAAAGCCTTTGATCTTCAAAGGCCTTCCGTGTTGTGAGGAAGGAAAAAAAAAACAGCTGGACGAGTCTCTGTGGTGGCTTCCATGCCTGTATAAAGTCCAAGGCTGCAGTGGCGCCCCCTGTGGTCTGTCACAAAATCAGAATGGTACTTTTTCTTAGCAATTGTAAGAGTGGCCTCAGTGGTTATTGGGTTAGTTTCCTTTTCAAGGGTGCTACATAAATGGGTCTCTTATTAATGGGATTCGATCCATCATCCTTATGATTACAAGCCATGATCTTAAACTCAATCCTACCAAGTTATTAAGATCAACTAAAGTAGGGAACCCTTACCTCCTTGACTTGAGCTGATTGCAGTGCAAAGGGGCTGCTGATTGATGACCTATGATCCTGGGTTTTTGGCTCTCTCAGGCTGGCTCTGCCCTCTGCGGCTGAAATCCTCACAGCATATTTCTTGTCTCTTATCATATGACTCCAGTTGGAAGCAGCTGGTTGGGTGCCAGGGTGGAGGTAGGGTCAGTGGATGCACGCCAGGCGTGGCTTGCAATAGGTATTTCTCCTGGATCTGCTCGTTATACCAAATTAGCAATGTCACAGAATTAACAAAGGTTAGGTCCAGTCTATGCCAGCTTCTGTTTTACCCAGTCACTGTGCTTGTAAGTTTGAAAGGGATTAACGTGCACAGGGGCTTCCCACCAGCCAAGCGGAAGATCCTCATTGTGGACATTGTTCAAATCCAGCTTTTCCCTTACACCATTTCTCTGTACATGCATCATGAATGAAACTAAATGAATTAATTATATTTTTTTTTAAGTGCAGCTATAGTCATTAAAATGGAGGGTTATGAGTGACAGTTGAAGTCGACATCTGTTTCCACGTAGATAATTTGTGCAATGAATGATGCAGACTAAAGTGTAAATAATCCCATTGTGGTGGCTGGAGATTCCAATCGCTCTAATCCGGAGTTAATGGCACAAATCGCCACACTGCATCCGGTATGCTATTCCCCTGTTTCCCCAAATTAGCTGCTCCGTAGCTTTACATGTCACCCTAACTCACACACTCCCTCTCCATCATAATAGAGCCGAAAGAGATCCGCACGCTTAGGCAGCTTGACACGGAGGTGGCGTGAGCAATGGTGTTATTTGGGTTCAGGACCCTTGAAATGCTTGGGGATGGCATCAGAGTTGTGGAGCTGGCTGACGTGAAAAGAATGTAAGAGCAAACAACCACAGTTTTGTCAAAATGGAAAAATGAAACTATTTTTTGTAAGGTGCTGCGAAAGCATGGACGCTGAGGATGGCCAAAGCCAAGGTAGATTTAGTGGTCACATGACACATCACATGACGCCATCACATGACATCACTTGAACTTCTTCCGGCAGCCACACCCTCTTCCTCACCTTTAAATGTCAGTTGCAGTGTGTCCACTCGCTAGGATGTTCTTATACCTTATTTCGGCTTTCAAATGGTCTGCAAAGCATTAGCTTAATGGATTTGACAGAAGGTGCTTTAAAACAGTGGTAAATGGAGTGACGTTTTGGGAAATGGTGCAAGAGCGATTGGGGTTCCTGGCCTAAAAGCTTACAGCTTTATGGGGCTCTGTTGTTGTACCTTGGAAGAACAATGCTGATTTCACATTTCTGTAAAAGTCTAAGGAAAGATAATTACATTGAATGAAAACATCCATTGTGCAACTTAAACCAGCTATTCATGATATTGCAACAATTTCAAAAATATACCTGATGTAATAAACATAAGCAATTATAATAACATAAATCAAATAAATGGAAACCTCTCTAATTTTATTTTCATTTGTAATTTTGCAGTCGTATTTACTAGTCTTGTAACTTGGTATAGAAAAAATATACTCATGAAATACAAAATGTTAATAAAAAGAATCCTGCATAACTGCTAGAAAATGAAAATGAAAGCATGATGTAATAAGACAGCTGGGTTACTGTGTCCTTTGGCCAACATATGGCGGTAAACGTGACGTAGACGTGTGTTGCTCCTTGCCACGCATACAAGGACGCCACATTTAAGCCGATTTATCTGCAGTAATTAGTGCTGGGAGAGATTATACTTTTTGGAGGTATATTTTGTCCATCTCACTATCAACAGAGACTTATTATCACTTTCGCCCTAATTTAGATATGAGTAGTTTCACTTTTCTTAAGTAGACATTCATTTACTCTGTGCTTTTAATTAATTTGAAACTTAAAGAATGTCTAATAGAAGTACAATACATACAATTGAGGGGTGTGTGCTTTAAGGGGTTTAATGAAAAAATGATTTGAATCAGTAAGCCCAACTCAAATTTAGGAGGAAACTGGCAAAGAAGCTACAATGGCCTTGCCCATCGATTCATACATCATGTCAAAACATTTGTCATGTGAAAGTCTTATGATTTGGTTACTTAAAGTCTGAGATGGTGTTTGCAGTACTACATACATATGGTGACTTGTACTGAAAATGTTATGCATAAAACTAGCACAGAAGAATATATTAAATTTATCTAAATAATATCAAATCTGAATGGAATTCTGAAATGATTGCTGAAACATTGCTGAAATGTATCCGATCATTGTATGTTTAGCTATATATTTTTTGTATGATATTGTAGATCCTGTATCTCAACGCAAGTGCAGATAAATCCCCAGTGTGCCTGCATTTGGTTGTGTATACTTTATACACATTAATTTGCTTGTCCATCGATGTGGCCCCTATCTTCACCCTAGGACAAAGGCTGTCTGATGAGGCTTGGATAGATAGAATTTAGTTAGAATTTGTGTTGTTTACAAAGCTGTATAAAAACGATAAGTGTTTGAGCTGATAGATACAAGCCACGTGTGTGAATTTATTTAAGATACAGGCCGGGAGGCTCAAGGCACTGGCTTGCTCAGTGATAACAACACGCTACCCATGCAGATGAAGGCTGGCCAGGCCTGAGATTGCCTCTCTGTTTGTATGGCATGCTTGAAAGCCGTCTCCTGGACACCGGGGAGGGCATTCAGGCACGCATTAACTCCAATAGAGAGCATGGCAGTTTAGGGAGGCGAAATCACTTTCCTTGGGTGCAAACCCAAAACCAGAAGGATTATTAATTGATTTCCACAACATTTTCCTCAGCTCCCTGAGGTAAACCTGTCCCCCAGGCCTAAATCTGTCACACTGCAGGGTTCAGTAATAAAAATGCTGCAAATATATGGTGCTCTTTCGTATTATCTTAGTTGCTTAGTGGGATCCTTCATCTTAAACAACTTAGCGTGCGATATTA
Organism: Mormyrus iriodes; assembly: GCA_011763525.2. Lineage (NCBI taxonomy): Eukaryota > Metazoa > Chordata > Actinopteri > Osteoglossiformes > Mormyridae > Mormyrus > Mormyrus iriodes. Next base: position 18,045,657 of record JAAGVU020000019.1, read on the forward strand.
CTGTGGTTTAGTGCTTTGCTGAAGTTCGGCAATGGATGGGCTCTCATGGGAACTGAACCAGCAGCTTATGGGTTACAGCTTCTTGTCCTTATCTGCTGTATACCAGAGGTCAGTGTGCGGCAGAACACTGTGTAGATCACAGGGGATTACTGCTGAATTGGAAGATCCAGTGGTGGTCAGGTCCACATGTCGCTCTTGAATACATTACTGATAAGCATGTCCAGTTGGTACCAAATAAAGCTTTCCACTCCTGCTCTTACCTGGACTCCGAGCAGCTGTGCTTAGCAGTGTAGCTAGGTTGCCTTTGCCAAGTTCTGCGCACACCGTATGGTCACTGATGCCGCTGGTTCGCAGGAAGAAGCACCAGCCAGCTCCTGAAGTGGCCATCACGAAGCAGATGACAGGGGATCAGTTTATTTCTGAGGGACCCACTCATCGGGTGGCAACGCTCTTGATTACGGTCCAGGCCGTACCCTCCCTTGTTCCTAGAATCCCTGAAATCTGCAAGTTCTTAATCATTCTTAACTTTTTTGAACTTGCCCAAGCACACTAGGAATGCTATTCGTGTCTTCCTGTTCACTGGGTTCAGGAGTAGCTTGAAATTATGTACGAATTTTATTGTATTGCTACAATTACAAGAGAAATCCATCATCCTTGAAAAACACATGTTTGATGTTCCTTCTTTTAAATGCTTGGTGTAGGAGTTGCTTGTTTTGTTCCATGTACAAAATAAGTAATTGCAGTTTTTACACCTAGTAATTTAAATTTTTGTAGATGGAATGTTTACGGTTTTCAGAAAGAAGTGTATTTGCATATATCTTGAAAGGGTCATAATAAAATTAAATTAAATTAAAAAAACTTGCAAAGGGTATTATACAAAAAGACACATAGTTCTGCTTCCCTTAATCCTGAGAATACTGCATGGTAGCGGGATTCGAAGCTGATTTTGCGCGTCAGCTGTGTCACCTTGCTTCACTGTCCGCCGTTAAAGTGTCAGTCTTGTCTGGCAACCTTGCAGATGCTGTGCAGCAATGACCCCTAGTGTTACCGCTGTTCTGAGAATTGCACATCCTGACACCACTAACTCAGATCTGCGACCGTCCTGACACACATCGTCCCCGTCTTACCATGTTGCAGCTGCTGCCCCTGCTGGCGGTGGAGAGGACAGCGGCTACATTACTTTGCAATTGTCGCTAATTCACTGTGATTACAATTACAGTTGGTGATGATATCAGACCTCATTACATTTCATGAATAATTAATCAGAAGTGCAGTAGGAATTTACTAAGCTAAAATAACAATAATACTCTTTATCATTATTATTAATGACAAAACATAACTACGAAGCAAATATTATATTAAAATAATTACAGCACAAATGCAAATAAGAAATAACTAGAAATTGAGAAGTTTATTGTAATGATTATAATAGATCTTGATAATATCCATCTTCTAATTGCCTTTGCTGACTGATGCAGGAAAATTGGAAGGGTTGGGCCCATAACCAATTAGAGTTTTATAAAACTGGTAAAGTACAGTATGAATATCTGAGTTGTTTCTGTATTTAACTATGTTTATAATTTTATTTATTTCTTCACACACTTTTCTGGAGCCATTCGGCTGAAAAATGCTGGTAATCCCTAAATGGCCGCAGCCCTTGCAAATGGGAAGAAACTGTGTGTGGAAGTGTTTGCAGGCTCCAAGAATTCATTATCAGAAGATAAGAGGTGACAAGGTCCACGGCAGAGAGGCTGAGGGTAGACACTTTGAGCGAGACTGAGACGTAATTGGCAGACAGTGAGTGAAATGCTTATCATCCTGACAGCCCATCTGGCCCTCGCTCAGAAGGTTTCGAGAGGAGAAAGCAGAAATGTATATAAACAACAGTGGACTTTCCAAAAGCAAAATAATGTTACTCATACCTTAAAATACTGCCAGCTCAAATATTATTGGCACCCTTCGTGAAAATGGACGGAATGATTGTAGAAAAAAGATATTATGCTTAATGATTCAAATATCTTACTCAAGCATTTGGGGAAGCTATATAGCCTGATTTGGACACAATCATTTTTCAAGACGCAAATTTTATTCAGTAGTACAATTTTTGCAAAGGCAAAACAAAGGTTAAAAAATTATTGGTACCCAATATAAAATTTAAAATAAAGCAAACAAACCTAAGCGTCCTTAGCTGGTCTGAAACTTAAAACAAATGTTTTACTTCAAAATCAACAAATATTACAAGAAAATTGCAACATTTGTTTTAATGAACAGTACACTAACCTTTTATTGAACTGCAATGTACTCATTGATATGTGCCACCAAAAGGTATGAGAATTACTGCATTTAAATGGTTTGGCAATAATCTGTAATGCATCCATTATTACATATGCGGAATTTCTAGTCTGCTTTTTGCTAAAGTATCCACCTTGTCTTTTGATGTTTTTGGCTCTAATGTGAGGCGATTGGACGAGCAGAGAGAGAGAAAGGCGTCCCTTTTTCCAGTTTCTTAGAAGCAGCATCTATTTGCCCAGTCCCTGGGGGCACACATCTGCCAGAATGGGGTGGAACGGCAGGACGGATCAGTGACAGCACCCTCGCAGCTCTGACATTAGCCGCGCTCGCACCTACCAACACTGCCCATAGGGGTTGGTGTGACGGGGCCATCTCCCACTTGCAGGCCCCATAATCGAATTAGAGCCTGGCTCATTTTCGTCAGGCTCCCAGCTGCAGCTAAAACAGGAGATGGTGCTGGACTCTGAGAGATATTATCCGCTGACCACCTCATGCAGGCTGGGCGAGATGCGCACTGTTGGGAAGGATCTTACAGTGAAAGAGAGTGACTGGAATGAGAATTATACTTTTTGTTTGTTCTTTCGTTTCTCCTTTAGAGTTCCTCTTTGCACACGCGAGGGAATAACAGTGAGGTAAAGGATAGGAGGTGAATCCCCATTGCAAATAGGACAGCAAGTCATCAAACACCCTGTCATAGCAAATCCATCTAGCACCACTATAAAGCTGGAAAAAGGCGACCGTATCCAAGTATCTGGCTGTCAGGTACTGCCTTGGGCACCTTGGGGTGCCGTAGGGGGTGTGACATCACAGCTCCTCCTTCCTGTCTCCCCCCCCCACAACACCTCCAACTGGCTTGCTGATGCCTGCTAACAGGAATTCTTAACACAGGAGTAGCTGGTGGCCACGAGAAAGCAGTGGTTTCCCAGCACTCTGGGAGTCCGGGGGTGGGTGGGGGTGGCGTGGCATGGCGTGGCGTGGCGTGCATCCCGGAAAGGAGCAACCTTCCAGACACCAGGCCTGCTCATAATCACATTGCCCCGATAATGACGCGCGGTGTGTCGCACGCCGGGGCCAATGGGGTTAATTCGCCATGAGGCGCTCTTAGTTTTCCTGGCCTGTGCAGCCCTCAGTCCTTAAAAAAGATGTGTATTTGTAGTGACAGTGAACCCCTGCCTCTGGCAATACTTTTCTGAGTGAACGAGCAAGAAAAGGAATCTAATTATCCCTCAGATCATTTATTTATTTATTTGTGTATCTGTTCATGGCTTTTATTGTCGTTACGTATAGAGCTTCAGGAGGAGGGACGCTGACAGACCATAGAAATGTCACACAAACAGCTGCAGTTTGCTTATGAAGCAATAGCGATATGTAACAATCGACGTATATTTCCAAGTAAATGAAAATTTAATAATGACAATAATATAACGTACGGTATGTGAAAAACTGGAAAGGATGAAGGGGAGGAAAAGGCCGGGTGTCATCAGAGCACAAACGAGTGTGGAATGCTGGGTTATTCCGCGTTTCCTCAACGCCCTTCTTGAAATGCTTCTTTTAAGCTTGCCAGGGGTACGGCCTAATTGCGTGTGAGCTGGTGACAGAGCTGGCTCGCTGGTGGTTCCCCCTTAATGGTGCCGCTGTTCACTGTAATTAATAGGCAGCCTGAGGAAATTTACCCTCAGTCATGCAGTCGTCGCAGAGATACACAGGAAGAATGAGCTAAAAACATATAGACCTGCCCTCCTGGCAACCTGAAAGAAGGGAAATAGTGAGAAATTAATCATCGCCATGCCTAGTCCCATTCTTGCAGTGATTCTTAGCCACCCCCTCTTTCCACATCTTCATAATTGAAATTTAATAAATGCCATATTTCCTGTTACTCATCAATCCACTGTGTAAGGGAAAAACAATTAGCTGTGTCCCCTAATGAATTGCAAATGTTGTTCATTCGTTTTTCTGAAAAGAAAACAGGAGTGGGGGTGAAGGAAAAGGGACATGTGTGCATTTCTGCCCCAGATATGAGCATCAGAGACCATCGCTCTCCCAATTATCACAATCTAACGACAATGAAAAGTTTCAGTGTCCTCAAACTCATTGTCTTCCATGAGCTGAGTTGTGCCGATGCCCGACCATCAGACTTTGATTTGCAAATGGATCGGTTAAGGGCCGTCATCAGAGCTGCCTTTAGCAAACAGCTGGGGCATGCTAACAGTGAACTAGCACCAAACTAGACCTGAGTGCAGAATAAAGTAAAGGCTTTCATTACAAAGGAGAGCATGGATAGTGATTACGATGATCTTCTGCGAGATCTGACATGCCGCCTAGTCTTGCCATTTATGTTCATGTCTTCACACCGGTGCTCTGGACAAAGTACAGAGATACATTTAGCATGCTGTTCTGTTTAAAAAAAAAGAAAAATAATGAGAGGCAGTCATTGTCAAGACACTGTCTTCCCTACAATATATACCGGTATTGGGTATTGGGTCGATACCACGCTCACGTGCTGGTACTCGTACTCGCCAAAATTTCCCAATATTTATAACTATTTATACCACATGGTAGATATGATGCAGTTATGTTAAGTCAGCACGCGGAGGTACTGTTGAAGCAATTACTGCCAAAAAAAGTGCAATGTTATTAACCTAATAAAACACTTAAGATGCAATTTGCTAAGGCTAGCAGCAGCCGCGGATCACTGCAACAAACTTTAAAAGAGAGACTACAGAAGCCACAGTTACAGAGTATATTGTACAAAGTTACGTAACACTTTTCTGAATGTTACAGCTCCGGTGTTTTTCAACTATTAACTGGTTTTTGAAGCTTAACATTTTTGATATTGTTAAAAAAAAGGTGAGAATTTAATAATCAGTGAAAGTTAACACTTCAACATGAACAATTTCACTATTATTAAGAATAGATCTAAACAGGTATTGGTACTTGATATAGGTAAGTACTGAAAAATAAGTACTCGGCACTTGTACTCAGTCTCAAAAAACTGAGTATATCCCTATCTACAATTTATGAAACCAAACAAAAAATTGTAGTTATATCCATTCATCTCTCTGTCCACCCTTCCATCCATCTGTTTGTCCATCTAGCCATCTTATAGATGATCAGGATTTGGGATGTAGATTATATATACAGAAAATAAATATTTAATAATCAAGAAAAAGTGTTATCATTGCCATGCCCTCCTCCCCCCACACCACACACACTGTCACTGCCGTCCTCCCCAATGGCACGTTTCGCTGTACTGTAATGGAAGCCAACGGGTCCCTGATCACATGGACCCCTGTCACGGGGTGTCAGTGACAGACACGCTGCGGTGCGTGGCCATGTGTGTGTGCGTGGTGACAGCTATTCTCCAGATGAACGGGGCTTTAAACCTGGTGAATATGCATGTAGCTCTTTTGTTGGCCAGGGCCTCAGTGGGAAACCATTTTGCAATCCAGTGCAGGGTGTGTAAAAGCAATTTATTGTTCTTTGTGAAATGTAGCACAATATAAAACAGGCTCCTGGCATCAAATGGGATTCTTCTGTTCTGTACTGAGTTACTAAAATGTGCTAAAAAATACCGTTCCATAGAATCGTAGTTATATTCCCGTTTGCCTTTGGCTTCTATGCGCAAACTGAGAACTGATCCATAAATGTGTGATTTTAATGCTGTCGTGGAGACGGAGTGAATAGACTGGTTCTGGTGGCTCGTTTTATTCCTTGGCACAGCGCTGAAGCCACCAAGATACAGCCAGGGGCTGTAAAGTCCGGGACGTGCGGCCGTCTCATTACACAAAACATACTTTTATGAATAATTTTTTTTATCATTGAGTTTTATCATTTCATCACTCTTGTTTCCTCGCTTCTGCTGGAATTCTCAGGTTCCATAACCTGAGGAAATAAGAGAGCGGTATACCTATCTTATTTTCTTTAGTTTTGTTACCAAACGCATAAAATGTTTGCTTTATTGGCAGCATAAACTGTATTTTTATATGCACACAATGTGATGCACATTTTATGTTTTTTTTTTCTTTAAAGAAGCATGTTTGCCACTGCAGTTGTAATAAATTGGTGGAGCACATACACATCAATTACAATTCATCATTTCAGTTATCAGCTTTTGATACATCCATATTTATATCTGTGCCACTTAATGGACCGCTATTAAAAAAATACATATTTGTGCATGCAAACAGTTCAACGCAATTTTTTTGTGCGTGTTGCTATTTCCCTTTGGGGAGTGTTTTGGAAGGGAAAATTTGGCTCTTATAAGTGCAATCTCTTCTGGTGAGGCACTCCATCCCCTAGATGTTACTAATTTGTAAAATCATGTGAAAAAGGTGTTGAGTCTCAGCACAGAGTGCATAGAGAAGTGGATTCTTGTTAATGTGTTAAGAAAGTGACTGACCATCAGCTGGACTGATTAGCAGTTGAGTGGTCAGCGTCCAGACCGGATTTTATTTATTTATTTTCCTCAGAAACACAAACATGTTAGATAACTGTCTCATTGTGACTAAAAAGGGAAGCAGAATAAATGAAAAAATGTTACGACATGCAGGACAAATGACTGATGGGTTTAAACAAACAGGGATTGGAAATAAATGAAATTGCGATCGAAACAGGAGGGCTAGAACAGGAATGGACACAGGCTAACAGGAGGAGCAAAGTTAATGTCTGGACTGGGGAACGCAGGACAGGGAAGCATGTATAAACTGAACAAACGAGGGAGCAGACGAGAGGCAGCTGGGAGCGATTAACACGGTAAGGAACGAGAGGTAAGAGAAACAAGTAACAGGCATGGTTTGTTTGGGCCACGCTAGGGAGGAGAGGGGAAGGTCAGGTATACACGGTGGGTAGAACGCATCAAAAAGTAATAGTATGTGTCCTGTGAATGTTAGGGTTAGGGCTGATATGACGGTTAATGTTGGTGCAGATAACGAAAGAAAAAAAAAATGTGTTTTAACATTGTTTTAAGCACAGACATTCTCTCTACTACATCACAGAAACACAGCTGAAATCTCTAGCTGGCTTATCCAGTGCAGTTCCCCTTATCATTTTACATGGGTGCAGTAGATGCATTGAATATTATTATTTTTGTCCAATCAAAAGTCCCCTGCCAGCTCGCTGCTTCTATGCATTCACAATTGTTTCTTTATATATATATATATATATATACACTCACCTAAAGGATTATTAGGAACACCTGTTCAATTTCTCATTAATGCAATTA
>JAAGVU020000019.1:18053269-18063529 GCA_011763525.2 Mormyrus iriodes
CGAAAGGGGGTCAAACACCGTATTAGTATGGTGTTCCTAATAATCCTTTAGGTGAGTGTATATATATATATATACACACACACACACACACACACACACACACACACACACACAGCTCTGCACTAAAAACTTCCTAAATAATAGGACTAATAATAATGTCCCATTTTGTCTCTCATTGAAATGTCTTCTCTTTGTGGTGTACTGTATGAAGGTATGAATTAAGTTAGAATGGAGAGTAATGTACGAGAGGAATGTGTACAGAATAGATTCCCTCTCCTCACGCTGTGACCGGACGGCGCCACCGTTCCGCTCAGTTCTTTCCCCCTCCCCCACCCCTCTTCCACTTCACTGTAATAGTATCTGGCAGAAACTGAGAGAGACACTTAATTATCATATTCATTGAACCATATCTTTTAACATTTTCTGCACATGCATTTTACATTTTCCCAAACCTGTGGCTGCAAAGATTAGAGAAATTAGGTTTTCTGAGTGCAGGACGTGTCTGTGTGCACACGCGCGTGTTCATATGTACATAAACACTCTTATGTCTTCATTTATTTAATTTTTGATGTCATAAAAAGCTAAGCTATGTTTAAATGCCTGGGATGGTTGACAGTGTTTCAGTGCACACATTTTATGAGAAGTCATATTGCATTTAAATGTAGCTTTTAATATTTAAACTTGGATTGTCACATCTATCATTATGAAACAGCTATATGTCTATTTCATATACAGCATACATATAAATTTATTGTGAATGTATTTGTAAGTATTTTAAATAGGGTTGGGAATTAATTAAAAAAATAATCGTATGTTTTTTCAGTGATTATTTACACCTAATATTATAAATTATAATCATAAATATTTATCCGTTGAATCCCCAAATTAATGTAGAATTAACACAAAGGAGAATAGATTGGTCTTTGTCACAAACTCATTACCATAACATATTAATTTTCTCTAATTTTTAAAATTAGTTTGAAGACAGACTGAAGTTATACAACTTCATTGTCTAATCTGTCAATTTTGCCCCTGGGCTAGTTAATCAGTTTTGATAAGTTACTATTTATTTCTGTGATAAACAAAAGTATTTCATCATGTCCAGGGCAAGAATCACTGAGATGAGAAAAAAATGATTAATGCAATCAAAATAATAATCATGTGTTCATGCAATGAATTTCCCGTCCCTAATTTAAAATTATTAAAATTTAGAGAACACATCTGGCCATTGTTATTGGTGGAATTTTAGTTGTAAATTATTTAGTTAGAAAGCTAATGTTTTCTTAGCCCTTTTTCTAAGCTCTGAAAAGTGTTAGTGGCATCGAACAGTGTTTCACTGTTAACTCTCAGGCTTTTGGTAAAACTTCCAGCCTGCTAACTGCTGTTTTGCTTGCATTTTGACATTTCTCAGGGCTTAGAGAAGAACCCAACAGAGACAGACAAGATGCCACCAACTCGTTATATATGACCTTGGTTGAGCCAGTCATTGAAAGCATATTGGCTATTACACCTCTGCTACTCTCAGTAGAGCACTGAATGGGTGCAATCAGTTGAAAAAAAGAATTGACAAGAAAGTAACTCTCAAGGCAGATGAAGGCAGAAGGATAGGCAGGTCTGTGAAAAAAATATATTTATCCAAGGGGCTGTTTATGCTGCAAACCTGATAGCTGTGACTTAGATTGAGCTGGTCATTCAGAGGGCATTGAATTCTGTGCTTTCCAAAGCAATTTATAGAGTTTTAAAATGACTGTGATCCGGTGAGAAATGACTGAAAGGGAAAGCCCCGCTTCATAAATGCAGGTACAGAAATTTTATACGGCATTTTATTTACCACTTATGAATGTGTCAGATGTATTCCCCGGGGCCACTTGTACTGCATGACCTGACGTTACTGGTCCTGAAATTTATTTCAAATAACCTCTTTGGTAATGTCTTTAGCTCACTGTCCGACTCTGGATGTCTGTCAGAGTGGCTCTGATCGAGACTGCAGTTTTTGTCAGCGGAATCTGACTTGGTGATGGTAGCAACTTTTACAACTGAGTCAGATACTGAAGTTTAGTCATTTTAATAATTATTGTAATCCGTAAAATGGTTTAGGATCAAACTGCAAGCAAAGCACTCACATTTATATCGAGAATATCCTGATTTTATGTATACTGACCACTGTCAGGATTATGCCCAACTATGTTTAAAATTCTTCCATTCACGTTACTCATTTATCCTTTTGTGATGCATATTTGAAACATATATTTCCTTTTCTTGCCATTATCCCTTTGAACAATTCTCTCCTGTGTCTTATATTCATCTGATATTCAGCTCTCTGTCACCTGATCATATGGCCTGTTGTTCATTCGTGAAACATCTGACACAGCCGTCAGACGTTCACATGGATGTATGAAGGGCACAGAGACCATTCAGTGGTGTTTCCACAGCAACTAATAAGGAGTTTTCTATTGACATTGTTATTCATTGACTTTCCTTCCGTGGGTGAGTTTTTCAAGAGTGCCACAAAGTGTTTTTTAACATTCGGCATCTGCTGGTGCAGTTCCCCTGGTGAGAGCCGTAAAACCTGGGAGATGACAAGCAGCTCCTTGTGGTGAAATATCATCGCCGCATGGCCAGATGCCGGAGTGGCCCCCTGCCTGTCTCTTCCTCTTCACCCTTCTGCCCAAATCAACTTGTGCTTCAGTGTAATTGCTTGATACAGGGAGGGGATGATCCCACACCTAAGCAATGAGAGCCCTTGTCTCTTGGGCTGCCTGAAGCTGCATCTTCTCGAATCCTGAAAACGCACCATGAGGAAACCAGTCGGGATGAGCATCTCCATCCCTGAGCCCGACGCGATACACACCTCGATGCCTCGCCAATGATCCGATACATTACTATACATTAGAAGCAACTAATAATGCGATGCAATGTGATTCAGCCCTATTGCGATGCAGTGTGAATCGACATGGTTCGACTCAACACAACGCAATTCAACGTAATGCGATGCCATGCAAAAGAATATGATCCTATGCAAATCAATATAGAAGAGATCCAGAAACCGGTTTGAGAGGGGGAATCAATTTAAATATCAAAATTATTGTTCACATTTTAAAACAAGGGCACAGGGCCTCTAATAATAATTATATATCAATTAATTGGATGGTACTGATGCAGAAAAGTTAGAGATGGTGCATCCGGAGTTAATCCCAAATTTTATGTGGTGCACACTTGTTTTAATCGGGGAAATAGTATCGTGAACTTTTATGCAGTGCACTGTTGTGAATCGGAGAATCTTACCATCCCCAGAAAGCAGGTGTTTATTCACTGCGTGGCTGAATTCAAAGTTAACAAGTGAATTCAAAAGTTTCAAGCAATAAATGTCACAATTCAAACGCAAGGGCAATGTTGACTTCCCACTTCATCAAGCAGTGGAATCAGCTTCACTGTGGGGGAAAAACAGTAACTCAGTTTAATTGTTTTTTCCTTATACAGCACCTTTCATACAGTGCGTAACAATGAACCACTCATTGGCACAACAGTTTAAGGCAGCAAGCTTAAAGGTGAATAGTGCATAAATCACAGTAACGTGCTTGAAGATGATCTTTGCTTTAATGAGATTCCCAGCATAAAGAAGCTCTCTGATTGAGGGACACTAGCTGGAATTGTTGTGCTTGGGTTGTTGGTTCACGTCCTGATAAGCAGCCTGCTATAGTACCTGTGAGGCAGCTGCTTAGCCTGAGTTGTTCCAGGAATGTATTAGAAAAACATCTGTGTTTGACTGGTTATTTGACTGTGGCTTTAACTGTAAACCCTGCAGTGAGCCAGTATCCTGTCCAGGTTGTCCCCTGCCTCATGCAGTGTGCTTCTTGGGACAGGTTCCAAGGAAACCATGAGCCTGCCCTCAGTAAGCAGTTGGAAGATGGATGGCTGGATACATATACACTAATAAGAATTCTAAAAATACATAAGTGACAATTTAGTGACAATCTGAGGAAAACAAGTTCAGGACAACATCATGTCTGTATAGGTACATGTGGAACAGATGTCGTTTGATTGTTGAATCCTGAATCAGGAGGTGGTTACAGACACTGGGGGGAGGATTAAATTTACATCACCTTTGAGTGGAATCAAGACACATTCTGCTCCGGGAGCATATTGATATAATTTTGGATATAAAATCCGACAGCGCAATTAGAAGGGCAAATGAGATGTTTAATTATGGTCACACTTGGCAGAGTCACTGACTGCGGTTAGGGTGAAGCACTGTCTTAAATGTGGTAGGCGGTTCTGGTGGGGGCTGAATCTGAACAAAGCCGTTTGTAGGTCCCTGTCATTTCATTGGCCATTATTTACATACCTTTCCATCATACACTAAGCCCCCTCTGGGATTCAAACCCACAACTGTCAGCTTCAGAGTCCCGACTCGATCTGCCCTGTCGCATGACGTCCAGATGGATGCACGCGTGGATTTTCTTCCACTTCCGCTCGGCTTGCGTGCCTGGAATCACGGATGGACCCACTGCGTCTTTCTCTGGTGGAGCTAGTGTGGGCGGAGGGGTGGGGGGGTGGTCACAAGAAAAAGATCCCACATGGTGCCAAACAAATTGTTGTCAGACCGGGGGTGAAATGCTGGCTCACACAGTAACGGATCACATTGTCAGCACTGTGGCTGCAATGTTGTTGTTATTTTATGATTTTTTTTTTCCCCGGACCTTACACTTAGAGGGAAAGGGTTTTGCTCCTCTGAGTTTTTGGGGCAGTTCAGTGGTTCCTGGGCTTTTTCCGGGAGAAACGAAGCAGGAAGGGGCTTTAAAAAAAGAGTTTATTTTAAGGTCAGGCTAACCTTCCAACACAATACATTAATACACAGGACCACAAAGTATTCATTACTCCATCTCATTCATTTTCATGAACGCCTTCTCAGATTAAGGTGCCTCTGAATTGTAGTGTGTGTCAGCCAGCATAGGGCACAATAAAGTTGGCTAGGTAGCTGGTTCGCTTACTGGAAAAAAAAAAAAAAACACAAGGCTCCCTAGCCAACAACAACGTGTACCATAAATTTAATATACAGTATATGTAATATAATGACAAATATGTAATATTCGTGCTGCCAATCCTAGTACAAATGTTCAGATCACCCAAATGTATGTATTTAGAACAGCCATTTCTGGGTTCAGCAGACTTAAAGTGGTGAAACTGAACTGGACATGGTTAGATGTTTATAATGGACCAGCAATCATCATTAAAGCAGAGGTGTGCGTGTGGGGGGTCTCCTTCACAGAAATACATAGCTATTAATAGCTATTTATTTTTCAACGCGCAACATTGTGTGACGTATTGCTGCATTTTAACACAGCTCTATGGCTTGATTATGTCCCCATGGATTTAAAAGGCACCTGATGAGGCTTTGATTAAGCAAGAGGCTTTTTTGACCTAGAAAATATAAAATTGCGGAAATGAGGTGCCAGTGATTTTGTGATTAAGTGAGTCTTTCTTATACATAGGCTGACAGGTGGTGCCTGGTGTATTAGAAAGACCTTTGGACTGGCGCTCTTCTTGGTTCCAGGTCCGGCAGCATCGTAACATGGAGCAGATGCTCATCCTAAACGTTTAAAAAACGTCCGTGAGACACCTTCATTTGCAATTTGTATGTGGGATAAGGATTTTATCGTGGCCAAATGAAAGTGGCAGTGTCTGTATGGATGAAGTGTTTCAGAGCCCATGTGTACGACACAGTAATGAGGTCACGTTTGTTGAAGCAAACATTTAGGCAGATTACATTTTAAACATCAGACCACCGTATATTAATTTTGCATTCTTTGCTGAAAATTTGAATCCATTTTTCATTTTTTAGTCCCCAGCCTCAACAAAACTGATCTGATTTTAGAGGTTATACAAGCAGTTCTATAAATGGATGAAAGATTGTCCATCCTTCTCTGATTGGGCACATTGTACATTAAAGTATCCCATTTACTTGATGGGAATCCCTCACTATTAAAACATAAATAGAAAAATTAAAATTAAAATCTGATAAACAAATGCTTGAGTTTTCATTTCCAGTCCCAAAAAAGTGTATTATGTCTGGGTGATATTGTGAGCATAATTCAATGCTTATTGTGATTTAAAAATGGAAGAAATATTGTGTAATGTTTATATGAATAGGATAATGAGGGGGACAGTAGCATGTCCTTCATACCAATCATTATAACCTGGTGTACCGTGGTTATCTTCTTAAACTGACGGGTGTAATGCTGGTCTGTTCCCATTCTTTAGTCCCACTGCGTAATAAACAAGAAGTTTGCACGAGCAAACTGGTGATACACAGGCATGCCTTTATAACTCCATAGTTTTCATTCTGTTTGAACTGAGATCATAAAATCAATGACCAGTACACCAGTAATGCCACAAGTCTGCTATGGAGGACAAGCTTTTAATGTGACACCTAACGGAGGCTTGTAGGGGGACATCATTCTGCTCACTGGGCTGTATGTACCACGTATGACAAGTGCGCACACCGTCACGTAGAGGACAAAGCTGCACACACTCCCGCATACACAGACACACTCTGCCAGACAGGATCCTTGAACCAGAATAGCAAACTTCCTCACGCTTTAATTCGTTTCCAAATCCATCCTGACTGACCTCCCCTACCTCTTCCCTGGGTCCTGCACCTCTTTTTCTCCATCTGCTGGATTTTTCCCCACCCATGCGCGCTCTCATAATTTCACCTGACTACATCCAAGCCTCCCTGCTCCTAGGCCCCCCATCTCCTGCCTGCAGATCGTAATTGTGATAGCAATTCCTAAGATTACTGCACCTTTAAAGCACATGAGAGCAATAAATAGAAGCAATTCTAGGTCTTTGGTTCACTTTTGTAACGGAAGTTCTAAATTGTTTTCAAGTGCATTCTTGATAGGTCAGAGCAGTATATGCCAGTGTTTCCCAATCCAGTCCTCGGGGACCCAAAGACAGTCCACTTTTTTGCTACCGGAGCTGGGAGGGAGCAAAAACATGGACCGCTGGGGGTCCCCGAGGACCGGGTTAAGCAACACGCTGCAATGGAATGCCACTCTCCTTGTCCTGCCATATACATTCATTTCAATTCGATTCATTTCAATTCAATTTATTTTTATATAGCGCCTTTCACAACAGAGTTGCCCCAAAGCGCTTTACATGGGTGTGTTCTGATATTAAGAGAGAGTAATACAGAACATTCAGAATGGAAACCTGGATATCTAAGTAAATGTCAGCACACCTTGGAAAGGGAGGCCTGTGCTTTAAGCAGACAGGCAGCCTCGTCTCAGCTTTGTGTTCTTTACTTTGACACATTTTTGTTTTTCTTGATGCTGGCTCTTCTCTGCACGCTTATCTTCAGCCCAGGATTTATGGGGCGTCTCTGTCCAAAAGTACTTTCTGATACAAGAATGTTGTCTGGGTCTAAAGTGCATCAAAACTGGAAATAATTGCAACTATATGGGGTTTCAGAAGGATCTGGGACTGGACATTCAATTAATAAAGTACAATTTTTGCAGCAAAAAGACATTAAAGGATTGTGCTTTTGGTTTGTCTGACCAGGAAGCCACACAGATGCTCACGATAAAATCAAAGTCCATGATCAGATATGACTGAAATGGGAGGGGAAAAAAGAACACTTATTCAGGGGAAGCTGATGCCTGCAAGGAAGAGCAGGGTACTAAAGACATTTTGGCTGTTAGAGTCGAACCGTAGCTTTTCACATGTAGGCATGCCACATCCCAGGTAGCCTGGGCCTGGGGGGAGTACTCAGGGCCGTGTTACACAGCGCTAGGCAGACATATGTTGGGACACCCTAAGCTTGCTGCAGGCATATTTAAAATGAGTGATAGTCTTCCTGCCACACACGACCCGTAGAGTCAGACAGTGCTAGTAATCCAGGACACGGCACAGGGTGTGTGTACATCCCTTCACGGACTCTGGCTCTACAGCTTCTCCTTAACCTGCCTGAATTTGTACCAGAAGTCCTGAATGTTCTTTCTAAAAACGGGACTAACTGCAGGACCTTCTGGATCTTCATCAGAGGGCACATTTATCTCGTGACCGTGGAGGAGACCTCTCCCCCAAATTCCTCACCGAGTGCTTTTTCTCTGCATTGATAACCCACTGCTCTTGCACTCCGTCCTCTCCCAAAATGCCTGTGTCAAATCTTGATGTGCTAAAGAATGATGCTTTGCGAAGGCACTCCACACGTACTGGCTTTTTTTTTTTCCCCCTCATCAGCTCCCGCTGCCCTGGTTGGCAAAACCAATTTAAAGCCTGATTTCCTGAATGCTCCAGCTGCAGTATTCCGACCTTCACCACGGCGATGAACTGACAGTGAAGCGATTCCGAATATGATTGCCCTGGAGACTGGCAGACGAAGTTGTTGATGCAGAACAAACATTGTATGTAGTTCTTTTTTATTATATATTTACATTTTTGTCAGTGTGCATAAAAAGAACTGGTGAAATTGAAGTGCGTTTTGTTCCTGTAACTGTCTTGCTACACCGCATGTTACATGCACGCATTTTTTTTGCATTCAACTTATTAGGCAAACGGGAAACTGAACTGGACATCGCCCGCCAATCGCAGGTGCAGCTCCACCACTTCTGTGCAGTTTCACATCCCAAGCTTTTTTCCCAAACTACCTAGTATCTAGTATAACTTTCCTTTCTCTCTGAAAAGGCATCAGGTAGAACACTTTCTAAATACTATATGTGGTGTTTGGTGAAATCAGAGGCACATTATTGTCTCACTTTATCTTCTGTGTTCATTTGCTGGCCTTTCAGCGTGGAGTAAAACGTCTGGGTCCCTTGTTAGCCTGTCCTGTGCTCACTCTCTCATCCATAATCATGGCCGTCGCCCCAGTTTCGCTGCCGGGCCGTTATGGATGAGCTTCTGTCTTCGTTCTGGTTGACTTGTCGGCGGGGCAGAGACTGGTGGCTGTGGACTCACATGCACGAACGTTCAACCTGCCTATCTGAGAGTGAGTAAGCGAGAGGGAGGAGGAGAGCTAATCTGGGAGTAGAGGTTCTCTGGTGATGAACTGTTTGGAAGCTGATCCCATTATTTCCAGCCCTGGGCCTGGCAGCAGCAGTAAAAGACATAAACTCCTGGTGCTTAATCCTGTTAGCAGTAACAGCCTGACATCACCGCCTGGCCCTGTGGCCGGGTGACAACACTCATGGTTTGCCCTTTCAATTTTTTATTATTATTATTACAGTTATTATTAAATTTCTGCCCCATTCTTCTCCACCTGTTCAATTAATCGTAAACGTACTGAAAAAAGATAATTAAAAGGTCATATACATTAAATACAACATGCCTCAGTCTGAATTTCTATTTCCAAACTGCGTCCCGTGCGGAGGGGACGAGCTGACAGTGAAGGTTGTTTTAAAGTTGCACGGGGAGATTGATTGGCTTGTCAGCTGGGGGTGTTTGACAGCACTGGTGTTTGATTGGTCTTTGTCAGATGGGGGTGGACAGGGCATGCCTGGGGGGGGGTGATGCGCACACGAAGGAGGGATTGAGAGGTGGAACGATGGAGTCCCATGGGACGATAATTGCTGCTCTAGTGTCAAAGCGGCAAGGTGGAGAGGAGACTCCCGTTTGTCAAGGTTTAGGTTTCAAGATGCTTCTTCACATCCTCTCTGTGTCTCCTGTCCCTGTGTCCATCCTCTCTGTGTCTCCCGTCCCTGTGTCCATCCTCTCTGTGTCCATCCTCCCTGTCTTCCCTCCTTGTGTCATCATATCTTTCTCCCCTCTCTGTGTCCATCCTCTCTGTGTCTCCCATCCCTGTGTCCATCCTCTCTATGTCTCCCCTCCCTGTGTCCATCCTCTCTATGTCTCCCCTCCCTGTGTCCATCCTCTCTCTGTATCCCATCCCTGTGTCCATCCTCTCTCTGTCTCTCCTCTCTGTGTCCATCCTCTCTGTCAGCCCTCCCTCTGTCCATCCTCCGTCTTGTGTCATCATATCTGTCTCCCCTCTCTCTATCCATCCTCTCTGTGTCCATCCTCTCTGTTTCACCTCCCTGTGTCCATCCTCTCTGTGTCTCCCCTCCCTGTGCCCATCCTCTCTCTGTCTCCCCTCCCTCCCTTTGTCCATCCTCTATCTGTCTCACCTCCCTGTGTCCATCCTCTCTGTCTCCATCCTCTATGTTTCACCTCCCTGTGTCCATCTTCTCTGTGTCTCCCCTCCCTGTGCCCATCCTCTCTCTGTCTCCCCTCCCTCCCTTTGTCCATCCTCTATCTGTCTCA
>JAAGVU020000019.1:18063629-18076170 GCA_011763525.2 Mormyrus iriodes
GTCCATCCTCTCTGTCTCCTCCCTCTGTGATTCACCTCCCTGTGTCCGTATTCTCTGTGTCTCCCCTCCCTGTGCCCATCCTCTCTCTGTCTCCCCTCCCTCACTGTGTCCATCCTCTCTCTGTCTCCCCTCCCTCCCTGTGTCCATCCTCTCTGTGTCCATCCTCCCTGTCTTCCCTCCTTGTGTCATCATATCTTTCTTCCCTCTCTATGTCCATCCTCTCTGTCTCCCCTCCCTCTGTCCAACCTCCCTGTCTTCCCTCCTTGTGTCATCATATCTTTCTCCCCTCTCCGTATCCATCCTCTCTGTTTCAGTTCCCTGTGTCCATCCTCTCTGTGTCTCCCCTCCCTGTGCCCATCCTCTCTGTCTCCCTTCCCTGTGTCCATCTTCTCTATCTGCCCTCCCTCTGTCCATCCTCCCTGTCTTCCCTCCTTGTGGCATCCTATCTGTCTCCCCTCTCTGTATCCATCCTCCCAGTGTGTGTTGTGCCTGCGATACTGAAACCCAGAGGTTACAAACTCACACACTTTGGCTGAATACTTTAATATTCACTAATTATGCAATGTAAGACCGTTTGCACCAGTGTGATGAAGTCATATTACTTGTAATTGACATGGGTGTAATTACTTGTATTTAATCTCTATTTATGTAATGTGACCAACACATCTAATTACCTTGATTGCATTTAATAAATACAACATAATTGTATGATAAGTGCTATGCATGGGAATGGCTGGCTGGTGTAATGCACACATTTTTCAATGTTTGATCAAATTAACTAATTAACTTTGTTTCTGCAAATTTCCTGTGAGAGCAGATGACAAAAAGATCCCAGTGACATAGACCAGAGGTAGGGAGTAGCTTGTTTGTGGAGAATTTTGTTCCTATCATTGATAACATGGGTCAGACAGAGACATAGCATATAACCATGAAAAATAAGGTCGCCAATTTGATAGGCACAGAAAAGAAGACCAAATGGACTAGATTTTTTTTTTTTTTTGCGGGTTCCTTGGTTACCCCAGTCTTGTGCTAGGCCTTAGAAGCTGGATGAATAGAATGTTGGTGTGACTGATACATTATCATTGTGAAATAAGCAGTCTGTTAAAAGGACTTACTGTAACATATTGAAATGTAAAATACAGAAATGCAGTCTCAAAACTTATATACCAAATGTGAAGTGATTTGAACCTGTTCTACAAAGTCATCCTGTCCGCCTGATACAGTAGGTGTAATGTTTCCCACTCACACGCCATGAAACTTTAGAATTTGAGAAAAAGTCCAAAAGATCTGTTTGATCTGCATGTAATTCTGAATTTTATTTGAGCAGCAGATTCATTGGCTTCTGCTGCTTATCAATCCCAAACGGACCTGAAATGATGAACGACATTATGGCTTATCAAGCCTCCTCAGATAGTAATGCTCTCCAGCATTGGTCTCGCTTAAAATACTGCCAGCAAAAATATGGCACCCCTTTCAGGTTGTGGCATAATTTAAAGTTTTAAAGTGCATAAGAAAGCCAGGGACTTTCTTTGCCTGGGCCTCTGCTCGGTGATTATGTGATTACAAAAAACAGCTCTGCTACTATAAACTCCATTCATACGCAACAGATGAAATCAACTGACGGATGTCAGTAAAGCGTTTTAACTCACCTATAATTGTGCGAAAAAGTTAATGAAACCTTTGGAATTATCTGGATTTCTGCATGAACGGCTGCAAAATGCAATCTGATCTTCATCTAAAAGACAGAAATTGGAGTCAGGGCTTCCGATCAGTTCTGGTGAGCTTCCACCTCCACAACAGAATTTTTTGGTCTGCGGTCCGGAGGGAAGAATGGGGGACTGCACAAGGACGGATAAGCCAAGTGACTCAGCTCCTCTTTTCCCCATCATTTTCCCTCTACCTCAGAGCTGTCTTTTTTCTCCTTTATAGAGCCTCCAAACATTAATGTTGAATGAGCTTCAATGTTCTTGCATAAATATTTCAGCCCTGACACACAGCCAGCTCAAGCCCCTATTTAACAAAATCCTTGGTGTCCACTGTCTACTTCCCTCATTAAAATGAGATTTAACAGGGATTTTCATTTTCTGTTACAAATGTATTCTTGGCTATGCTATCAGTCACTGTCAAAAGTAATCTCATTTCCTTGGTGCTGAAGCTGACTTCAGACAGGAGAGGAAGCATGAAAGAGGGAACCTTTTTTCAGCAAAGTTGAGGAGGATCAGCGCCTTTAGCCGCACAGAAGATACAACAATCTACAATGGTAGTAGAAGAAACGGTATTAATTACACCACAGGTAGTACAAAGTGACTTCTATAGGGTGGCAAATGGATAAATTAGCAACTCAATGCTACAGTGCCCTTCGCGTGTTACCTCCTTTGTGGCAATTTGTTATCTCCCTCCAAACAGCTGTGTACCTGCCCTGCTGTAGCACTCAATCTTTCTCTGACATACTTACAGATGCCGCCTGGTTTCTCTACCAGTAAATATCTGCGGCGCCCCCCTGTCATAGGCTGTGTTTACCTACACACATGCTTGAAAATGAGAGGCAGGGTCCCTGTTGGTGTGGCACTTCGGATATTATGTTGAAAGCATTTCTCTTGTGAATACCTTGTTATTCATTCTTATTATCAATATTAGAGCTGCGCAATTTAACGTGATTTTTCTAGTAGTTGGACTGATAGCAGCTCATGTGCTAAGATATTGTGATGTAATTTGTAACGTGATAATCTTACTTGGTTTGTTACTAATTGTGACTGTATTTATTGGATGGATATTGTCTGTAAATAACATGTTCATTTCGTATGTGGTATGTATGTATGTATATATGTATGTATGTATGTATGTCGTCTGTACAGAGGTGAGACACCATCGGCCAGAGCCAAATTCCTTGTGTGGATTAACACACTTGGCCAATAAAGCTGATTCTGATTCTGATTCTGATTCTGATTCTGATAATGGCATGTGGAAGCATGGAATTTAGCCTTGATGTACCCCTACTGAACTAATAACTTTTCATTCTGTCACATAGCTGCTAAGAACTGCATTTATGAGCCTTGCAGTTCATTTTAGTTTTGAGTTTTTTTTCTTCTTTTGAAAATAGTTTTAACAGTAGTACTTCATAGTGCGGTCATTTTTATGATGAAATGCAAAATGTGAGGGTCTTCTTTAAATTTTAAATCCATGAATAGTCTCTGACATTCCTTGATCTCTGGTACTTGTGTCTGTGGGTTTACTACTCAAAGCTACACATACATGTACGTTTTACTGCAAGAAAGATTTTCTAAATTCTTGTTAAATACAATTTACAGTTTCTGATTAGACAACTGTTCATACTGAATGAATA
Source organism: Mormyrus iriodes (assembly GCA_011763525.2). NCBI lineage: Eukaryota > Metazoa > Chordata > Actinopteri > Osteoglossiformes > Mormyridae > Mormyrus > Mormyrus iriodes. The sequence goes on from JAAGVU020000019.1 coordinate 18,066,973, forward strand.
TTAAAGTTTTAATCAGATAAACACAAAACCTAGGATTTAAATTAAATAGATACTAAAAAATGATTTTCTGTCTGTATTTTACAGGAAACTTGACTCGTTGTTCCAGACAAGCTGGGTGGATGTGCTGGTGTCCTCAGTGTGTGTTAACAGGAAATGATGATAATAAAATAGGCTCAGTGTCCTGACCCTGACGCACCCCTCCACGTGACTTTAAAATTTTATCGACGGTGACACATAAAAGTACAGTAGGGTCTCTGTGGCTCTCCAAAGGTGCGCTCCTCCGGCTTATTAAAGCCATTATATGGCATTACATGCCCACTTAGTGTATGGATACAGGTGCACCTACATATGTAGCCATGAAGACCTACATGTATATTGAGTGACACTGATTACCATTTATATATTTCCATATGTGAAGCACATTGAGCTGCATTCCTTCTATGAAAAATGCTATATAAATAAAGATTCTTCTTCTTATTAGTATTTATTATTATTATTACCTGCGTTGACGCTGCAATGACCAGTATGGACTGAGATTAGCTCAATGTGAGAGCAGTATGGGCAGTAACATTTATTTCAGGAGTGTCACTAGAAATTTGGGGCCCATGGAGTCGTCCTAACTCCCCCCCCCCGCTTTATGGCACCCATGATTTATTTCAATGAATGTCTGAGAAACCAAGGTAATTTTGCAAATTTATTTACACTGTGATTTTCTCATTGTATGCGTTCAGTTATGTGTTATTTTGTCGGGCTCATGAAAAGAATTCAAATGAACTCAGAACATGAATTCTTTGATGTTCTCCCTGCATTATACTCCCTGGCCATTGCTGAAGTGTGCTGGGGCAGCTCTTGAGAAGACAATTAAATGGTTTGTTAAAATACATGCTTTACAGACTGGCAGCTGATTGGAAATATGCACGGTGCTGCATTATCCATTAACGGGGTAAATGTGTTCTTCACAGGACACAGCCTGATTTTGCTGGCTATCTGATCATTAAGATGACACAATCATTATTTCAACACCTAGTGAGCTGTGTAGGTGATGCCAGTGTTAAAATGAATGCAAGTTTGGTAATCGGGTATTGATAGTGTCGACAGATTGCATTACCTAACAGTGTTTAATTTAATCTGACATTGACACTTATATTCTGAGAGTTTATGAACAGCACATAAACGTTTCATGCTGGCAACTGCCTATAATGGTCAGTGTCTGGGAAACAGGTTTGTGTTAATTCAAGAATTTATTCATCCACCTGGTAGAAGATGCATCCATCTTGCCAAGACTATGAGGATGATCTGTTCGCGATCAAAACATCTATGGTAATTATCTTAACTGAATGATATCTATTGCTAATATGACAGGTTGGTGTTTATGTAACAAACATTCAAAACCGTTTTCTAATCCTTGGTGAAACTCGCACATTCGTTTAGGTCAGGGTTCCTCAATTCTGGTCCTGGGGGGGGTCTGAATCCAACACATTTTGCAGGTTTTCCTGCTCAAACGCATCCTAATCAGCTTAATTACCAGGTTCCGTTGGAGTGTTTGAAAAGGGAAACCTGCAAACTTTGTTGGATTCTGGCCTTCTGGAATCAGAATGGCGGAACCCTGGTTCAGGTCATTGGCTGCTATGTGTGTTTATTATTCGGACTTCTTGCATTTCAAGAAGAGCTTTTTACACGGTGTATCCCGCACTTCTAAACCACTGGTGTGTAGATTGGGAGAACGTAAAGCAGTTATGGCCGGGCACCGTTATTGTGGAATATCTACTGTTTGCAAGTTGGCAGAGAGTTGGGTTTGTGTATATGTAAAAGTGAGACACGCATGATTTTGCTCACTCCCCTCTGCTTTTACGTTTAAAACCAAAACTGATGCATCCAGGAAGGAGCTGTTGTTGATCTGTACTGCTGTATATTCTTCAGCAGAGGGAAGCTGCATTTACAGGCATGGGTGAGAACAATGGCAATATCGTTATACTGGGAACTGCACATCATAGACTACATTTATATGGAGCTTGACCAGTTAAAGACTGTGTGCTTATATTCTGCCAGGCATCCAAATTGACAGAAATATGATGTCTCTCATTTTTAGTTTATCAGTATATTTCTTGATTTTTGTCTGTGAATTTCTTCTGTGAACGAAGTTCCATTCTCTTTGGATTCTGCATCTCTTGCATATGTCCTGTAATGCATTTTGAGGTCTCATTTGTTTATTTTCTTGTGATATTTCAATTTCAGTGAATAACTCATAGGCCATAACTGTTTTCTTTTAATCTTCCCGTCGATATACAGCTTGATGGCTGCTAGGATCTCCATCTCCCTCCTGAGTCCCACTTTCTCCACCTTCTGCACATCCTCAGCATTAACAGAAGAGCAGTTTTGTAGGAGGATTTACAGCCCTTTTAAAGTGTTATGAAACGTGGATTGGGGGTAGGTACTGAGCTCTGCTTCTCCAAGTGCATCTGCCCATGGTTGTCTTTGTCCTTAGGCCCATTTTTTCCACCACACGGCTCTATAATTAATGTGCCAAGGTAATATGAGCCATTGGGGGTGCATATCTGCAAGTAAACACACACATGGATACCTCTGTTCAGGGCTTTGTGCAGTGTCTAGGTATTCGCTCTCCGGGCCAATTTCCCTTCCCTGCCACTCAAGGATAACTATTTACACTGCATGTCACAATAATTTATTTGCTAAATCATTATTTCCTCAACCTTGAAAGCCGGCATGAATAGCGAACTCTGCGATGTGGCGTGAAGCCTGGCGCTGATGAACCCTCGCCTGATTCTCATTAACTGCCGGGGAATGTTACACAGTTGATCTCAGTATGTGTATGTTTTAATGATTAAGCTTATTATCCTTCACTTAATTATGATAATGCAGGGTAAAGACCAAGGGAGACGGCATCACATACATATATGTGTGATTAAAAATGAGGGCTATTCCAGCACGCATGGATTTAAAATAACTATGATGTGGACAATGACATTTCAATATCTTACTGTACATGTAGGGTATGCAAGAGAATCTTCTACAACTGCATCTTGGACGGCTGCGCTCTTAATTATTACCCATGATTTTAAAACTAATTGTCATGAGGGCTTCGGCTAAACGTATTTGACAGGGACTGAAGCCACGATTCTGGCAGAAACAAGGGTTTCCATTGGCCGTTGCTGAGGTCCCCCTCTCATGCCAGATCGTGGCTGTGTTGAGAAATATAGCAGATCTCTTTCTCTTTGAATGTGGAGCTTGGAAAATCTCAAATGACGCTGCAGAAGAAGGTGTCAGGGGGATAGAGGGTGAAGATGAAGTAAACAAAAGGGATATTAATACCACAGGAGTTTGTGAAGGGGAAATTAGAAGAGTAACACTGTTTAGCGTGGAATTAATTTTGGGGTGGGGGGGGGGACCTGAATGGTATTTTGAAACATACTCATGGTGTCTGAAAGCATAGCTCTATTCTTCTTATGACAGCGGATGTATACATTGTTTGTGTAAATAGATCTTCGCTGTGGTGTCAATAGATCTTTTCACAATATAATGTGTGTATTTGCATGCAAAACACAAGCAGAAGTGGCTCTCACTCTGGCATTCATGCCTTTTTTTTGGGTGGCACAGTGGATAGCAAAGTCGCCTCACAGGTACTTCGGTTTCCCCCCCACAGTCCAGAAACATGCTGAGGTTGATTGGAGATACCAGATTGCCTGTAGGTATGCATGTATGAGAGAATGGTGTGTGAGTGCTGCCCTGCCACGAGTTGGCGCCCCATCCTGGGCTGTTCCCTGCCTTGTGCGCATAGATTCCAGGATAGGCTCTTTTTTAATCTTTTTTTAGTTCCCCCTGTTTTATCCAGACAGTTATCATGCACAGCTTTTTCCCTGGTCGGCTTCCTTCTGTACTGCTGAATTTGGGCTTAAGATCTTAGCTCTTTGCATTTTTGGTGCACAAATGCTCCGCACTCCTTTAGCTGCCCCCTGCTGCATGAAGATTCCAGGCCACTTTTCATTTCGTCCACCATCCCGGCGAACGGTCTTCCCCCCCACAGGATATCCAGTTGCTTCCTCGTTGACACGGTTTCACATCGAAAAGTTCCGCTCGTATTTACAAAGACCATCCGTTGGTCCGAAGCTTTCCTTCAACATATTGCATTGGAGAAAATGTATTTGAAGAGCAAAGATATACAGAGGCTTTTGGGGAGTTCCATCAAAGCGTTTCGTTTGAGAGCTGTTGGCGCTGAGCTGAGCTTCACGGCTTGAAGAACGGCTGCTTGGGATGAGTCCTGTGTTCACATAAATGTATCAGTATCCTCTCGTCTACAAGTTTCTGTGCCTGTCACGTCTCGGCTGGAACTGCAGTTAGCAGAGCTTAGGACCCTATCAGCATGCTGCTGTCATGTTGCTGTCTGTAATGCTCAGTCAGGGTGGTGTGCTGTAACATTAGCTGATACGAGTCGCACAGGGCAGGCTACTGTACAAAAACAATAATTAAGACAGAATATTAGTGCTGATGCTTAGATGGAGTCGCGGAAACGATGGTGGAATTACTCTGATGTCATTTTAGAGCTTTTTTTCTGAATTTCAAGGCTTTTTGAGGCCAGTGAATTTGAACCATCATCATTTTCTCTGTGACACAGTGCTCATCAGTCTACTGTTAGGGAAGTAAAGGCCTGGACAGATTATTATAGGGCCATGTGAAGCATGTAGAGGATCTCAGTGGCTCAGTGAAATGCCTGAAGTGTACCCAAAGGAGCAGCCGGGGAATTTTAAAAAAAGTTAGTTTGTGTCCCTTATTCGGAGTTTCTCTTCAGAGTTGGCAAGAGACTGTAGTTGTCGGTCTTGTTTAACTGCTAATGGAAAAGAAAAGGGGATCGATCGTCTTAAAAAAAGGCATTTTGGATAATCCAATATTCAAAAAAAAAAACGTTGGGGTGAGACAGTGAAGCCTGTGATGAAAGGACGAATTGCATGGGGGGGGGGGAGGTGCATTCAAATACAGGGAAATGTTTTTATTTATGAAGCTGACAACATGGTACTGAGGGGCGAAGGGGGGGACCAGAACCCCCAGTGGGCGGAGCCTGGCTGTCCCCATCCGACGTGAAGTGCAGCTGCAAGAGAAAGAAACAAATAAAACTGAATTAAATTTAACAAGTAAATGTGAAAGCGGCACGGCTCAGATGCGAAAACGGCCTGATTTAGCTCGGCTAGGCAGGACCCATTGCAGCAAAATAAATTGGTCCTCTAGGGAAGCAGTGGCCCTGATTTTACATGTAATTTTAACATCAGACATTGGTAATTAGGGTTATGTTTTTTCAAATGCGTTTATCTGGAACTATTTATTCTTCTGTTTCCTTTTTTCAGTCCGAAGCGCACAGTACCAGTGTTGTCAGGACGGTCAAGTACAAGTTTCCTAATTGGGTTTGCAATGCCCTCTGTAATTTAAATTTTTCTTGTAGTAATTAGAACAACCTTATTGAGCATCTGTGATGCCTCTGATGAATCCTTCTCTCTGTTGGAAACCGATACACCCTGTCCCTCTCCTCTCAGATATACCTGACAGTGATCTCACTCTTAATCTTCTTCCTCAGTTACTACTGACGTAAAAATTATGAGCAAATCATGAATGGATATTGTTGCTACTTGAGATAAAAGATGCATCATGACTCATTAATGATGAACAAACATGAGATCAGTATTTCACTTGTGTTATTCATGACTTGTTCCTTCAGTAGTTCACAAAGGTTTACAGGATTAACAGATATAGTAACAAATATAGTAACTGCTTGAGATAAAACATGCGTCACGATCAATTAATGATAAATTAACATGTGATCAGTAAGTAATTAAGACTTTGTTTGTGGTTAACAATGACCTGTTAAGTGACAGTACAGTTCTATACTTTTTGTGCCCTGCAAAGTAAAGTGTCACCTTTATGTCTATTCATTTTCCACAACAATTTCTGCAATGTAAGGTCAAAGCAAGCTTAGAGCCCATTGTGAGAATACCAGGACATGAAGCAGGGAACAGTTTCAATGGCATCATGCTCAGATGCAGGACACTCTCACGCAATTTTATTAGACTGCTGCTGAGAACCCACATGTACATATGGGGAAAACATGAAAGATCCACACACCCTGGAGGCATGAGGCCACGGTGCTCCACACTGAGCCGTCAGGCTGCCCTTACTCCTTACTTTCATATCTTTCTTAAAGTTTTTGTTTAGTTTGCTAGGATGTGGCCTAACGGAATTTCTAGTATTACTATGACAGGCATTTTTGACATTCCTTCCTGTAACTTCCTGTCTGTTGAAGCCCAGCCTTTTGAATGTAGCTAATTTTCTGAACAGTGCAGTATGTGTTGGGGTACAGAAGGGCTGGCAAGCCTCGACTTTGCATTTTTTTCAGGGAATGCATAATCCTGATGCAAATTACCATAATGTGTTTGAAATTCGGAGGGCCGTTTATTAATCTGCATATTTGGTTTTAAAACGACAGCATATTTGCTTGCCTGCAAATACCCGCAGCCGTGGCTGGGGGCCCTTGTGCCAGGTCCCACTGGAAAAGCTGCTCTCGCCAACAGGGGGTCGGTTGGACGCTGGCAGTTTACGTGGAGTTCATGTAATTATTCGGTTGAGCAGAAGGCTGGATTCCGCGGCCCTCCTGGAGGGAGGTAATCGTAGCAGGGCTCTTTGATATCCCTCCGTGGCCCGCCCTCTCTAGTCCCGCAATACAGCAGTGAAGGCACCCTACTTGGGAGCAGTTTTGCCAAGCCAAGCTAAATTACATGTGGGAGGTGGGGGGCGCGGAGTCCCAGCAGTGGCGAGCAAGGAGAAGAGGCCAGGAAGCAAGCTGCAGGTGAGTGGGGGAGTCTCTAAGTGGGTGGGGGGGCAACCACACAAACATTTAACTTTTAATTTTGCTTAGTATGTCTCAAAAATGTGACATTAATAAGATTAGTAACTTCTATTACTAAACTGACGTGCAAGTCAGATATTGTGCCCATTTATTCTCATTGTTCAAATTATATTTTAATCACATTCGGATTTTATTGGATTTATTGCAGTGACTTTTAAAGTGTCTGTGATGTTTCAACATTATTATGTTTAAATCATAACAGCATAATGTAATGCAGAACATTTGATCATTTTCAATTTCATGTAGAACAATGTTTTTTTGTAATTTATTTTGTTCTGTTGTGTGGTTTCTGTGACCAAATGAAATGGTGCTCTTTTTATTGTGATTTTATAAATCTTTTGTTTATAAATATTTACAGTAATTGTGGCATAAAGTTTGCTTTTCATTTGGCTTTGCATCCTTGCAGCTCCCCTGACTGAAGAAAGAGACGCATCAAACACACACAGCTTTGGGTTTGCTGTCAGTGTCCCTTGCTTATGAAGTTCAGCTATCAGGATGGCTATCTTGGAGCTGGGGTTCCTGTTTCATTATTTCTGTCTCATATTCCAGATCTAAATTTCCGAAGAAATCGAAAAGGCTGTCTTGGGGAAACGAACCTGAATACAGTAAGTTCCCTAATAATTTGAAATAAGATTACTTAGATTGTGATGTTGGCCTGAACATCATTTTTATCCACCTCGTTTCACCTGGCCTGATTAAAAAATAATAACGTTTCTCTGCTCTATATAAAGGTACAGTCTTGTACAAGTAAGCCGTTGGGTTGCTTGATATCACTGCTGCCATACTGATAGCTGATGAAACTGGGCAATAATAAGTTCAGCAAAGCGTCAACTGACTCAGGCTGGTTGATGCCCGGGTCCACAGAGCAGTGTCAGAGGTGGGCCGTCGGAGCCCCCCTGCTCAGGAGGAGATGGCCTGCTAATTAAAGCTTGTTTATTTAGCATTAGCCAAAGCCTTGCCCCAACTGAGGACACGTAGGCCTGAGGTCTGTGTTCTGACCTTGGATGGGTGGTGAATAGCAGCTGGTTGCTTGGAGTTAAATATAAGGGGACAGAAGCATATCGGCATAACCCCCTCCATGCCCCCCCAACCTGTCGCTCCTGTTCAGTCGGCACACAGTGGTCCCATGGTGACCAGTGTTTGACTGGAGCGGATTACATGTGTGCTGGAAGTCCCCTCACGATGAGGCCGCCAATGGTGTGCCTTCAGTTCAGTTTTACGCTGCTACAAACCTGTGTTGTGGCAGCGGTGACCAGGCAATGCGAAGCTTCCATCAAGTCTGACTACGATGTCAGGCAGGTGCTGATCATGTGACACTGAGCTGGGCCGACCATTGGACAGTGGGTTTTCGCCATATAATTAGCTTGACAATCAATTTTTAGAAGACATTTTATATAATATAGGGTATTTCCCCCTAAAATTTCTAGCTTTAAGTTGTTTTATACAGAATAAATGCCCACTTTTTTACGAGTATCTTGTCATTGTCGCCTTCGGTCTGTGTTCCTGTTCCTTTAATTTTAACACGGAGACCTTTAGACTTTCTAACTTTTTACAGACATCCTTCCTCTGCTCATAATGAACGGCATTAAAACACTGATAAGTTCTACATTGTCAAACGAATGTTCTGCAGTCTTTTAAATGGATCTGTAATGCAGGCTACTTCGGAAGTATAGAAGGTTCTAGAATGTACGTTTCAGGGATTTCTTAGGCCCCTTAGATTTTGCTAATCTACTTGTTTAAATTAAACTGTTAATTGAATATGGATCTAGGGTCTGGTTCTTATCTGCTTTTAATAACCTCAAATTTGAGTAGCGTCTGCAATGTGCAACCCATTCTTTGCTTAAAGAGTTTGGTTAAATGAATGATGTAGTTCATAAGGTAGTGTAATACCCAGCACAATGTTCCCCTGTAAGTGCAAACTTGGATGTGGCCACGGGTGGCGCTGGATGTAGAATACACCATGTCTCCTGCAAGGTGGGGGGGCGGCTCCTTAAAGTCCTGACCTGTTTTGCTCTGCTGCCTGCCAGTTATACCGGGCCATGTGACTCATATATAATTCTCAGGCCTGTATTTTAGCTCTCAACAGTCAAGTAAACTGTGGCATGTTTGCGGTTATGGCTCATTCGTTGGCAGTAAAGGGCATGTTATTTGGTCCTGGGGGCCCTTTCATCATCATGTGGTGAGGAATATGCCGTCCGTTATGCATTGCATAGAGCCCCCTTACGATTTTATTTTTATTTGTTTTTATTAATCCTGAACAGCAATAAGGGAACCTAGTATAAAGATATATA
>JAAGVU020000019.1:18076500-18088636 GCA_011763525.2 Mormyrus iriodes
GTGATCATTGCTACGCACAATAATAATGTACATTAGTAGTACATTAGTACAGGAGTACATTTTTTAACATAAAATCCCACCCCGCAATCTGTACCTCTCTCCTTCTCCAGAATAATGAATTTTAAATAAGAAATACTCCCAATCAAAGGCGATTGGTTCCAAGCTACAGCAACAGATGTAAACAACTGATTTTCATACTTTGCAGTGGCTGGCTGCTTCTGCTTAGCTTCCGAGGCTCTTAGTCAGCTGATTCATCTTGGTGTGTGGATCTGCTGGGGCTGGAAGCTTGGCGCACTCCCCCCGGAGGCCGAGGCATATCGACATGAATGCTGAATCTCCCAGGCATCACTCTGGATCTTCACCGGCTGCTTCAATTGCCCACCTGTCAATACAGCTTTGTGTCTACCATAGTGATGCACGACTATTTGCGGTTAAACAACCGCCTCGCTCATCCATCACATTTTGTTCCAGACACGCCAGGCCTCCGAAGACGGCTCTTGAGTTGGCCGCCTGGCTTCAACTTTGACCTCATAAGCCCTGTGTTGTTACAGCCAGAAGGAAAAGACATGAACTTTTTAAAGGCTGACCGTCTATAGCAGATACAGGAGCGAAGGCTGTAAACTCCAGAAGCAGGTAAACTGACGCTCCTCAGTTCAACACTTCAGAAAAGATTAGTAATTTTCCTCCTGGATTTAAAAATACGAGGAAGAAAATGTACGGTAAAAAAATAACTAAGCCTGTCTCTGGATAACTTCAGGTTTATAGCTCTCTATCTACAAAAAACAGAACGTTTAGAATCACTTTTTTGGGCTATGCAGTAAAATTTAGCTCATGAGAAAACATTGATTGCATTTCTGTTAAATAGCTACCATGGCACTGTATTTTGTTAGACAAGCAATTTAGAAAAAAATCCCGCTAAGTTACATTATTTAGGAAAAACTAGTAATTTCAAAAAATGCACAGAGGCTATTGAATCACAGTAACATCAATATGTATTAACAGACTGAACTGGCTATTTTGCTGATGTGTTTAGGAACATTTGAAAGGGAGCGAAAGGCACTGCTCCCGTACAGATTTTCATGCTAGATGGTGTAAAATGTGAGCAACGTTTCAGCAGTTTGTTGTTTTGTAGTCAGGCGGCTTGATCTGAGGCCCCCCAGACTCCCATGTGCTGGGTCAAGGTGGGGGCCACTGTCCAACAGAAACAATCCAGCAGAGTATCGCAAGCTAATGTGACCCTTGGCTCTATTCATTATTTTTGAGATGGTGCGGGGGGGGGTGGTATGTTGTGCTGTTATTAAAATTTTTACCGACCCCGATGAAGGTGTCTGCTTTTGCTAAACTTGGATAGGTTGTTCCAAAGTTCTATCCTAGTACTATCCTAAAATAACCCCCCTACATATATCTTTCACATTTAACTTATACTTTTATTTTTCACATTTTATTATTAGTGTTCTGACTGTTGTAATCCTGCAAACATATTTGGATTCTGAATTTTTGGCAGGAATTCTACTTTTAGGCGCTTCCCTTCCGTCTGCAAAAGCATGTGAGTGTTACGTAAGACAGTTTGACCTTTGGCTTAGTTGTATCTGTGTGCGTGCGCCTGCGTTTCTGTGTCTATGTTTTTGTGCGTGGGCAGATACACATGTGTACATACGAAAACTTATTCCGGCATCTTCTGCTCTCCCACTCACCCTTAGGGAGGTCGAGAGTTGCTAGTTTAAGCTATCCCATGGAGGAGAACAGGATGTATGAGGCAATCACATTGTCATATAACCAATGCAGCATTCTGGTCTTGAAGACCCCAGAATATTCAGCTGTGCTCACAAGGTGTACATCTTACAAATGGGTCACAAAAAAAAAATAAAAAATGAATACTTGGCAACTTGAAAGACAAAAAAATTTAAAGACATATGCAGTGCAGGTCTTTTCTGGGGCGGTGCTTCCAAACGAGGATTACAAGCATGAGTGAGAATCCTACAACAGACAACAGCTTAGGCGTTAAAAAAAAACGGGATTTCGCTCTTAATCCACTGAAAATGAGATGGGTAAAAACACCAGCAGCACGACTGCAGAAAGCAGCTATTTCTACTCATACAAGGATTGTGCATTAGAAGTAAAACGTAAGTCATTTATTTATTTTTTTAAATAAAAAAATAAAGATGACATGTAATGAGATGCTTAGCAAGTTCTCCTGTAATGGATCCAGAGAGGTTGACACCTCCTCTATAACATTAGACAGGAGCCTCCCGGATGACCTTCTCCACACACATGACTGCCTCTTGCTGGAGGCACGGCCAGGCTCTGGTTGTGCCCTGTAATCAAATGCAAATGTTGTGGCAAAGCAGCGAAGAAGCCCTGGCGACGCATCATTAGACCGCCTTTGTTGGGGGAGGGGGGTGAGTAGTGCTGATAATAATTGCCTTTTGGGTCAGCACCATTAATTACCTCGTAAAAAGGGCCACGGTGGTTCGCGAACACTGAGTTGATCCTCAGCGAAACCCCCCCCCTTTTTAATTATCCGACGCTTTTTTGTTAATTACTCGCCCTCGCCCCTCCCAGTGCGTTTCTGATAACGCCGACTCTCCTTGCCGGGCCTGTCGGTGGCGTCCTTGCTCTCCGCGTTTGGAGCGTCTTCAGCTGACTCACCAAGCCGTGCAGTGTGCTGAGTCAGGGCTGTGGCGGACACCAGGGCGAGATTAAAGGGGAGAGGACACAGAATTAAAGGCATAAATCTTTTTTAGCCATGAACACTTGCGCCCTTTTTGATTTTGGAGGTTGAAATGAGCATCCTTCACTTTCCAGCCACTTTTCGTGCAAGGCAGCAGGATCAATTAGCCCGAACCCTAACCTTTGACGATGACCATCTGCTCGCAGTCACTGGCTTATCATGGGTGTGACAATAGCTGCCAAATTATGGGGTTTGGCACAGTCGGGAAGGCGGCAGCCTCAGGAGTAATCCCATAACACACACACATATGTATTAGGCATCGCATGACGAAAGGGGTCTCGCCAGAGAACGGCTTCTTATAGATATATCAAGCACTTTGTAAATGGTTTCCAGGAGCCTTCAAAAGTCATAGCGATTACTGTGAAAGACAAAGGCAGGACAGCATATTCCATATGAAATATGGCAACTTTAATGGAAAGGTGTAAGCGTGGGGACGCAATGTACTTCCTCATGGTCTCTGGGGTGGGATAACTAGCAAATAAGCTTCAGGTGGGGCAGCTGTACCAGCTCAATTTGAGAACATCCCGTCTAATTTGCTTAGCAGAAAAGCGAGTCCAGTCATTCTCCTGGACGAGGAAGGGCGTTAGTTTTCATTCCGGGATTTAACTCTGGTCTGACATCAACCAGTTTGAAGACTTTAATTAAGAGCAGGAGAACCATGAACATGAAACACAGGAAGGCCTATGACTCATGCATTCTTTATATCTATATATGCATGCTTTATAATTTTAACAGCACCGTATTTAACTGGAAGCCACGTGAGGCTCATTTCCTCTGTAAACTGCGAAAGAAGGAAAAAATCACAATAGAATGTATTAAAGTATTATTTAGACTGAGCTGTGGAGTAACACAGGGCTATAAAGTCAATGAATAATTCCGGCTCCAGATGAGTATTAGTCTGGTTTAGAGTGGATTAAAACAATGCTTGTCCATTGCAATTACATTTAGCGCAGTATATTAAACCCAAAAAACATGAGCAATAGCAATTTGGAGCTGCTAAAATTGAAATAAAAAAAGATTTTTTTGTTCTGGAACATGTTATAGTGGTCTGTGAGTAACGAAATTGTTCTTCTTTTGGGGTTTCGTTGAAAGGAAGTCATGGTTCCATTACGTTTACCCAGGAGGCCAAGGGAGAAAACTGGCGATGATGTCATAGACAGAGGAAGAGTTTACAAGCAATCATCATTGGCTCATTTGGAGCTTCTATAGGATCTCACTTGCTAAAAACGCACCTTATAACCCCTCTCTCCCCAAATTTATTGATTACCCAAAGACAGGTCTTATGTAAAATGCCACACGAGATGCGAGTCACTTTTTAATCATGTTAAAAGGGGAACGTTTGCACCCCATCGGCAATTGTATCAGTGGAACAACCAGCTAATAAAATCCCTGTCTGTGTTAGTCTCTGTAAACTGCAGACGCAAAGTTTATTGGTGCCTGGAAACACATACCGCTGTCCTAAATGCTCCCATACTTTTAACTGCTGGGGCACAGCCAAGCACGGCTAAGGACAATTTGGCTCATTGCACTGTAGTTTATTTGGCCCTTCACCCGGCCATTGCATGCTTTTTGGTTCTTATATTTCACATGACAATTTACCTAATGTATCTTTTTCTCTGTGTGGACCATAGGCTATTAATCTTTATGGAGGCATCTAGTGGTGGTAGCACATGAATGGCTGTCAAAAGACAAAGTCATTTGCAGAATTTCGGGATGAGGCTCGGACTGAGTTTCCCAGGGCTTTTGGATGTAAGACAGGCCCCAAGAGGGAAGTCGGAAGGGTCCGTTAATGAGGTACGCTCTCGGACAATCAGTTCACTTTGTATCTGTCTGTTTCTGCATCAAGTTGAGGATACAATCACTATTCTGTCAGAGCCAAGGAGCTCCTGCAATGTCTGGTACCAGGTAATCTCTCTCTAGCACAAACCCCATCCATTCAGCATCTGACGGTGGGTCCGGCCTCTCTGCTTGTAATTGGAAGGCTGCCAGTTCAAATTCCTTCCTTGATAGAATGGTCACATCTCCGTTGGGCCCTTGACCCCCCCCAAAATACTCCAAGGAAACCAAATAAATGGCCTGACCCCGTGTTTGGACCCCAAGCTTCATTCTTGACTTTTTATATATGTATGATTATGTCTCAGAGGAGAGCAGGATAGGACTTACCAAAAGGCAGATTCCCACGTACTTACGCATATTTCCATCCCTCAAGGCACAGAACATACTGATCTGTCAAAGTCCTAGTAGCTCTGTGGCCATAAAAATGGCCATCATCCGAGACCTTCTAGGTTTATATATGCGGTGTGTAATGTGACGTAGCCCTTATTGCCTTAAATCCAGGTTATATGTGTGATGTTTCCTCCTTTTGCTAAGTCTCGAGACAAGTATGGGAGTTTGCGCCTTCTGTCTGAAGTTAGCAAAAATATAACCATTGCACTGTTAGCATCACCATGGGCTCTTTGTGGTTGTTAACATGTCATCTTATCATCAGTGAATGATGACTACAGGGACAAGGCCTCAGACGCAGACTTTTTCTGGTCCACAGCGCGTAGTGCTCCTCTATGCAGCAATCTGCCCCGACTGTTTCGGCTTCTGCACCAAGCGTGGAGAGCAGGAATCCCAGAGCGAGATCACAATGCCGGAAAAAAATAGACTACTTAACATGCTTGTGAGGGTCCGCCTTTCCTGTGCGTCCGTCTACAGAATAACACCAAAGCTCTGGACGCGAAACCAGTACAAATGACCAGTTCCTTTGTGCGTTGTGTGATGTGCTTAGATATATGAGTAAAAATAGGGAGATCAGTGTTGGGGAGGGAATGTGTGGGCACACGCGGGCCCGGGAGACGCTGATGTGCTAATGTCCTTTATAAACCAGCCCTTATTAGCATTAAGTGGAGCCTACTCTACATTTCAATAAAGCAGCACTGATCAATAACTGTCACAGCAGCTGACTGCATCTTATATTAAAATGGCTGTTCTCCTGCCAGTAGGGCTAAGTCACAGAGTCAGCAAAGCCCATAGATACTTCCTCACAGTGTATGAATGATTTCAAACACAAATATGGCTCTGTGTGCCTCACTTATGGGCACATTATTTGGTGCATTGTTGAAACAACGCAAATATTACCCTGAAAGGAAAGCTCTGGTTTTGCTGCCAGGTTTAGCTGACTGTGACTGAGGATGTGAGGTTTGGCAGCCCCCCCTCGCCCACCCCAGGGTAATGATTGACCGGCACACTCAAGCAGGCTGGGTCTGGCATGCTAACTCTCCTGCCAGTTTCTTTTTTTTGAATAACATAATTTACCTCTGATTGGTTCCTGTTGGATTAAACCAGCCAGTGACTGACAGAGCACAGGAGTCCCACCCACTGCGGGTTATATTGCCTCACTTTTCCCATCACTGACTGCTATGAGTCGTTCTCCCTGAGGAAAAGCACATCTAGAGATGTTTCTGTCATCGGGCGTCATTGGCAGTAGCTGTGTAATTCATGCTGTCCTTATTTTCTCCTAAAACGGAGGGAAGGAACTCAAAGGCTGAAAGGAAAAGCCTTTTAGGTCGACTCGCATCTCGACGGCATTAGATGAGGGCCCTGCACACGTTCAGGATGTTTTCCCACCTGACACCTTGTTTATAGTGCATTACTGCCTTTAGCTGTCCTTGGTGTCCTTATAGAATGAAATAAAGATGTTTAAAGCAATATGTGATAGTGCAGGATTAGATCATTAGCTCATGGCCGTGGCGTTTTTACCAAACACTGTCCCAGGAGGTTGGGCACGTGCTCGTCCCTGCAGGCTTGCCAGAAGCCAGCCTGCTCTGCTCATGCGTACTAGCGATGTGAACAGTGTGCACATTTTTAACAGTGGCAAGAAAGGCGGGGCACTATAAAGAAGGCAAACATTATGTGTGGTGAAGATTTCTGTAGAAGCTGGTAGAGGAATAAGCCAGAGTCTGCTGACAGGGCCGCAGACTGTCCATCCTGTAATTGGAGGTGTGTTAAACAGTGATGGAACCTAGCTCAGATATGACTCATTCTTACCTGCAGGAAATGGTATGAAAGTCAGGCTGGTTGTAGTCATCTGTACTATCGCAAGGAAAATTGGGAATATAAGAAATGTAAAAAGGTATGATGTGATTAACAGATTATGTTATAAAATGCCCTTCTCACTCACCGGTCATCATAATTTTCGTCTCTTCCTGGTCAGGGTCGTGGTGACAGCAGGTCAGACCAGACCACTTTTTCCATCATCGCTGACTAGCTCATTCTGGGGATCCCTAGATATTTCGAAGCCGGCTGAGACATATAATCCCTCCAGCGTGTTCTTGGTCATCCCCGGGACTTCCATCCCTTGGCAGCCAACCAGATGACATCCTTATAAGATGCCCAAAAAGCCTCAGTGACTCCGCTCAATCTGGAGGAACAGTGGCTCTATTTTGAGGTCCCTCCGGATCTCCTAACTGCTTACCCTGCCACAGAGTCCAGCAACCATGTGGCCAGCTGTATCTGAAACCTTGTTCTTTTGCTCTGTACTCATAACCAATGACCAACAGGTGAGGACATGCAGATAGTTTGCCCAGTAAATGGCGAACCTCTTTTGCCTTTCAGTTCACCAGCACAGACCTCCTCATTGCCTCCTCACAGAACCAATCCTCTTGTCAATCTCACATTCTCTATTACCATCACACATGAACTCAAGGTTCTTTAACTCAACCATGTAGGCCAAACCATCCCGCCTCACCTGAAAGGAGCAAACTACTCTTTTTGAGAATATACCATAGCCTCATTTCATAGATAGACATATTTAGAACACTCTGGGGAACAGTTAATATTCATAAGCCTGGCTAATTTGGTTTGGAAAGAGAAGACAGTCTTATACATGCATTATAACAGTTTTAACAGACCCAGGACACGGAGGAGCGATTATGTCTCTCGGCCGGCCTGGGAACGTCTTGCTATTCCCCCGCAGGAGCTGGAGGAGGTGGCTGGTGAGAGGGAGGTCTGGGCATCTCTGTTTAGACAGCTGCCCTCATGACCCAACCCCAGATAAGCAGCAGATAATGGATGGATGGATGGATGGATGGATGGGACTGTTGACAATCAGCAACAGCAGATGGGTTTTCATCTGTCCTCCTCCGTTAAGTTTTATGTTGATTTTGGGAGGGGCTACATAGTTGTCACAGCACCCCACAAAACGTCAAACCTTGACACAACAAAAACAACACTGGAGCTGCGGGTATGTCACTGCCCAACCCAGAAGACTGTGTGAATTTCTGTAACGTGGTTAAAAATAAAATGCCCCAATCTCTCAAACTATGTTTGTCGTGATCTTGTGGTATTAAAGATAAGTCATCGTGTGTAGTTCACCTCTTTAGTGTAGCTGTGTGTGTATGAATTCCAAGTATCTATTTTGAACATTGTTACCAAGACCAATATCCTTAGTGTTATGAATAGTAATTACAGCAGCAGCATTCCAAGGTATTGGCATTTTCCCGCTTTTACTGAACCTGTCCTGTTGCCAAATGGCAGCCAGGCATCCTGGGAGGGGGGTGATGCTGTGTGTTGGAAGTCCTAAGTGCCACGGCAACAGCCTCTCTGCAAAGCGTACAGGAGCCGATCAATATCGCGCTGCAGCAGGGGGCATCGGTGCTGCTGTCATTCGCGCTACAGGTGATCCAGCCTGGCAGCAGTTCAGCTCTGCTTCCGAGCCAAAGGCATAGAGGATTCATTAACACCACGCACCGCTGTACGCCTCCCTCCTCGGGCCTCTGCGTCTTGGCTTAAGTGATTACCCTTCCGGAATCGCTCCCCTCCACGCGCGTCTGCATCCACCGAGCTCTTATGAATCACAGATTCTGGGTAGTCGACAGAGTTCTTATGTACCAAAGGGTGTGTTGCTGGCCCTGCCGGCAGGAATGCACAGTGAGGGTGATTGGCGTTATGTACATGTTTGTGTTTATACCGTTTGTGTGTGGCCCCGCCTCACTGGTAATATAATGAATTCACTCTATTTTTTCCCCTCAGTACATTTGTGGAGCTTGTCTAGCTTCACACATTACAGCTCTGATAACACTATCGTGATTTTTTTCAGACCGGCATCATCCTGTCGAACTATGGCATAGCATGGGATGTGTTTGTGTGGGGGGTGGGGGGTGGTTCCTGTCAAAAAAGCCTCAGCTGCAAAGAAGCTGATAATGAGGGCCTGATTTGCGTGACATATTAATCATCTGGTTATTGAGCTGCTGTGGCGCCCCCTGGGAATATAACCTCTAAGGCTTTTTAAAAGTGGTGGAGGGCCAACCTTGGCCGCAGGGGAGATACCCATTGGTGAATCTCAGCATCATTCTGCTCACTTTACGATGAGGAAAGCAGCTTATTTTTTATGTGTATAAAGCCCAGCATAATGTCTTAATTTCACAATACACACAGTACCAATTAGTACTTTTATCACAGCCTCTTTTAATTCTAAAGCTATAATAAGACATCGTCATTTGCAAATTACGAAATGTCACGTAATTGTTTTGTGGCCATGTAAACATCACAACTACACATAACTGTCGTCACATTCCTGGACCATTTAACATTACACCAAACATCGGTACGATGGTAACTGTTGACAGATAGAGAATTCAAGCAATGGCAAGATAAAAAACACACACACGAAAAAACTAGTCCACTTATTTCCTAGAAAGACAACAACTGTTATGAAATGGGTTGATGTCACTGTGTTAGTAGCACTGGAATTTCCATAATCGTTTGCATGTACCTGGCTGAGAGACGCTTTTATTTACTCAGTGCGTACGGCAGACAGTACAGTGCGTTTTGTGACATTCGTGAACACAGTGCAAGAAAGTGCAACATTTATAAGATGCTTCAGTCACACTTACTGGGTGGTTCACCAAGTGGAGGCACATGTTTAACGAGCTCAGTTCAGCCCAAAACTAAAGATGCCCATCAGAGCCCACGTCAGCTGTGAACGACCCTGCCCACGTGACCTCCTACATCAGGTGAAAAAGATCATGTCGCCCTTCAGGGAGACTTTGTGAAAGCCATAAGTACGTTTGTCCAAATCTAGTATTCAGCTCATCAAAACACCATAAAAAAGATGGAAGCACCTTCCTCTCCACAATTTACGGTAGGTACAAATACGAAGGTTATGGGCTGTGTGCAGTCAAGGAGGTAAACAGAATGTTTAACCATATTGAGTTCTTCTGTAGATAAGGTAGGTCAAGGTTACAAATATTTTATCTGTAACAAAAAAAAAATATCTGAAGAAATCGTACGAGCTCAACATCTGTTTTCCCACACGCTTTTTCTGAGTCTCTCTGAACTGCTAATTTGGTACAAATGGGGTGAGGAAAATTAGACAGAAGATATGATAACTAAAATATTAAATATGCCTCCTTTAGGCAAAAAAGACAGATTTTATGAGCCTGCAGACATCATTTTTGGAATTTTGTCTTTCAGTTCTTTATATTCTCATTTACAGACCATAATAAGCAAATGAGAAGAGCCTCAATTAGTGTTTTATGTGTTACATGCACAAAATAAAGGCATGGTGGCACAGAGTTTGACTATTCGCCGTGGCATGATATGTGTGTGGAGTTTGCATATTTTGCATGCCCCGTGTCGTCATGGCTTTTCCCCCAGGTACTTTGGTTTCTCCCCACAGTCCAAAAACATGCCTAGGTTAACTGTAATTAACGAATTGCTCATAGGTGCGAGTGAATGGTGCGTGAGTGTGCCCTGCTATGGCACTCCATCCAGGATTGTTTTCTGCCTTGTGCCTATAGGCTCAGCCCCCCCCCGCCACCCTGAATGGGACAAGCGGTTGTCGAAATAACAGCAAGCACAGTACTGAAACCAAACTAAGACACAGAGGTTAATCGGAGCGAGATTTTGAAGGACCACCTGGAACATGAATTCACCTGTAACATCACGTTATAGTCTTAATAAAAAACATATTGTATTTTTTGTTTTTGGGTTATTTAACCATTGGCCCCAGGTGAGGTCCTGAGTTGATTGGTTTTGAGAACATGTAAACCTGAAACTGCCGCTCACTAACGATTCCCCAAGCAAATCTGTAGGAGCTTGAGCAAATGTAATAAGAATGGGCAAGAATTCCAACATTTATCCAAAAATTATTTCAGATATTAAGCACAGGAGTTTGACTACCCATTAACTCACTTTCTATAACTGCTTGTCCAATGTAAGCCTGAAGCATATTCCAGAAGGCAAAATGGTATGGATTACTCTGTGGTTGAGATGCCAGTCCATCACTAGATCAATAGCCAGAGGCAAGCTTTGAATCTCCGATCTGCCCGATCCATAGGAAGATATCAGGCTACCTAGAAGAAGCAGAGAACATACTAGCTGCATGTGCAGAGGACTGAGATCAGGAACTGAGGCCAAAAACATCTAAATTGTCAGCAAGTTCAGTTTATAATAATATTTCCATTAAGAAAAAAACTATATTTATAATTTTCAACAGCGTAAAACTGCTAGAGACAAGCATCAAGCAGGAAATGTGCTTAAATTTGAACTTTTCCCACACAGCCTGAAGTATGATTTTGTATATTATTATTTTTAAATGCATCTCCAACTCTGGCATGTTCAGTGTGGACCCTGCCAGCTGGAAACCTGATTTAACAATTTACAGAGCTAAAGGGATAAAGAACTGCTTGGCACTGACAGGAAACTTTCCACCAAATTGTTCTGCAAATTATTATGTTTTCACTAGCAAGCTGCAGTCTGTCTGCATTAAAACTTTTATGGTCAGAACTTTTAAAAACCAAAAGTCATGTCAGCCACATTCGAAGGGAATAGAATATTTCAAGCCACCATCTCGCACCCGGTAGTGATAATCCTGTTATATATGTCAGAGCACAGTGTGTAAAGCTCTTAATAATCCTGTTTGTCGAAGACCACCAGCCTCCATGATGGTGTGTGGTTCAGTGGGTCGGGGCATGTGTCTGTGATTGAAAGATTGCCAGTTCATCTGCCCAGGTCAGCAGAGTGATGTCACCGTTGACCCCAGGTGCAAAGCCCTTAACCCTAATCGGTCCCGGCACTGGCTGACTCGGCTTTCTCACGAAACGCACGTCACTTTGAATGAAAGCGTCTGATAAGTAAATGTACAAACATAACTGAGAGTGTTGCTTTGACCTTCTCTTAACTGCTATGTACCAGTTTTAGGATCCAGAGTTTCATGAAAAACGAATCACTTTAACCATGTGTTTTATATGTTGTTATATTATTGTGATGATATTATTCATAATTATTTTTATTAATGCTAATTTTAAATCTGAATTAGGTGAGATGGATGGATGGATGGATGGATGGATGGATGAAACCTTCATTGTCTATTTTATTTGAGGATTCCTGCACTGTAAACATTCAAAACTGTAATCAACA
>JAAGVU020000019.1:18092297-18102387 GCA_011763525.2 Mormyrus iriodes
TTCGGCCCAACCGACCAGGGAGCGCCAGAGCGCCAATCTCCGTTGGGTCGCCCCACGGGGGGGGGGGGGGGGGGGGTGTTATTTTAATAATAAAAAAGTGAATCTTGCCCTCAGCTTGGTGATTCAGTTTAAGACAAGATTGGGGTTGGCAACAGAGGATGAAAAATATTAGCCATTGATTTGTTCTTTATCAGTCTTAATGCCATTTTTCATGACACTGGGATTGTGTGGTGATTATTTCTTGACTGCATAGAGCAAATTGTTCAGTCTGAATAGCTGTTGAGGGCACGCGTACCTGTCCTTCATAATTCAATAAGAGTGTTGAATTGATGGGAATCCGCATGTATAAATGACGAGCGGTCTTCAGACGGCCGTCCAGGTAAAAATCGACACACAAGAAAAAGACTGGCCTGAATTAAAGCAGACAAGCCCGTGTCCCCCATTCCTGCCCCTACCATGTGCCCTTCTATATTTATTATCCAGCAGGGGAATCGAAGTCTGTCTTTTGCCCTACTATCTCGCATCAAGATTGGCCTGTGATAGCGCCTGAGTCATTATGGCTGGATGATAGTGCCTGGCCCTCTTTAGGATTATGGGTGATGAACATGCCTCCATATGTATGTTGGAGGCAGCACAGCAGCCCTCCCCCCTTGTGAGTTCATGGTGATGGCTATGGGGTAGAATATTTAGCCATTTACTGCCTCTTAGTCAAGAGCATGAAAATGTTATGGGGTGATATTTGACCCACGTAACAGGAAAGAACTCATCTCTCCTGAACATCACACATGAGCTACCAGGTGCTATAAACAGCAATTTGGAAATGAAAATGCACCTTCAAATCTCTGAAATTCAACAATGACAACAGCTGGACACCAATATAAAGAAATATTTTGTAACGTCAGACCCTCACGATAGAATAACCAATAGGAGGCATTTTGTGCAGCCTCCCATCTTTTCCATTTGTAATTTATTGATCTATAGATTAACTGGGAACAAAATATATTATAAAATCAATAGGTCACACATTAAAATCAATAGGTGACACATTTCGTCATTGTGGGGATGCAGCGTATTGGCCACTGGGGGTTTGTTTTACTCGATTGCAGTGGCTCGTTCCTCCGAGTGCCAGAGTACATTGACCTTGTGGGCCTCCACAGCCTTGTTTAAACGTAAATTCATAGCACAAAACGCATCAGTAAAATACACTTCGAGGCGCACCTGAAGCAGGAGGCCGTAGCTCTGATTCTACCACTAAACTGATTGAGAGTTTTCCATTGGGACCCGGAATAATGTGACTTCTAATCCAAATAGCGGCCTCAATTAAATATTTATGTGGTGAGTGGAACCCACTGTTCCTGGAGTTCTCAGTACTGATCAAAATTGCTCTGCAAGTTCCTCTTCCACTTGCACATATACAGTTCCTTGCTTTCCAAATTCAACAAATTCCACCTCTTTATATAGTTTCCTTACAGCATAACATTTACAAGAGCCCAGACAATCGTCTAAATATTTCTTCTTATGTATGTAGGAAAAGCTTATATAGCATATAATGCTTTAAGGACATATTTTTCATTTCTACATAACACAAAAAAGTCACTAGACTAAGCGCAATATAGAAATGTATAATTTATTGTTGCTCTGGTAAACTGCTGATAATTATACCTAAAGCACACTCCAAATATAGTCAGAATGTCTTCTCAGACTTGCTATCCCCTGTCTGAACAAAGGGGGCCCCCCTGGTCACCGCCTTAAATCAGACACCAATGCGGTGGATTTCACTACAGAGTTTGCCATTACTTATCACAGACGTTGACAGGCCCAGTTCTGGACCCAGGATTTATTTCAAAGGGTAACAGATGTGGACGCAGCAGAAAATAGGGTCGGCTCCCTACAGCGAGCGATGCACTATTTCATCACCCTGCTCCCCCGAACAGCCGAGCTCTTCACGAAACCAGAACAGAGAAACTTACGAGACTTCCTTTTAATCAGTATTATAAACACAATTCAAGTTAGTCTGACTTTTTACCAGTTAACTTTATTTTCATATATTTTTCATTGGTGCTAACGTATTTTTTTCCTGTTTGTATATGACTATGCATGAAATTTTGTTGTGAATTATGTAAAATTCATATTCTGCACCCAGATTGGCCTCAGGGCTTAATTTTTTCTGCTTCTTTTGTGTTTGCATGTCTATCTTGGTTGTGTATATATTTTTTTCTTTCAATGTGACCGTCTCTTGCTTTTGTTCAGATTATAGGGACAGAGCTCTGGCCACTTGATGCAGGCATATGTCATATCTCTGCCTGTCATGGCCCTAAAAAGCCACACCTGATACTCGTTTATCCCTCATCTTATTTATCGTTCCTAAACCTCGTGTGGAAATCACTCTCAACTGTCTCTTGGTAGCCCTTCGTTAGTCTTTGTATTACCTGTTTGTCTCATCATCCCCAGTCCGGTCATCAACGTTGAACCTTTGTGTTGTCTGTCTGCTGCCCTCCCTTCCTCTAGTCCTCCCATTTCGATCCCTTGAGATCCTGCTAATTTCCAGGCTCTGTTCACTGAGTCCAATAAAACCCCTTTTGTTTTGCTACAACGCCTGTCCCTGAATCCTTTGCCCTGTATGTCATGAAAACATCTTAAAAGTCACAGGACAACATGAAAATGCAGCATTTGCCAAAAATAACAAGATTGCAATAATAGTCTTGTAAAAATATAACAAAATATAAGAGTTAATCGGTGTGTGGACTGCAATTAATTTGTGCCAGTCTAAGTAAAACGAGGTACTATGTTTTCTCACCATCAGTAGTAGAAGAGTGAATTTAAATATCTTGCATCTTGCACTTAGAAGTGACAGAGGAATGATGTATCATTCCCAAAAAAGTCATGACCCGTGATCATTCCACAGAATGTCTGTACCTGCCTGCATTATTGTCATGGAGACGGTTTTCTTTGCACATTCAGCTCCATCTCATATTTACACCTTCCTGCATGTATTCAAGTGTTTCTCAGTCCAGTCCTCGAGGACCCCCAGATGGTCCACGTTTTTGCTCTCCCCGAAATTGCCAGGGAATTGGGAGAGAGCAAAAATGTGGACCGTCTGGGGGTTTCTGAGGACTGGGTTGAAAAACCCTGATTTATTCGCCACACGGGGATGTGCCTTTACTGGCATTGCGTTTTTATGAAACCTGCCCTGGGTCATGATGTCAAAACGGTAATCAGTTACGGTAGATGATCTCCAAAGGTACGGCAGTTAGCTGCGGTATTAGTAAAAAGATTACGCGCGCGCGCGAGAGAGAGAGAAGTAGGCGATTTAAGATGTTGCTTCAGTCTTGCCTGAAGACCAGGTGCTAGAAAAAAATATATCCTAGCAGCCAAGAAGGCTGTTTTGTACCCTTTCTGTGAGGTAGGGGGCACTTAACCTGAAGGAGGATCACGGTGTGTCTTTATTATCAGGGAAGAGGAAATGAGAATGTAAATAAAATGGTTTGAAAGTGCATACAAAACACTTTGTGTGCCCTTGATGGGTCTGCGTGGCTGAAATGTCGCTGTTGCTCTATGGAAGTTGACAGCATCCGATAGATATGCGCGTGGGTCCTTGCATACGGAATGAAGGAGCACGCCGCAGGGAGAGACCAGACGATGTTGTGTTCTTTTGGAAACCGTGGTCTTAAATGCCAATCGGACAGTAAAAAAAAGATGCGGACACAGTGTTTCTGTGCGGGGCGTACCGGATCCACGGCGAGGCCTCAGCGCAAAATGTCACGCTCATTCCTGTCCACTGCAGCACATCAGCGCACTGTCCCTCCCCCACCTCCTGCAGCCGCTCCAAAAGGCTCCCGCGTGACAGTGACTCGGCTTAATCTTCCGCCGTGTCACAGACTTTATGGCACCGTGCGTCTCGCTGTCATAACCGAACTGCGGCATTTAGGGCAGGTGCGTTCGGTGTGCGCTGTGAGTTCTGCTGACGCCTCTGTAAATACAAAAACAAACCTTCTCAAACTCGAAACTGCGACGCCGGTGCGGGTGAAAAGCATCGCCTTCTTCTCCCAGAAAGAAAATAAATACACGAGCAATGGTGCCAAATGTGAAGAATTTTCTCGACATGTGCAAATCGTAAACCACCGAACCGCCTCCTAAACCTGTCTGGCTTTTCAGTTTTTTAAATTTTAATTTCGCAGATACAATGGTCCAGCCCAGATTGCAGTTGCATTAAAACGTAATGAACACAGCAGTATGGCTGGGTAATTTGTAATGATTGTGGCCATTCATCAAAATTATCCTTGGTCAGAGCATAAGTTAAGCATATTATGAAATATTAAGCATGGCAAGGGCATAATTGGATTGCAATTATACAGGATCCAAGTATAGAAGAGGTTAGCAGGTCATGTCACTGTAGGCTCAAAGACAAAGTCAGCATCTCCTGATGTTATACTGATGATTTCTCTAAAACCCGACTTCACTACTAACCAAGGTGACTCACAAATGTCAAAGATAATTTATCATGTCCCACGTCACAGAGTGAAATACAAATTATAATAACCTTTCATAAGTCATTTGAGTGAGTGATGCTGTGATTTAATACCATTACAATGGATATCACAAAGGGAACAGATGGGCAGAGATAAAGTCATGAATGGAATGTAAAGGATTGTAATATCTAAATACTCCACTTTCCCCCCATATTATTTCATCCTGTTTCAATTTATAACATCAGATTACATTTTCAGATGCAGTGAACCAAACTCCCAGAAATCCCAATTACATTATTGCTGTGTTTTTTTTCCCTCTTTAATTTAATAGCGGCGGCCCCGCTCTGTGTGCCATGTGCTGTACGATTATCTCGCTTGAGCCACATCATGGATCATTGCGTTTGCTACAATCTGTACATTAATGTGTGAAACGGATTTAACAGAAATTCTAACGTGTCGAATGCCAACCACACATTCGAACTCTTTTCCTGTGTGGTTAACCAGCCTTTTCAAAATAATAATAATAATACTAATAATAAGAATCACAAAAGTACATTTAAATTGCTTTTGAGCTCTGGATAAAGCACAGTAAAAAATATATATTTAATACCTGACAGCTTGGGATGGAACTGAATAAGGATAATATATATAGGAACTGTAAAGCATGTCATAAAATTTAAAGCAACTGTATATATCTGTGGTTAATTTGTTCTGTACTGCAGCAGAGATGTATCTCTATATATGTATTACTTCTATAAAATAAAATTCACTATGAGTCAAACGTACATTTTTCTTTTGCAGATTTCAGATCTTCAGATTCTCCCTAATCTTGAACAGCCCCTAAGCATTGTGAGATCTGTAAGTACTATTTATTCCTGTAGGACATCTCCTGTGTCTTGGGTGTACTAGACATAGACACTGGCCTGTTTCGCAAATTCATAGCTGGGTAAAAGTTACATTTTAACCATATTTGAATCTGCTAAGACTTCTCAGGTCCAGCCATATCAGAAAATCAGCTTTGCACTTCAGAAACATCATTTACATCAACACAACTGTAGAGTTAAAAATGACATTATTGTCATGCTGTCGAAAGCTGCAGTTTTTAATGCGTTTTGTGACTCCAAAGTGATTCTCCCTGGTCGAGCAATGCCTCCCGATGCAAGCAACGTGTGCTGTTGATTTTAAAGATCTTTTCTGAATTTAAATCTACAAGACACCATGTCGCTCCATGTAGAGGCAGACTGAGAGACCTTGGGTTCTGTTAGATCATTACTGGACACGCTTCAAGGCCTGACCTGGCCTAGCTAGGGATATCGTGGAGTTTTAAACAATAGTATTGCCTTGGACTATCATTCTTTTTACCGAAACAAGGTCTGGGTGTTTTTCATTTTAGTTAAACTGGTTGAACCCTGTTATTGTGCATCTGGGATCTCAGCGACTGAGTGCATGTGTGTGTGTGTGTATATATATATATATATATATAAAATTTATTTTTTTTTCCAGGGGCAAATTTGACCTTTTTATGATGGGGGGGGTTTCATTTTCTGAGAGATGTGCATAACGGGCTGTGAGTTTCCTCCCACTCGGTATCCTGGAGCCTCATGTTGCCAGTTATTTATTTGTGAATGATGCTCAGACCTACATAGCACTGGCATCACCCCTGGCATCACCCCTGCCCAGCCCCTGGCATCACCCCTGGAATCACCCCTGGCATCGCCCCTGGCCAGCCCCTGCCCCCTTTGCCATAGACCAGTGTTTCCCAATCCGGTTCTCTGGAATCCGCAGACGGCCCTCGTTTTTGTTCCCTCCCAGCGCCCTGAAATGTGAAATGCCTGGCAGGAAGCTGGGAGGGAGCAAAAACGTGGAGCACCTGGGGGTCCCCATGGACCAGGCTGGGAAATACTGCCATAGAGGGGTAACTTTTCTTATAACCCTGTTAAACTGTCAAGTCCGTCTCAGGTGGCTCACCGCCGTGACCTGAGATGCTCCTACACTGTGATATCCTTTAATAGCCTTATTGACAGCTGTGTTACATCGACCCTATAGTGCACTGTGCAGAGAGGCAATCACCAGAGTGTGCGGCTTAATCGAAGCTGTCATTAAAAACCTGCTGCATAATCACAGGGCAAATCCCATCTGCATGCTTTGTAATTTAAGGATGAAATCTGCCAAAGCCCGACACGAGCAAGCAAACTCCAGACAGACCAAGCCAGTGTGAGGATCAAACCCCCAGCTACTTGTGTGCGAGGTCACAGCCTTCCCCTCTGAGCTGGCCTTCGCTCTTTGGCATTTATGTAAATATGGGACGAGAATATTTGCTATACATTAATTGCCCCTTCATAATGCATTCCTTTTGCATTCTTAGAACATTCATAAGCAGCTTGTAAGTATACCTAAACAGCTTTAATATACATCGATAAGAAACATTACATAATAATTACAAACATTAGAATCGTATGTTTGTTATTAATGTTATTAATTGTTATTAATGTATATGTATATAAGCTTAAAGTATGCTACAATGTTAAAGTTTACTTACAATGCTGCACATTAAGGTTCTGTGAATGCGTTCTGAAGGAGTACTGAATGTTCTGTGAATGCATTATAAAGGTATTATGAAGGTGCAGTTAATATAAAACGTTACTGAACATTCAACTCTGTGAAAAGAGTTTATCTATAATATTGCGTTTTATCTCCTGAAACAATTTTGAAAGTGGTGCTATAAAGTCATGGGTAACACTTTACTTGAGGGGGCACAAGTAACTTATAGTAACTTAGTTACTACTCAAGTACAAATATAGTAACTGCATGAAATACATAAATCGT
Organism: Mormyrus iriodes; assembly: GCA_011763525.2. NCBI lineage: Eukaryota > Metazoa > Chordata > Actinopteri > Osteoglossiformes > Mormyridae > Mormyrus > Mormyrus iriodes. Next base: position 18,099,593 of record JAAGVU020000019.1, read on the forward strand.
TATAAATGATTAATGATGAACCAACATGTGATCAGTATGTAATTAACACTTAGTTTCTGGTTAATTAATAGATTATGTAAGAGTAAAGTACTACATTATTTGTTCCCCCTCAACTAAAGTGGTACAAAGTCATGTGTCACATTAAGTACTCAATCAATCAATTAATGCTTCGCCTCACTGGGTGACACTATGGCTTGGTAGGTCCTTGACACTACCAGGGTTGTGGGTTTGGATCCCGCCCCTTCCTTTTCACCTTTTTTCACCCTGTGTCATGTAGGCTTCCCCACATACTTCTGCTTCCTCCTGCACTGCAGAGATATTCAGGAAGGCTCACGGGCATCTCAAAGTTTCCCATACTGAATGATCCTGTGTGTCTTCCCATGGGCTGGTGTCCCATCCCGAGTGTCTCCCAGCTTGGTGCTGCCTGGGATAGACACCAGGTGTCCATGACTGGGATAAGCAGTTGGAAGCTGGATTGACTTTTTCCTTTTCCCCATTTTAGTGCCTGAAGAAATTTCAGCGATTAGTCATAAAGTTGCAACATGCTATACAAGTGAAATCCCCAGAAGCCTCCTTGGGTTTCATTTGACATTTGTACTTAGATCTGAAACCGTAATAGCAATAATAAACATGAACCAAGACATTAAACTGGATTAAGCTAAATCTTTTAGCAGCAAACACAAAAACAGCCGCCATGTTCCACTGTGTTGAGCCACATGGTTCTAACCAGCAGAGCTTGACCCCTGAGAGGGCATCACAGTAAGAGCTAAATCCCGTGTTTGATAGGAGATCCCCACAGTCAGAGTGGGCCCAAGTGGATCTATGTCTTCCACCAGCATGGATTGGAATTCAAGCCACATTACACATGCTGAGTTTAGGATGCCTGGTGGGGGTAGAGAGCCCCTTTATTTAAAAAACTAGAGGGACCAGTGCATGTGGAAGTGAGAAAATTGGTACAGGAGCAGTTGGTGACAGATATCCAGCTTGTGTCATAACCCAAGCATCAGCCACGCTGCCCCTCGCTGGCACTCTATCGGGTGTCTGAGTGACAGCTGATTAATGGAGTCCTACTTCCACGGATGATTTCAGGCCCTTCCCACAGAGCCTCATAACAAATTCATTAACAGCAGAGGCCAAGACACCCACTTTCCCCCACCTCTGGAAAGTCTGGAAAGTTTGCCATTCATCAGTGTTGTTTAAATAACCTCCCACCTACAAAATGACACTCGGGTGAATCTTTCCTGACCCATAAACCCCGCCCACCCCACCTCCACAGGGGGCACGGGACACTGAGCTGAATGACTTTGGTCTGGCTTCTGCCTTCAGTGCTGACAAGGGAATATTTCAAATTGCACAAACCTTTCTCTATCCCAGCCTGATTCATGGTTTCCTCCAGCCAAATAGTGAAAATCAGACTTATGAATATATTATTATTACATTAAGAACAACAGCATGTGCAAATGGATACATATTTAACTAGGAGACAGATAAGATTGTTAAAATACACATCTGAACAGAAAATGGTCTGAGCATCCTATAATGCATAGATAGCGGAGAATGTGATTCTTATCCCTATTCATCATTCTTAGACATGCTCATTGATTTCTGCAGGAATATAAAGTCTAGTGACAGGAGAGGACCTACATCTGTGGACAAAATCTATGCACGCCTTTCCGGAATATTTCGAATTTGATTAATGGGACATTTGACTGTTCTCCATGAATCAACAGCCTGTATTGCTAATACTTCCAAAATGGAGTTGCGGACTTTGAAACTGGTGCAGAGATTATGCAGACGTTTTACGGGTGTTCAGATTTTTCTAGAGAATTTGAAGTACATGGGCAACGTTTGTAGAATTAGAGCCATGTAAAACTTCCAGAATGCAGGACCTTGTCTGCCCCGTTCAAATGCAGCTCAGCCTCGAATTTGACAGAAACCCATGATGGATGGTTGTTTTGTTTCATTTATGACATACGATGGAAAAAAACACAGTTTGACTGAATGGAAAATGAAAAACATTTTATGAGCATCAACACAGACATGCCAATTCGATATGGGATTTTTACAGATGGGTCTGTTAGAATATGGCTGCTGAAAGCTTTAGAACTACATTACCCAGGATACCACGCTTTCTCTATCACATGGCAATAGTGTCAATTAATAGTACTTTTCCAAACAGCTGCTATTTAAAAGCACCATTGGGGGTATAGTGCATTATGTGGAGTAAGGGAAAGGTTTGAGATGAAGATGCTATTGGTTTTATGGAGTCATGAACCAGCCAATCAAACATGTGGTGTAATAAATTGGAGTATTTCATATTTATGCATCCCTTATGGATTATAAAGAATGTCACATGAAGGCATCCTTTGTGGGCTTTGCTTTGTTTTATATTACATAAGTCTGATTCCACAGCATTATATTGTATCTCTTGCCTCTGGGTTGTCCAAATACAGCGAATCTCCCCTTGTACCACCTAGAGGGGCCCTACTGCTGACTCTAGTCCACTCCTGTGATTTCATCATGCTCATATCAGCTTTATGACTGCGCCTCTATTCAGAGCCTCCATTACGGTGATTAAAATGCGGAGCCGCAACAACAACAGTAGGCAGAAGATGGATAGGCAGGTTATGGCGATTAACAAGAAGAAAGAGATACTTCATACAGGATTATGTACTCAGTAATCCTCGTATACATTTGCTACCTATTAATTCCCCACCAAGTCTTTTCCAATTAATTTAGCCCCAATAATAATAATAATAATAATAATAATAATAATAATAATAATAATAATAATA
>JAAGVU020000019.1:18102487-18123067 GCA_011763525.2 Mormyrus iriodes
AGTCTTTTCCAATTAATTTAGCCCCAATAATAATAATAATAATAATAATAATAATAATAATAATAATAATAATAATAGTGAAAGCTGAATATGAATAATGCTATGTACCTTGTTCACAATGTTATTTAGATTCAGTTTCAGTTTAAGTATCTGTTTGTAGGCTACATGTGTAACTTCCCTCAACGTGCTCTGTGTAGTTTAGGATTGGATTCTCATATGAGGGACCTCACTGAACTAGAAGCTGTGTGAGATATTGAGCTTTTCAAAGTGTAGCGTGACCTCATGCCTTGCCTATGGATTGGGATTTGGTTCTGGGCATAAGTATTACTCTGGAATATTGGTGACGTGTGACCGTTCCTCAGTCACATATCATGCTCTTTACCTGATCTTCTGGATCTTGATTGATGAAGCCATAACTCTCTTGATCACTAACAGTTCCTCATAAAAGAAAAAAAAAACAATATCCAGAGCAAAATAAACAGAGGGTCAGTGTTAATTCAGTCAGCAAAAAGGCCGGGTTATACTATAGTGAAGCTATCGGGGCCACAGGCTGCTAGGGTTCTCCAAAACCATATGTACCACTCGTCTTCCATCTCGGTGGACCGGTCTGGAAACAGCAATCACACCATTGGCTGGTAACCATGTCTAGGCATCTCTGGACAGGTCTGAGTGCAGAATACCAAGCACTAAGTAGCATTTAACACTAATTACAGCCCCCCAATTCTGGTCTCCCATCAGGACCGGACAGTCTTCTTTGGCAGTCAGTCATTTCAGGGGAATTTTGATGACTTTGAATCAGATCAAAAACCTGTCAGGGGCCTGAAACACTTATATCTTGATTCAGGAATATCTGTCACAAAACATTTTTGTATTTTGGAATACATTTCTGCTGCTGAAAATGTGCTTGCCAGGACTGGGGGACCTCAAGCATAAGCTGATGAGGCCTGTTACTGTTATGTGCCCTTGTCATTATATCTGTATGGCTTTGGTGTAGGTCACTTTGCAGAAAAATGTCCATTAAATAAATGAAAATATAAGTCTGGTCAAAGGTGATGGCTTTTACGCCAGCCTCATGTGGCACTAGGAACACAACAAGCATAACAATAGCACATAAACACTATCAGATACAGTACTGTGCAGAAGTGTTCAGCAGTCGGTAGTAAGTGTGTATTTCCTCAGGAAAATAAATTAATTTGCATGGCTAAGGGGATAAATTAAGTTGGTAAATAAATTCTTCTGTTCTAGAAAAGTTACTGATATCTTGTCAGGTAGCTAGATGAAGACAATAGGGGCACCTCAGCCGAAATATTCCATATATTCCTTAAATTTCATCATCTGCCCAATTAATTAATTGACTTAGTTAAATAGCTCAATGAGGTGTTGGTTAGCCATACAAGGTGTACTAGTGGTCGAGTCAAAAAATGGGTGTATTGGACGATCACTTCAGTTCTCAGACTTTAGGAGAGTTTTAGAAATGACACACACTTTGGCTGACATAATATCATAGTTCTACAGCAATGTGAAATGAGTTAAGCATATTTTCTTTGACTCCCTGAGACTTTTGCACAGTACTGTAGCTAAAAGAAGCAACATTGGTAGAGCTATATATGATTTCTAGGGTATTTTCCCCTTCGAGTGATTAGCCTTGAGCTGATATAGCTCTCTCACCTGCTGCCCAGCCCTCCTGTTCTTGAAAGTTGCCTTCAGGGTTTCGGAGTTTCTACTGCTGTTTACAAACATGCGGTCGGGCAAGTTGGTGTCTCAAAATTGTCCTTAATGCGTGCGTGTCCCGCCCAGGGTGTCCTCTGTTTCGTGCCCTGAGCTGCCTGGGACAGGATTCAGCTTCACTCCAACCCTATACTGGATCATTCGTTATGGGAGATGGATGTTAGCCATTGAAACGGACCTGGCATAAAGTCATTATTAAATACGTTCCTTTAGTTTACTAGATTTACAGTCAAATATGGCAGGTCTGCAAGCACAACCAGCGGTAGTCGGTGAGTTTTCTCTGGAGAACGGACCACGTCACAGGTGTTAAACAAACACATGTAAACAGACAGGATTCATACGCCCCACAAGATTCCCACTTAAATTGCACTAGTCGATATTGCTTGTTTACAACAGACATCTGGGAGCAAGACATGCCAAAGAGTGGCAGTGAAAATGAATCTCATGACGATAGGTATACACACACACGTGCACACCCACACACACACACACACACACACACACACTTTGTTTTCATAACTTTGTGGGGATTCTCCAGTCATTTCTATGGGCATAACCCTAATTCCAACTATGACAACCTTAACCCTTACCCAGCTTTAACCTCAACTACAAGTAACCAAACAAAATACAAGACTTTTGGCATTTTTAGTTTTTTGATTGCAGTCACAGATTATCAAATTGAGGTTATCCTTGTGGGGACTGAAAAAAATGTCCCCACAACTTCAAAATAACAGGCTTCTATCATATTGTGGGGACATTTGGTCTCCACAATGTAAGCTATACGTGACCCACATGCACACACACACAGATTAAATACTTTCAACATCCAACACAACAGAGATCAGCCTTGTATTGGGGAACCTGGGAAGGTGCATTTGCCCAAGACCCCTTCCTGCATAAGAATCTCAGACATGAATGATTCACTCTGAATATGATCGTTGCTATTAATCTGCTACATGGTGGTCGCCATGCCCCCATTTTAATCCGTCTTCCATTTGCCGTATCTGAACGTGCGACATATATTTCCTTATGAATGGATAAAGTTCCAGCCCCCCAGGTCATATAAATCATTAGAGAACATGAGACAAACTAATTAAATGACTTGATAAGGCTTCTGACATATTCTGAGTTATATTTCCCTTAAGTGAACAAGTCAAAAAGTAGTGGGCTGATCATTAGTGTCTCTGTGCCCGTGGTTATTCCATAGGACTTGCAGATCCATTTTCTAGACCTTAAAACAAAATTAGAAGAACCGGCCAACATTATAGATGGGGAGGCTTTAAAATATAATCTACTCAAACAAAATGTAATAAAAGTTTCAAGCATTTTTTATAGGAATAAAGTCATCATGGTTCCATTTTTCACCCATTTACGACCCTGTACCGTTTCCTTAATGCAAACCTTGAGCATTTTTTGTTTGAGAAGAGGCTGAAGTTGAAGAACTTTAATGGGCATGAGAGAGCTCTTTCCTGCAATAGCAACATCCCGGTACATATTTGTAGGGTGAAGTGCTTGTGTCTTGTATTTTTTCGGCAAATTGTTGCAAAGAGTTGAGGTTTTGTTAGTTTTATAACTTGTTTTTGTAAAAAACCTTACAACTTGTCCTTATACTAGGGGTAGGCAGTTTTATCCACAAAGGGCTGATGTGTATGCAGGTTTTTGGGATAAGCTTTAAGTCAGCTGTTCAAACCCAAGTGTGAGGACTCTTCAGCCAATCAGTCCTCTAATTAGTAATCTAATTAGGGAGCTTCAGCAAAAACCCATACACACACCGGCCCTTTGCGGATAAGTTGGCCCAGCCCTGCCTTAGACAGCTGACCCTGTGCACAGATCCCATCTTCTCTGCCTGTGTCTGTCTTAAAAAAGGAGAGCAAAATAGGATACGTTACAAAAAAACAAAACATTTCAATGTACCTGTACTTGTACAAATGGCAAATAAAAGAAGCTTAATTTCATTTCACGCTGTTAAGCATCATTATTGCATCATAGCAGCAGGTTACTCTGAATGTCTTCCTGCAGAGAGCCCAACCTAGTACTAAAGTCCGTTAAAACCACACTGTTTTTGTCTGTATCGCCAGGTTGTTGCCGCTGAAGCGTTGGCTCGAGCCTGGGATGTGTAAACAAGCCCTCTGGGTCGTACACCGACTGTCATACTCCGAGGGGTGGTGAAACTCTGCGAAGAACCCTGAGTCACAGGCCATTAAAAGCTACGCAGAAAGACAAGAAGAAAGACCGACACACTGAAAAATAGATTCAAGGATGTGCTCTTCTGCCAGATCAATAGAATTACTTCTGCAGTTGAAGACAACGCTGGCAAGAGAGTCGGTCTTACATTATTATGGAGGATTAGTCAACAGGATTTATACAGTGCGTGGCTGACCTTGACCGCTGCCCACAGGACCGCGCTTGTCAGAGCCTCAGAAATGTAATTCCCAGCTGACAGCGTTCCACTGCTGACCCCTGGACAGTGACTCCTCACGTCGGGACTCACTTGGGCAGTGAGTCTGATTGACTGGCCTTTTGAAATGAGATTTTCATGCAGGTTGCATGGCAACTTCCGACTGTACCTCTGTGAATATTTCAAACCCTTTCTATTGATTACAGGCTCAGACTATTTTGTACATTTTTAGCCAAGAACAAATGTGCTTAGTTCACTGTCAGGCAGTCCCTTGTTTGCTTGCTTAAAAGTATCGGTCCCTGAAACGCAATCGGCTCCCTCGTGAAACTTGCCTGTGTGTCATTTTGGAGTTGCACACCTGTCACCTGTCATCCCACAGGAGGCTGAACTTACCCCCTCTACTCTTTCTGTCAATAACTTTGATTTTGGACAAATTACAGCATGCTGTTAGCTAATTATTTGCTGTGTGTCACTGCAATGCTGCCAGCCACAGTGTTTTTACCGTAATCTCTGATTGGAGGTTGAATCAAGTGTTAGACTTATTCCTGGTTAGTGGCGACCACTGAATTATAGCTTCATCTCAAATTAACGTCTGTTTCTCTCGCTATGTTTGCTCCGTTCTCAGTCCTCTCTGTGTGTGGAGAATATGCCACAGTAGAAAGACAGAAAATTACGTTTAGAAAGCCATACAGCACAATAATAGGCTAACAGGACCCCATTAGTGGAGTCTTTTGGGTATTTTTCTGAAACAAACTAAAATAAAACAACAGCTTGTCTAAGGTCATACAAGCATGACACCACCAGAAGTGTTTTTTTTTTTTTTTTATCGCTATGGAGATGCAGAAAAATCATCATTACAGGTCTAACCTCTATATCTGCACAGTTGAAACTCAAAGTGTATCTGATATGAGGATGATTACATATCAGGAATGAGGCGATCTCCTCATTCTGTAGAAGGGAAACGGGAATCAGGGGCTGGGGGCAGTTGCCGTCACCTCGACTCTGCCATCTGCATAATCGAATGCAGTTCCAGCGCAAACTTTGAACGTTCATAAAAAATAAAAAAATAAAAGTTTTATTTATATGAAGATGGCTCTGGTTCTCCACTTCTCCCTGCAAAACCAATCGCAGTTAACCAAATGAGAGGCATTAGTTTTAAGATGCAGGAGGGATTCTTAAACTTGGATATGGTCCACGGGCGGTACCATGGCGGTTCCACTGCATCGCTTCTGGGGATTTTGTGGGATTATTTCATAACATAAAAGGGTTATTACTGCATTCAATCTGCAAACCCAGTAAGATCAACAAAAAAAAACAGACTCAAGCATCTTAGTGAATGGGTCATTTTGTTGTTTAAGTTATTTCTGCTGAGAGTTCATCCTAACCCAATAAGGGAAAACAGATAAACCCTATCTATACTTCATATTTAGAATTCATATTAAACCATATACCGTAAATGGAGAATGTGTCATGTTTCCTTTCATTTATATGGTATTTTATATAAATTTTTGCCAGCAATCACAAAGTCGGTGTTTAATAAGTACATTTAAACCTGAAAGAATATTAAAGTGAAATATGCTTATTCTTGCACGTTCTTGTCTGGCGCATTTCTCTGTTACGCTCCAGTTTTGCAAAACTAGGGTATTCCAAATATGGAAATTGTTAGAAGTAATGAAAGCTGTCCTCTGCTGTTTGTACATTTAAAATTGAATAAATAAAACATAATGAAATTAAAATGGGCTGTGAGAACAATCAGGAAAATGCGCTTTAATTCTGCCTCAGCTGTAGTCATTCGTCCTCATGAATGGCATTAGCTGTAGCCAATAGCAGCAGTGTCTTTCTGTGAGTGTATAGACTGTGGTATTTGCATGGCTAAGGGGATGGTATGACAGAGCCCTATGCCCATTAGGTCAGTGCTGTAGCCTAGAGATTTAGGAGCAGCCCACGGCATGGCTGTGGATGTTTCGCGAGATTACTCTTGGCAGCTCTGTCAATAACGCCGGGACCTTGTGCAGATTGCTATCAGAGGGAACAATTTATTGGTTCATCGCTATGCTCTTATACCTTGTGCCTCCACCCGTAGCTTAACTGAATCAGAGCATTATAATAGATGGGGTCTCGGAGTGGGATTGGACTGCAGGGGGTCTTTGTGGTGTATCGTGTACGGCGTGCATGTGTTTATGTTTATGTGTTTATGTTTATGTGTTTATGTTTATGTGCAGTATACTGTACAAAAGGTTTAGGTAGTCAAAGAAAATGATGTTTAAATGATCTTCATATTGATGTAAAACTATGAAGCCTGACAAAGTGTGTCAGCTTAGCCATTTCGAAACCTCTGCTAAAGTGTGTGTGTTTCGTACACATATGTGTTCATGTGTATGTAGGGATGGTAAGATTCATCGACTTGCATCGGCGCGATGGCATAAAAGATCACAATGCGATTGCCCCGAGTAACCCCTGTGTTATTTTTGGGTTTGTTGTGACCCCAGTCAATTTTCAAAATGAGGATAAATTCTATAGATTCTAGAATTTAGAACGGAAGAAGTAAAATAAACAAGGGTTAAAAAAAAACAGTGTGCACCAGATACAACTTGGGAATGACTCAGGATGCATTGTTTTTAACATATTTAAATTGGTCAAATCCAATTTATTAATATGAACATCAGTAGAGGTCCTGTGCCTTTATTATTTAGAAATGTCATCAATAATTTTCTATTCAGATTGATCCCCCCTCTGTATACTGTTTCTGTATCTGCACCATATTGATTTGCATAGCATCGTATCACATTGAATCACATTGTGTTGAATCAAATCCTGTCACATCGCACTGCATCGCAACAGGGGTGAATCATATTGTATCTCATTTTGTAGTTGCTTTATATGTATCTTTAATGTATTGGATCTTTGGCAAAGTGGGATAGAGATGCACATCCCTGGTGTGTGTGTTTGTGTGTGGGGGGGGGGCAGGTGTATGTCTGCATAGTTTTAGCTCTTATCTTTTACAGCTTCATCTGTGTTAGAGAAGTATTTAGATTTTAATCATGTGTTTTGCATTAGCATGAAAGCTGATGGAGATGCGAATCTGTGTATGTGCCCATGTACGTGTATCTATCTACGGGTGTATCTTTCTGTGTAGGTTGGTGGGTTGGTCAGGATATAACTTTGTATGAGAACAAAGGAAAATACAGTCTTGAATTTGTTATTGATTGTCACTCTTGACTGTTGTGGCATTTGGATGAAATCTCTTATCAAATTTACTACTTTGAACATTCAGATTCCTTTAATGGTCAGATTTGTTTCTTGTCAGGAAACGTTTAACATTTTTTTGGCAGGTGAAGTCACAAATGTTCCATTTAATAACAAGTTTACATTTGCACTGCAAATCTCAACAGCACGGAATCCAGAGGAGGCTGACCCAGAAACGAAACAGTGATGCGGGGAAACGCAGACCGCCAGCGCTGATGTGGAGAGTATATAAGACAGGGAGGGATCTATCGGGGCCTATCAGGTGTCACTTTGACCATAATGCTATGGCTCCTGCTTTGTTCACTTTGCTATTGACTGATCCTCCGTGCCACGAGTATGTTCCACATTCCTTCCCCAAGAATGGCTGAGGCTTTTGGGAGGGATTTCCATACTTTATGTAAATCATATAATTATTTGAGTTGCTCATATGACTCTAAAGCCTGGAAAACGCCATACCATTGCTGCCGGAAGGTGTCGGGTTGTCGGTGAGAGTTGGTGAGCGTCAGTGAGAGTTGGTGGCTTCCTGTAACGCCAGCGTGTGCTGCACGGTTGGTTGGTCCCCACCTGTCTTGGCCGACAGAGTATTGGGATACACTCATACCGATACATGGTGAAAGGGAAAAAGCCACACGCTGTCGGTTATGAGGATATCGTTAAGTCTCTATATTTTGAAACGTCATGGATAAGATTGAAGCAAATCAAAGCGACTGCAAAATTTAGAAGATTAATTTATTTCTGACTAGGTATAAGAACTGCAGAGGAAAAGTGTGGATAAAATATTTCAGTGTATTCATGGTTAAGTATGAGTATGCTATCAGAGGGTACAATTTATTGGTTAATCGCTATGCTCTTATGAGCTTATATAGTATGAGCTTATTATTCATCATATATTATTATTACATATTTACTGTTATCTTATTTTGGGAATGTAATGGTAAAGCACTTAGGTTGCTCTCTGCTGTAATGCTAATGTCGCGGCGGTGCGCTGCTTGTTACTACAGCAATTCTGGTATGATCGCACAAAAGTGAATGTGTTTTAAAGATAAATTGCTGGTTAGTATATTTCAGTGCTGTCTGAGTGCCCCTCTTTCGATGCCTGTGATGCTGTCACAGTCTTCACACTGCAGTGGCCTAAGTTCACTATTGGTGCCCAGTCAGCGTCGCCTCTGTCATATATAGTGGCTGGTTTGCCAGAATAAGAATGGCCTACAGGACATGTTTTTTTTTAATTTATTTAAACCAAACAATAACATTATGGCGTAATAGAATTACTTTTTACATCATTTGCAACAACTATAAACAGAGTGGCAATCATGAGATTCAGCAGCAGCATGCTAACAAAAGCTAAGCCGATGATCAGAAGCTAACAAAGGCCAGGACCATTATCTATGGAAGCAAACACATTAAAACACTAATAATTTTAATGTATTTTTTTTTTTCTTTTACAATTTAGCGAATCCTAAAGGATTCTTCACCTTTGTCACAGGCATTGCTGTTGCTGCGACACAGAGTAACATGCACCAGACAGGAAACTATGCACTTAATGTGGTGGATGACAGGCTTTGCTTAGCATGGATGCTAAAGTGTGACATCACCTGCAACCCTCCTTTTCGTGGTCGGGAGGGGGTGATGTTTGCTAGCTTTTGCTAGGTGCCTGGTTGGCATGTGCCAGCCCTGCCGTCACCTCTACAGTAGTTGTGCCGGTGTGTTCTAGTGCAAATGTTTACAATCAATGGGAGCCGATGGGAGCTAACTGCTTGTCGGCCTTGGTTGGTGCTAGGTTTTGCTGTCGGCTTGGTGTGTACCCGGCTCTAAAACGGACTGTAACTGTAACAGATGCGTCATTGCATTCCTAAAACTTAATATTTTACAGATAATGATTTTTCAAAAATGATTTTCTGTTTATTATTTCTGAAACTGCATGATGAATCGTTGCGATTTAAAAAGCAGGTTCTTCCTTGTGTGTTTTACTGAATTATTCGGGTTGGCTGTGGGCTGGGAATTATCAATAAATGAGTCACTGTTCAACGGGAAACAGGATATAAGGCCCACAGATCTCCTCCTTGACAAATATCCCCTTTAAAAAAATTAATTAATGCACAAGACATGCAACAAAGGCTTATGGGATTTTACCGTGTGGGAGTGGGTGTGTGTGCGTGGGGGGGGAGGGCAGACGGCGCAGCAGTGGGATTCTGTGACACATGCAAGACCTTATCAGAGCAAGCAAGGAAGGCATCTTCGAAGTTTGGGGGGTGGGCAGGGGCTTGAATTTCCCACCCCTACTAAAATGAATTTCCAGGATCGCTGTCAAAGCCAGGAGCTAGATGTGCACGCTCTGGAGGCATGGGGAGCAGAAAGGAAGGTGTCTTCTTCCACGGTGCTTTCTATTAATTACCGGACACTAGAAATTAAGTGCAGCCAATATATTCAATTACAGCCAATGACAACGTAATGACCTCATGCATTTAAAATTAGCTCTAGTCCTAATCGAGTAGCAATCAGAAAGCGCTATTCCGATTTCACCTACGAATAGACTGCCTCGCTTCACTTTTAATTAGTTTTATTGGCCGAGATAGAGAGGTTTTTCTATACCGTTTGGTGTTTTTGGGCAGAAACATTCAGTTATTCAAATATGGGGCTGCATTGAGCACCATGATGGCAGGATCTGTCACCGAAAAGGACACTAGATGGCTGTTAACGAGGGTTAGAGGACCATTTCCTTGCGAGTTTAGTCAGAATGCAGGCCCACATGAGTGCTAGCTGTAGATTGTTGAATTAAAGATAAGTCAGTTCGCTTCTCTCTGTGCCTGCCTCTTCCTGCCGAGCTCGCTCGCTAGTCAAAGAGCCCTCATGCTGCACACGCGAATATAAACACGGCTTGTTTGATGCTGTTCCACTCTCCCTGGCCCCAGCGTTGCACATTGTATTTAGATCTGTGCTTCATGGACTCCCAGCGCTTTCTGTAGACAAATAATTTCCATATTTACAGCTTGACTGAGGAGCATCGCTTTTTTCAGGTTTTTTTTTCTCTCTTATTCTTGTCCCAGTGAGTAACCTTATCTGTATTTTCTGCTCTCAGCTATTTTCCAATAGCTTCCTTCATAGCTACCCGTTAGCTTGAGGAATACCGCATCACCTGCAATTGCTCAGCCAAATGCCTGTTTTGTCATGCCGTGGTCCTGGACAGTGCATCACCTGTTGGCATCAAGTATTATGAGTTTTTACATAAACTGTACATTAAGCCAGAGTCCACTGTTTCTGTGGTACCGATTTATTTTCTGGCATTTGTTTCAGCCTCGCCTAGCTTCAGGCTAGTTTGGGGCTTGTCTGGGTTCTCTCGTTTCTGAAAAAACACACCTTCCAGAAAGGAAGTTTAACAACGTACAGCTCCATTTAATTAAAGTCATTTGTTTAAGCAAACTGCTATCTATTCATATTTGTGTATGGAATATTTGCAGACATAATTGTCTACATATTTAATTTTGATAACACACAAGTACCGATAAAATATATTATTTACCGAAACCTTAGATACTATCCCTCCATTTTCTGTGTGCTTGTTGAGACCAGGGTTATGGGGAGGCCTGAAAGAGACCTCAGGCAGCCAAGGGCACCCTGGATGGGGTGCTAGGGAAAGGAGTGGCTATGACACACAAAATCATGCACTCTGGGCAATGTAGAGATACCAGTTAGACTAGCTGCATGTCTGGAGAACAGGAAGTGCGAACACACAATGTGGTGGTGCAGGTGCGGGTACATGATAGACATCATAAATGCTGAAATGCTTCAGAGATATTAGGGCAGTGCCCAGGCCTGTGTGATGTCACTTCCTGTATATGCTTCTTCGCTTTTTGTGGGTTGATTGCATGTAAGCAGTTGAGCAATTTAGACATTTATATTTGTATATGTTGCAGTATGTATGATGTCTAAGCAGATGGTTACCTATATAAAAACCATTTTACTTGTTCCCATCCGGTCCCATTTAACCTGACCTTAGGCTCCTGATTTGGAATTATCCCTAATACAGCCCATAATTTTTTATTCCAAGTGGTTCTTACCCGTGCATGTTTGCAATTGTCAGCTCAATACTTCCATTAACCACGGGGCCTGATCATGGACACATGTGTTGCTATAATATATGGTTAGAAGCTGGCCACTGTGTAGAAAGCAGATTTAATAGACCACACGTGAATCCATCTTTTACCAGAACGAAGGAAAGGGGTTGAAATTGAATCATTCTTCAAAGGATGGTATCCAGGACTGTTCCGATTTATTTTTCCTAGGGCTCCGCCAGGAAAAGAGCAACAAATCGATAACCTCAGAAGCGGGAAAACATGAAGGGGTGCTTGAGATTATCTTATAACAAGATAAAGAATAAATGCTTATAAAACGATTCTTGTCTTCTGGTTCTTCTGACATGGTGAGTAATTAAGCCATTAAACAGCATTACCAAAAACATCAATGTAGGAGAACTGGCATGTCTTAAATCTTTGTGAAAGTGGGAGGTTTTGGTAGAAGGCACCATTTTTGTTTGGGTAAATAGTTTTTGTTTACAAAATTCATGTATGGCTGCATCTTAGGTCAAAGGAGACTCTATTCCTATGCTTACTGTTACTTGTTATTAATGGATTTTGTATGTATGTTCTTCTTTCATCAGGTACCAACTTGGGATCAAACATTACCATAACAAGGGAAATTTACTGAGACCTGGGTAACAGTCAAACTCCAGGCGCGATGCTGCTGTCCTGCCTGTGTTATAACCCACCCCAATTATCAGCGGTGACCTTTGCCAAACCAAACGACACCAACGTAACAGGTGTGCCTCTGACTGGGGATCGATCCTACATTTCCACAACTAGCACAGCTGGGAAATAGCATACAGCCTGATTAGCTAATACGGTAATAAGCAAATTAAATATTTTCAGGCAAAAAAGAACAGGAATCATTCACAGGACCCCTGTTTACAGCCTCCAGGGCCGTTGTGAGACCCTATGAGAAAAAGCCTGATAAAAGCCTGATCTGCTGTAAGTTCAGACCCAGGATTGAGCTCCGGGGGGGTTCTTCAGCTGCTGTGTGAATGGGGGGTTGTGGATGCAGATGTGAGGCCCTGTGCGGAGCAGGTTGTGTTTCCCGACCCGCCATGAAGCCGGTGGGGGTTAGCGCTGCCCCCCTGTGCATGCCACACGACGGCTGTTGGGTTGCATCTCCATGTGGCGGGAGATATACGAACCTCCCCCCAGCCCCCATCTGCCTATAATTAAAAACGTGATTCGCAGTTCATCACCCGAACGATGGATCAACACTACAAAAGAAATGACCCCAGACGTGGCAATTTCCGCAGTGTGGGAGTACCTAAATATGACAGTATTTTATCGTACAATACATTCGGAATGCAGAGAGCATAAAGGAACATGAAAGCGGTGCACAGCTGAGTGATGAATCTACAGCCAAATAAATATGCTCCATAACATGTCCCAGCTATATTCAAATAATCATCACCATTTACATAAATTAAAGGAACACACTGTATGCGACCGAGGCTAATTTCTTACATTAATGCAGACAGGACAAACGATATATACGTCACATAAATGGGAATTTGTAGAAATACACAGCATAAAAATATTTTAAAAATACACAACTGATTTACCATTGCGTAAATATGACAACACACACATACATATATAGACATTTATATATGAGCATACGGAAATTTCATTTTCAGGAATCAGGATTCACAGGAATTGTGGGATTTTTATCTGTCTGAAAACTCACATTACATTCTGAAATGGCGCGATCCCCTAATGGCTTTGTAAAGATACCTGTTAGTGTACACCTAACCAAAGGCCCCTGTGGTATGATTATAAAAGGCATACACTTTTTTTTTATTTTGCTGTACTTAGAGATTTGAATTTGTTTTAGTACCTACATGATTATTTTGACTGAAGTAGATCCATTCATTTGATTGCTGTAAGCCCGTCACCTCCGGGTCTCCCTGCTCACTGAGGCCAGACACCCCAAACCACTCGATTGGTGTACTATGCAGACAAGTGCCCCCCCTCCCCTTGCCCACAAATCCCTATTCCCTCCCACCTTATCTTCAGATGTGCACAGATTGGGGATTATAAGCGATGGCTCTGGATTTCCGTGTGGGGATGGTCGTCAGTCTCTCTCTCACTCTCTCTCTCTCTTGCTCTCACATGTGCGATTGATAGTTGTGCTTGAAGGGGAGAAGCACCTGCTGTATATCCATCAGCAAGCCCTGGAAATAGGAAGAGGTGCTTCAGGACTGCTAAGGGGCAAATATAGAGGGGAAGAGGCAACAAGATGTTAATGAGCTGGGGGGGCGGCTGAATATCGGGAGATCTGGGCTGTGGAAGCAGGTGGCTTGGTTAAGGGTACAGTTGGGTCACATGGATCAATCACATCAGCTTCAGTGACTCACCAGCCACATTTCTCCACAACTTATTATTTTTTTAGCATTTTAAATTATTATACCTGAAATACAGGAGCATTTCCAAATGTTACAGACCCAGGTGTGAGGTTCATTTAACCACAGAAATCCTCAGCAATTTAGCAGGCTGAGGTCAATCAGGCACATACAGGGTAACAAAATATAATCCTGAATTCTAGGTCAGATACAAGCATTGTAGGTTATACCCAAAAAAACGCAAAGTGGAACTAACAAGACTGGGGCAGTAAGGGGAAGGCACAGTGGTTTAAGCAGAGGTCCAAACAGTTAACAAGATACAACCAGTCATGTATGTTGTGTAGTTATGGTTGATTTGTAACTGTATATTTCTGTACTATTTGTGTTAAACATTAAAAATCTAATTTTAAAAAAGTATTCCCCAGTAATTATAATATGTCCTCCCTGCACTTCCAGGGTTGGGATTATGGGGGGCATTTGCGTGTTTAATTTTATTTTTTAATAAAGGTGTTCATTTTAAAATAAATCAGCCCAGTCTTTCCCTGGGGGGTGGCTATGGATGGCCTGTCTACCCAACTGATCGACAGCCCTCCCCACCCCCTGCATGCCCCCTGTCAAATTTGTTCCGGCACTGGCACTGTACAATTCACACGCACCTGCGCTGAGACACTACAAACTCGAAACCTGATTCAGCAAGGAAGTGCGGAAAATACGAACCTTTTCTCAGATGAAAAATGTATGTGAGCCTTAAATATTTATCTTGCTTCCCCATCAGAGGGACACACTGCATTCTGGCTGTGCCGAAATCCCCCCCCCCCCAAATGCTCCATTGACTGTGGAGTTCTGCATGTAACTCACGTTGACATCCCGTGTGAGACAATGAGTCCAACGACATCATCATCAAAAAGAAAGCGAAAACAATAGAGGGCCATAAAACATCAGGAACCCAGCGAGAGGCTCGGATACATGAAAGTGGAAACTTTGTAACACTATACGAAAAGCCACCTAAGAGTACAGAATAAGTAAACTGAGTGATAGTAAGTCAGTTTGAGAAGCAGGGTAGGGAACAGAGCCTAAGGTTATTTGTAGGAGACTGGCAGAGTCACACAACCCAGACTTCCCCAAACAACAGACTACCGGCAGAGGAACATCTTGTAAGGGAGGTGTGGCCGTTGGCAGGTTTTCAGAGTCTCTGAATAACGAGAGAAGTGCAAGCCTCTTTGACGCCTGGTTTGCTCTTGTTTTGGGATTGAAGGACGAAGGTACAGAGTGTCCATGGGCATAAAGAGAGCAGATGAAACACTCAACACAGAACTCGATGGAGCAGATCCATACAAAATAAATTGTTCATTTTGGAGCCTGAGGTTTGAAGTGCACTTGTCTGCTGTGCCAATCTCTTAGCCAACAGCCAAAAGTTGCCAAAGTTGCAATCATATTGTTGTAGACCGCATTTTCTTATTTGAATCAAGTTTTTTCCTAATTTAATTGTGATACAGAAATGCAATACTGTGAAAACGCCTTAAGCAACCAAGGAAAATTATGTTTAAATGATCTTAATGTTGGTGTTAAACTATATTATTATGTCTGTCAAAATGTGTCCGTTTAGCCATTTCAAAACCTAAAGTAACCATTAAAGTGACCTCAGCATTTACAGCAATGGTCCAATGAAGCCATATATTTTTTTTACACTCTACTAGTGCCTCACTTTGTTTGGTTGACCAATACCTTGAATTATTTAACTAATTAACGTAGTCAATCAATCAATCAATCAATCAATCAATTAGTTGAGCTGGTGCTGAAATTCAACAAATACTTGGAATGGCTGGGCTGCCTGAGGAGAGGTTTGGGAGCTGAAGCTGTGTTCATCTAGGTATCTAAGAAGATACAGTACCAGTGACTTTTTGGAGAACAGAAAAAAATTATAGTTTTTTTTTTATTGTGTTTTTCTTAATTTGCGTATGTTCTAATATTAAATTGTGTTTTTTTTCTGAGCAAATATAAACATATTACCCAGATGAAGAGTTTTATACAAGACTTTTGCACAGAATTGTTTGTTTGTATTGTATATGTTTACCATTAGCAGTGTGTATATTTATTACTCTGGTTCTTGCCTTAAACATTTTCTTTGCCTAAAACTTTTGCACAGTACTGTAGGTTTAAATGAACCTCAAGCCCTTTGTATCTTGCTGTAAAAACACAAAAGGCTTCATCAACAAATGTGCATAAGATAATGCTTTAGATGTGATATCATTGCAGCTGGGCCAGCAGGAGACACACAGTTGGAAGTGCATTGTAAGTGCGTTTAAATCTCCATTTTAATGGACTCCTACTAGGCAGGACTTACACTGCTCTCCAGGCCTGGCGTAGGGAACGTACCATCATAGAGTCTTCGTCAACACATCGTGAACGGACTCAAGACAATCTAGGCTCCCGTTTGTTCTTTGTGCCTACGGCTAGCACTGTGTGAACATCTCTGTGTTCCTCAAAATGATTGGGTTCTTTTGTTCATTTGTGTTCCTGCTCCAGCAGACCCAGTAAGAAATTTGTCAAACGGTTGATCATTTCCTCTCAGCTCATTTCGTGTCCATATTGCTTCTCCTGGGAGTGCAAACCTTCCTGAAAGATTAGAAACTGGGAAAATGTTACTGAAAACTCTGTCAGAGAGGCATCTTTCACTGGACACCTGCAGGCTATTATCATGTGTAATGCTATTACTACCATTTTTTCTCCTTTTTATGTCTATTTCTCTACGTACTCGAAACCAGATCATGCAGATATTAACCGTTTTCCTATATCGATTGTAGGGTTGCAGTTAAACATTTCAGATATTTCAGCCTTTGTCGTTGCATGAACAGCCGGTTAATTATTAGAGGGAAGAAATACTTTGGCAAGTATAAATCAGTATCTGTGATTTCTGGGCTCCTCTTCAAATGGATCTAATTATTCTATACAGCAGGTCCGGTGGGGAAGATAATGGATGTACATCAGCAAGCAGAAGACCCTTAAGACAGAAATGCTAAACGTGATTGTTGTGCTTTTGGGTACCTGCGGTCCCATCATGGATCCTGGCTTTCCCACATAGCTCTTTCATTGTGAGAAATAAGGCCATGACTTAATCAAGCCGAAACGTCACAAAATTAAAGTCATGGCACATTTTCCGTTTTCCTGAATCAGGAGTCTGGTTCTGCTTCTCACAGGCACTTTTTTCGGTCCTGGATTGTTATGTTGAAATGTTGCTGTAATTTGAGGTCTAGCAGCGCAAAATACAGACTTCAGTCACAAAGTGCCAAAGAGCTGTCAAGTGCTTTAAAGTGGTACCATTGCAGCTGTGACCTGTGAGGTTATATTACAGGAGGGAACTACTTTGAGGGTATTTGGGCGAATCACTGTGCATTCCTCATAAACATGCAAGACCCCGATGTGGCTGCACTGAGCACCTGCCCAAAGGTCAAAGGGTCAGCTCATTAAAATGCATCTGTCTGATAGGTTTACTGTGAACTCATTCCTGTTATACAAGTAAATACATTGCCCGTGTAAGAGTCTATTTAGCACAATTTTGATACCTACTGGCGGAAAAGCTGAGCAGAAAAGGACTTGCGTATGTCACCAGAAGGTTGTAAGACTCTGTAAGGACCTGATGCTCTTTCAAGCAAGACACTGTGAGTTAGCAAGAACGTGCCTAATAAGGAAAAGATGCGCAATAGGCTGAGCAGCCAGGAAGCGTAATGAGCATCACGTTTTGCCAGTTAGCTTTGTGAGGCAGCATTCCTTTTTGTGAACTGGTCACATGGTCCAGTATGTGAACCGGTTCGGTTAACGGTAAGCCGTTTTCTTGGAACCCATGAAAATGAGCATCGAGGCCTAGCCGTCCGGCTCAGCAGTTCAGCATGGTATTGATGGAACCAGCTTTACAGCCTGATCAATTCACGTAGCCTTCAGGCCTAAGATCTCCTGACTGCTGCCGTTTGATGAATAGGCTCACTGCCACCCTTCAAAATGTGTGTGTGTGTGTGTGTGTGTGTGTGTGTGTTTCTTTTCAGGTTAAAGAGGACCACGTGTGCTGCTGGAGCCTGTGCTGGTAATGACTCTCACTGATTAGCCCACGTTTTGCCAGGGGCCTGAATTCAGCATTCGCCTCAAAAAGTGTGCCTGACCCCATTCAGTGTGCCATGGGCCATTCATCTTAGGTCTGCCAGACCTAGTCCTCTGTGCCTTCGCAGGGAGTGTTTAGCTCAGCGGGGCTTCTGCAGAATGTACTCCAGAGAGTAGATCATAGATTATCTGTAATGGTCTGAACCCCGAGAGATGCAAGGCAGCCATTAAGGGAGTCTGCTGTGGTGTGCGTGTCTCTAGGGTTCAGGTCTTCCCAGGACCGCCTATGACTGGGGATGATCGGGTGCTAAGTATTTATGGCGACTGATTGTACATGAAGGCTAGGCCACACTAGTGTGGTCCCAGGCTGGGAATAACCTCTTGGTGATAGCGAGAGGCGAGATACACGCGCACACGGGATATTGACCGCCGCCCGGCCTGCGCCACAGGGATCGGAGGTTGCGTCGTCAGGATCACCCGTAGGTGGCGTCTCATTATTCTGACAGGTGTGATAGCGGAAATCTCACCCGTCGGCTCGCTCACAGTCGGAGAGTCTCCCGCTGTCCTCCGCAATTAGCCAGCGCTAACTGGAGCGACGGCGATGGAGGTGAATGAGCGGGGAGGGCAGGGGGGCATGTGGGGTGGGCGATGTTACTGCCTGTGTCTTCTTTGGCTATGGGGTTGTTGGCTGTGGTGTCTGAAGGAGATCAAGGCAGCTAGTGCCATGTACCAGGCCAGAGGAAGCTCTGAGTGGAAAGCCAGCCCCCCCACCAGCTCTGGAAATTAATTAGGCTCCCGCTTCGGCTTGGTGACGCCATCATGGCAGATTGGCAGTACGCAGGCTTTAGATTTCAGTGGCATGTCCTTTAATAGGTCACAACCTCATGTTTAAACGCTAACTCCAGTGTGGCTAAGTTCACAGTAATTATAGTGAAATCCTGTAGTTGAATTCAGTAACATAAATTAATAAAAATATGCATATTTTGACATTGGTGGCTAGCTCTGGGCCTGGAGAATTGACCATAATGGGCTTTCCCAAAAGATCGTCATGACCCAAGCAATAACTAATGATTACTTTTGCAATGCAGATAGTTTCAGTATTGCTGTTTATCTTAAAATGTGTTCCTCTGGGCCTGTTGTTTGGCTCCATTATCCCTGTAATAAATTAATTTTAAAATGTACAAATACATTAAAAGCTATAAAAAAAACTGAAGTCATGTAATCCAGATTAGAAAGGATAATGACTGTTAATGCCCAGCGGTCAGACCTGGTTGTAAATATTGCTTTCGTCCCAGTGTTTGTAGGTGTTGGGAAATGGAGAGCAGGATTTATTATGGTGGGGGGCACTAACATTTAGGCAGACCTGGTGGTGATGATGTATATTTGAAAGAGACTGGTTACAGCATCAGCAGCAGCTTGCACCACCTTCATAGTATCTCCCTTCCCTGGCAATCAGTCACCATGGAGCAATGGAATCCATGCCTGCGCGTTTCCACTATTCGGTCTGTCTGTGATGATTCAAGGATTTCATTTGGATTCCAATTCCCCCGCCTTGAGGCTTAACTCTTTTTTTTTTTAAATCTATTTTAAAAGACCAAAGACAGGTCGAATCATCAATTACAACCACTTCGTGTGGAGAAAGGTCACGGAATCTCAGAGAAATGGCTGCGTTTAACTTTGAGCAGCTACAGCGCAGATGTCACTTTCGTCTACTTCCAAATGCGGCCCTGTGAGTCAGATCAGAGAGGGCACTGGGTGTGGGGAATATAGAGATCTGCACAGTCAAGAGGTCCTCACCTTAGCGCTGCAGGGAGAATCTCATTAGAGTAGACAAAAAAAATGCTCAGGCGAATGACACATTTCCCTGGGGGCCCCGGGGGCTTTTATAGAATCACGACAACAAATTCCTCTTTTGAACATAAATTCCTCAGCTTTGGGGCTTCATGTCTGACATTTTGTGAAGAGTACTCTTATAAAAGCTGGGATGGCTTATGCTTGCCCTGTTCCAAACATTTATCAGATAGGGGAACATGCGCACAAACAAGCAAAACAGGAAGTTGAACTGAAGGAGAAGGAAAGATAAGGAAAGGGACTGTGCTACACCTGCACAAAATAAGATGGCATAAGAGATAGAGTAAGATGCTATGTGATGGCAGGACTGTGGTTCTGACATATCACATGGGATGTTCTCTGTTTGTCCCATCCCACGCCACTCCCACTCCAGCCTCCATGATGCGCAGGGCCAGCTTGAGCTGGTTTGATGCCCTAGGCATGATTCCACCCTACAGCAACAAAATTTCGACAAATTCATTTATTACAGAAGCCCTGAAGGGCAAAACCAAGGAGCAAATATGAAAACATGCCAGCAAATATGAAAACACGCCAGGAAATATAAAAACACTCCAGCAAATACGAAAACACACCAGCAATACAAAAAAAGGCCAGCAAATGGGACAACACACCTGCTAATACAAAATCACACCAGCAAATGGGAAAACATGCCAGCAAATACAAAACACTCCAGCAAATACGAAAACACACCAGAAAATACAAAATAACACCAGCAAATGGGAAAACATGCCACCAAATAGAAAAACATGGGTGTGTTTTTATACACTCACCTAAAGGATTATTAGGAACACCATACTAATACGGTGTTTGACCCCCTTTCGCCTTCAGAACTGCC
>JAAGVU020000019.1:18124879-18137865 GCA_011763525.2 Mormyrus iriodes
GAACCAATTAGTGCTCTTTGCAGAAATAGCTGTCATTTAATATCATTTCCATAACTCACAGGGAACTTTTACTTGTGTAGTGTTTTGGATTGCACATGCACCCTGGATTGTAGGGGGCAAAATAAAAAGATAACAGTGATCAGCTGAGCCCCACTATGGATCCTTAATCGTTGCTCCTTCACATTGTACCTCATAAATACACCATGTCACCATTGACTTAGGTCGTATTCTCAGTTTGGGGTCAGTTTGTGGTAACTGCCCTGCAGAAGCCCGTTTTATCAGACTCTATTACGATGCATATTCGTACAATGTACATTCGCCCTTTCCTAGGTAGTAAACCTCTCGGTCCGGTGGTCACAAGGCATATAAATTTCTTTTTTTAATACTGCAAAAAAAGGTTTTATATGCATTTAAACCTATCAATAAATACATGTATTATGGTAACAGCAATGATGAAATGGATACACTGTGAAAACAAAGAACTTTTTACTGTATTTTGGGATGCTGCCATCTAAAATAAATTAAACGAAAAAAATGCTGCATGCTTATGGTCAGAAATGAATTGACTGGTATTCAGGCAGCTCCTTACTTAACGACTCTCATGCGATGAATACTAATGAATTTCACAAGCCCTTTAGGGGCGACGGCACCCGTTATTGCGGTTTAGCTGCGTGGCCCCACCTGCTAATAGCTAATAGCTAAGCGCTTCAACGGGCCAGCGAAGATTCTCTGGTTTAAGGTGAATATGAAATGACGCTTCAGGTTTATTGACCACCGATGGCTACACTTTACTGAATTATCAGTTTCAGCAAAACTACTGATTTGCTTATGGAATGAGAAAAGTCACAAATGGCAGGCAGCAGTATCAACACTGGAATGGCCCCCGCAGGTCACATTGTGAACGTCTGCCCCTCCTGTGGCCTCGCTCCCTCTCTGCCTCCCACTCCCCTTCTTTGTCTCCCTCTCTATCTCCTGATGCCCCATCTTTCACCTCTATCTCTTTTTCTCCCTCTCCATCTCTCGCTGCCCCCCTTCTCCCCATCTCACTCTCCCTCACTACCTCTTCCCCCTCTCTCTCCTTTCTCTCTCTCACGCCTGCAATGCGCCACAGTCCAGGGGAAGCAGCTGACAGCGGGATGATGCATCTCTCCAAAAATGAAAGGGGAACGTTAAGAGACTGTAATGAAATGTTTCTGTTTAGCACCAATATTGGTTTTCGGATATACAAGCTGCAGCCATCTGTAAAGATTCCTAAAATGAAATTATGGTGACTTTCAGAGGCCACTGGTCTCGTTGGTCATTTCAGCCATCATTCTGCTCACATTTGTGCGTGGTCAAGACTGTGGTTTATAAAAAAAAAACAGGGTAACATTTTGCTTCAAGGGTCACAAAAAATCCAGTATTATACTATTACAGATGTATTAATTAACCACAAACTAAGTGTTAAGTACATACTGATCTCATGTTAATTCATCATTAATGAATCGTGACGCATCTTTTATCTCAAGCAGTTACTATATTTACTACTATATGTGTTAATTCTGTAAAATATTGTAAACGACTGATGGAACTACGAAAGGGAAAAATAATGAGTAACACAAGTGAAATATTGATCTCATGTTTGTTCATCATTAATCAATTGTGATGCATCTTTCATCCCAAGCATACTATATTTGTGCATGATTTGTATTGCAGTAGTAACTGAGTTATTACTAGGTAGTTGAACCCCCGCAAGCAAAGTGTTACCGAAACTGGCACCATAGGCCACTCTCTCTCTCTCTCTCTCCCTCTCCCCTTCTCTCTCTCTCCCTCTCTCTCTCGGGAGTATCATCTTTAGTTTTCAGAATTTGTGCTGTAACGTTTGACAGGGTCCTCGGAGGATGAGCCTGCTTGAGAGAGGAAGTGACCCTGCTTAGAAAGCCACTGTGGCCGCCTCGCTCCGGGTAAGAACGGAAAGACCTGAAATCTCAAGCCACCTGCCAGGCTGTCCGGGACCGACCACAACAGAGACACCCAGGGAGACGGTGTGCCTCTCCAATCACTACCAGTCAAAGGACCTGTCCGAAGGACAGGTGTAATGCTTCATTCAGCATCATATGACCCAAACCGTCTCATGAAAGGAAAAGAAAAGCTCTATAAATGGGTGACACTTAATAAATAATAAGCCGGACTGGATAGAACTATCAACTGAGTAGCTACACATTAAAAAAACAGGTTTATAAGCGGGTGGAACCCAGTAAGTTGATCAGTGTGTAACAGAAAGATCAGGGCCAGTCCTAGAAGGTCAAACAGAGAAGGCTGTTTCAGGCCGAAAGATCCACGCTTAGCCAAAAAAGCCTCATGTACCACCTGGATGTGGTCTAAAAGAAGTGCCATAAACATGTTGTGTCGGGAAGAGCAGTGAGCTGAAGGAATCCCCTGGTACACCCAATTTGAGGGGGGGGGGGGGCATCCACCACCCTCTGCATGATGCTAGGTCATGGCACAGGCCTACACACAAATGCTTCCACACTGCCCGGCTGAGGGAGAAACATCAGCCGCAGAAACAGTTAATAGTCTCGTCAGCAGGAAAAATATATAATATTTTACTTCTTTTTTTTTTTACATAAAAGTTCATCAAAGGCATTTCCGTGAGTTGCCGTTGTGCTGACTAGGTGTGAGAGGAAAGACTGATGCAGTAGATTGCGATTAAAGTGTTATAGATCAGCTCTCTAATGCCATCCTATGGAAAGTCAATCCAATAAATGCTCTTGGCTCACTTAGACTGAAGGAAAATCAACACTAGCCCAGCTGCTAATCTAATAATTATCCGCCAATCACAGCGGAGGCCGGCGTCCTTGCCGAGCCCTGCTGTCCCTGGTGACCATATATCATATGCATGGATAATGAGCCGCACAGCTGACGGTTTTTGTGTGGTTTGCACCCTGCCACGCCAATGCACCCACTCTTGTACTCCCAACTTGCGGTTCTTGTATTGTCTGAAAAACAGACTTGTCTCCCTGGTCATAATACAGACCTTCTCAACTTGTAATTCGGCAATCCTTCAGTTTCCAGCTCCTGACCTCTGACCCGTAGCAAATCCATTGCATGTACAGGACTGGTATATAATGGCCCAGTAAGTTGTCTAATGGAGTGCATGTGCCAAAAGACAAGGCAGAGGTGGTTGGCATGTGTTCATGGCTGGTTGAGAAACAAGGTGTCACAGAGTAATCCAGCAGACTGTCGTAGCTAACGTCCAGTCATTTGTAAACCATAAATCGGTGGAGTGTAGCATGAGTTCGGAGTGCTGGTAAATTAGGAAAAATGAAGGTCTTGGAGCAGCAATATCGGACAGTGTTCCCCTAACGTATCACGCCATTTGTAATGTGCTTTAAATTCCTCCATGAGCTGTCACTCCAACATGAATAACAACTGTTTTCTCCAATTACTGGTGTAAGATGCCACATTTCTGCTCTTCCTCAGCTCTACAGTGGGCCTGCTG
Organism: Mormyrus iriodes; assembly: GCA_011763525.2. Classification (NCBI taxonomy): domain Eukaryota; kingdom Metazoa; phylum Chordata; class Actinopteri; order Osteoglossiformes; family Mormyridae; genus Mormyrus; species Mormyrus iriodes. The sequence continues at coordinate 18,128,361 of JAAGVU020000019.1, forward strand.
TGGGAAGTTTGGTTCATTTTAAGCTTTCAAATTGGCTGCAACAACCTTCTGAAAACTCAATTGCCTTGAAGGACAAAGAAAATCTGGTAGTGTTTTTATTGTGATTCTGTAAGATTGTTTCTTTTTTGTCAATTGGTGCTTCTCTGTATGGTCATGTCTGTAAGTTTTTAATGGAACAGACAGATTTAAATCAAATAATTTTATTTACGTTAAGGATATTTGTGCAAAAGCCCCAAGAAAAACCCCCCTGAGAGAAAAAAGAAAATTTTATTCTCTAAGAAAATTAAGTATTTATGAATGCACCCCTGGGACACTGCTTGTGTTCCCTGCCTGCCTCCTGGAACTAACTCCAGGATCCCTGTGACCGTGTACTGGGAAAAACAGCATGGAAGATGGATGCATGTATGGATATCTCTCCAACATTTAAGAAAAGTAAAAAAAACACTGTAAGCCAGCTCTGACAAATGTACTACTTCACGTTGCCAGCAGTTTTTGGAATCTCAATTATAGGTTAAAAACATCATTTTTATTCACTTCAATGTCCAGAATTATGGCCCCATTTAAAGATTTCATATTAATATGACACACACAATGTATTAGAGGCGTACTCTGGAAAGCGGGCATAGAAACGTAGCAATGTCCATGATTATGGACTAATGTAAAGACTTCGTATTCATAAAGCTCAGACTGCTGTGTTATAGAGAGCTACTCTGTAAAATGTTCTGAGAGACCCAACAACGGCCGCAATCGATTTAAGGTGGAGACTGATTTAGGATAAATGTTCCTTATTCCAGCACTATCCGTTATCCCCATAAGCAAATCCAGAGAACGGTCCTGGAATCATTGATGGAGGACTTACTGATTTCCAGCCTGGAGCCGGCAAACCATGATTCCCTGGGAATGCAGTCATGGCCATTTTGGTACAGCAGTTAAGCATTTTTTAAATATGTAAACATGCAGTTTCCACTTTTTTAATTGTTAATTTGTATAAAATTTTCTTTCCAGTATCCAGTATTTACTGCACCGCTGAGGCCGCTGAGTGGGAGTTCGTGTTACCCAGTGCTATCTTCATGTTGTTTTTCAAATTCCCTGACAACAATATTTAATATCTTTCATGCCACAGTTGATTGAATTCCCTTGATTTATATTCTGGCACTAATTCATTTATCTGTGTTTCTGAATTCCGTCATTTCATCATCAGTAAGAATCAGGACCCTGTACTTATTCCAAAGACATGAAACTATGCGATAAGTTCAATGTCTATAAGCTTGTCTGTCTTTAGACATCATTTTTTCTTGGCCAGAAAAGTGTTTTTCTTTAATACAGTCTTATTAACAAGGGGATGATGAGGAGTGCCTATAACCAGGGATAAGGCTTATTCTGTTTCCTGGTTATTAAAAAGACAAAATAAATTGACTAGTCAGTAAATCTTTGTTTCATATGGAGAGCTTAGCAAGAGAATTTCTGCTCACAGGACTTGGGGGATTTTCAAAAGCTAATATGGTGATATCTCTGGAGGCGTTGTCTCCTAGTGGAATACCCTTAACGCTTAAAGAATGAGACACAGGCAAGCAGAAAGAGGGGGAGGACAGTCCCCCAGGGTGGGAAGTGTGATTTTCAGCCGAGTTATTATTATTAACGAAAACTAAAACTATATGGAAAAAAAATGGGAAACTGAAATTAAATATGAAAATTAAGTTTAAAAAACTACAACTTAGGGAAAACTAAATACGTTTTCTGAAACTAACTGAAAAAAAAAACAAAAATACCATGCTTTCTGTTAGCATTTTTACCATTTAGCTAGCTTTTCATTTCTACTGGTATCTCACAATGTTACTTGGAAACGATTCATTATACCTGATTTTGCCCATTCTGAGGATGTTAATACCTAAAGTATACCATTTATTTATGTAAGATTCTCTAAAAATCAGACAGATAAAATATCTCTGCAACTTTCGGTCTATCACTAGAAGTAAAATTTCTATGACTTAAACCGAAACTGTTATATCAAAATTAAATAGAAATTTATCTTTAACATAAAAAAGAATACAACCGCACTGAAAAGCAACAAAAACGAAACTGGATTTCAAAATGTTTAAAATTTTTAATAAACCAAGGCTATAATGACACTGGCTTTTAGTGCTGCCATGTCTTCCTGTGGCTGGTCCTGAATGCCAAGGAGCGCCTTATATGGGGCACTTGTTAAGTGCATAGTCCACGGCCACTTCCGTAGGCTTCCCGTCCAGCTGTGCTGAAGCTGCTCGTGGTCCTTTATGAAATGCTGTTACTCAGGTATAAAAATGGCATGTGTGTGTGTGTCCACAGACAAAACTGATATGCCCCCCACCCCCTAAGTCTTCCCTCCCTGTGGGGATTCTCATCATAAAAAGCGTATTGATGCACTTTACCCTGTGGACGCTGCACTGTTGTCTGTTTCAGTGAAATCCGAAGATAATACACTGTTCTTAAGCCTTGCCTCACCAGGGATCAGTCATAGCGGACCCTGTGACCCTTTGTTAGCTTTTATGGCAATGTCTATGCTTGCGAACAGTACATAGAGGAGGTACATGGCAGCTGATAGCATAGTGATTAAGGACTCAGATCTGTAACTTTAAGGTCCCAGGAAGGAATTTTCCATTTTACCTTTGAAAAGGATTCATCGTCTGAGTGATACCAGTAAAAATTTCAGCTGTAAAAGAATCGCAATAAAAAACACCGTAGCTTCCTAATTGTTACAGAAAGCAGCTTACTCTGTTCATATATCCCCTGTAGTAAAATCAGGGCAACATATTATCTCAATCGGATGTGTGACTGGTTACCTGTAAACAGGTATTTTGGTATAAACCGGTATTCTTGTGGGCCTCTGATGCATGGTCTGCATTCCCTCTGTGACCGATCGGGCAATTTAAAGGACGAGCTATTTCTTTATTGATGACTGGCGCTGATAGACCACGGACAGTGATGCATGAATTTGACTGATGTGATTGATGCGTGATTGATAATCACGCTGATCTCCAATACTGGACATATCCTAAGCTGACAATAGCCTGGCTCACCCACTTATTAACTGAACAGATATCTTCACACGGTGCTTTAAGGCTTGCAGTCATTATTTAACTAACAACATGGGCATGTATTCTAAATATTTAATTTAGGGTCTCCGCTTGTTCTCATTACAGGGGAAGATGGAGCAATTAATATTCTTCAATTGATCTCGCTTTCGTTGCCGTCCATCTGGCTGGGCCACTTCAGCAGTGTTATTCTTACTTACTGTTACACATCAGCACACTTGATGCTCGCTCCGGACTAATCGATAGGCTCCGTGTGGCAGAAATAGGCGGACTGGGGAGACCTGAAATCCTGCACACGCTAACAACACCTGATAGCTGTAATTGCCTTCGAATGCCAATACCTGGATTAACAGACAGCGATAGTGTATGCGTCTGTGAGTGTGTGGGACAGCTAACGGCACAAATTCAGAGCGAAGTCGGGCGTTAAATGCAGCCCCAATGCAGGAAGCCACTTAAAGCTTAGCCAAACTGATTCAAACATTAGCATTTTCTTGAAAAATAAGTTGTATACTTCATAGATCCAACGTAACAGTTCTTTTAACGTATCCATCATACATGCATTTCCTGGCCTCTTATTTCAAGATAGGGCTGCAGTATTTCACATGTCACATAATATAAAACATTCTGCATCGTAAAAAAAACATGATTGACAACTGGTGTCAGTGGTAAGTTGTATAACATAGGCACTTAATATGAGTTTTGTGCATGACGCGTTGTTAATATCGACCACTACTGTCCTGTGCATTATCTGAACCCTTGAGAAATCTGGCAGAGTCAAAGGTGATCACTCATTGTCTCAACACTGCACCCATATAACTCAGTTAGCCATGTCCCTAGCACTAGATATCCAGCAGCTAATGCACTGTCAAGTGCTCGTTATTCGTTATTAGCATATGTCACTTGTAGTGAATCTAATACCTTTATGGGATTTACTGCTTTATTGATCAAGTACAGACGCAAAATTTTGTTGTGGCCGTCAAAATATGTTTGCCTTCAATACCGATGATGTCAATAGCTTTTCCTAAACATCAGTCCTCATTTTGTAAAATAAACGGTGCCGCTATGTTAAAAATTAAATATTTTTGCAGTGAGTAGTAATAGACAGGGGTGGGAACGAGTCATTCCTTGGCGAGTCCGAGTTAAGTATCGAGTCAAGACATTGCAGTCTGGGTCAAGTCTTGAGTCTTTAGCTCTGAAGTCCAAGTCGAGTCCAAGTCTTTCCATAATTTTTGCTGTCAAGTCACAAGTCATCAAATTTGGGATTCCAGTCAAGTTGTGAGTCATGTAACTTGAGTCCCTGCCTATGTTCGTTTTTTAGCTTTAGTGATTCAAACTTGCTGCAGCAAAAACCCGCCACAGTACATCATTCTTTATAGGCAGAGATAGGTTGAAAAGAGAGTCTACACACTGTCACAGATGTCCTCACACAATTTTTACAGCCGTGTATATACAAGAAGTGATGCATCTTTCCAACAAACTATCTCAGGAGACCTTGCATTCTGCTAACTGAAAATGCAGACAGCAGAGAATTCATATACACTAAAATTGTAAAATTAACAGTATGGCATCTAGAGGGGGACTACAACCTTAAGTCTTCTTCAATCATAGGGTCCAAGTCGGGTGCAAGTCTTTCCATTAGTTCTGCTGAGTTAGTCAAATCTGTGTCCATGTTGAATCACGAGTCAGTGACTTGAGTAGATCATTCTATGCTCGTGGTTTCAGATGATTGCTCACTTACAAGCCTAAATAATCTGCATTTATTACATACATCGCACTAATAGCTATCTAGAAATTGTGGCTCTGTTGGGCGTAAAAAAAACTCCCAAAGACCTGAGTCCAGATAAATATCTGTGCTTTTGCAAGAAACCTAAATGGCCCAAAAGAGGGATCACAATTGATAAACAATCTCTTTAATCCATAAAAAGTTTCTAGGACGTCGTCCTGAAGCATACTGTTACAAAACAACGCTACAAAACATATGCAGTCAAAAAGAGGCATTGTCTTAAAAAACAAAGAAACTTGCAAGACAACGTAAGCCATGAGACTGAGTAAAACAATTCTAAATCTATTGTTGCTCTGTATAAATGCAGCCTTTTACATCCTGACTGCTTTGCAAGAATAAACCGTTTCTTTGACAAGATGGAAAGTCAAATAGAAAACGCACATCTTTTTTTACAGTGGATAACAAAATTACATGCTCTGAGCATTGGATGGCCTGGGGCTTGTCATATTTGGTATCCATGAGGATTTATTTTCATTTTTCTTCACTGGGACAGATATTATTGTGTTGCTGTTGATTTATTGTCCTTAAATGTGACTTGCGACCTGCTGCAATCCCTCAGCCAGCCTCTGTGAGCGTGATGGCCAGTCTCCTTTGCAGTGAGATAATTCACCACACAAGTACATTAAGGCTGGAGTGATACCACACCACAGTGAGAGACTCTTTAATGAGAAATGTTTACCTTCCCCCATACTTACTTCATTAGACCTTAATGGAAATGACTAAAAGTAATACTTTTTGAGTGCAGGTTTAACAAGTCAGTTACCACTGTAATCCATCTATCATTCTGCAAGTCACTTATCCTGGACAGGATTGTGGGGGGGGTGGAGCAGTTCCCAGGCAGCGTGATACACTAGGCAGGCCTATATCCTGGATGGGATGCCAGCCCATCATGGAGCACATGCACACACACACAGTCATACTGTAAAGGTGATGCCGAGGTGCCGTTATGAGAGGAGACTGGAGTACCGAGACAATGCCCACATGATGTATGAACTCCACACACACAGAGGAGTCAGGCCTTGAACTGGAGGTTCGAGACCACCGAGCTGCCCAGGGTCACTAATGTAACGTATCAAATTTTCAGGTGGGGGGGATTGGCTGGGCTACATCATGCATCTCCGCATCCTGCTGAGACTGTGCTTGCAATCATGCAGACTCATTTTTCCCCATCTGAGGGATCCAAAGGGTCTTTGAGAAACACCCTTAGGCTGCCCTGCTATATTATAACGTGCATTGAGAGTATATTGTGGTGTGGTTGCCTGTATCATAGTGGGTGCCGGGCCCACAGCCATGTGACAAAGTGGTATCATCAGTACTTTATTACTGCTGCACAATGGCTGACAAATTCAATGGGGTCTCTAATAAATGGCAAGAGCCACACAGGCTGGTGCGTATGGAGAAGGTCTGACCCCGCTGACCTCATCTCCCTCCGTGCTGCTTCCACACTCTTATAATTTCAGACAAGTCACCTATTCAAACTCAGCACCTCCAACCATCCCTTTCACGCTGCAGAAAATCAGGTTTTCCACATTTCCTGGGGGGAGAAAGGTTAAAGAACATTAAATTGAATCCCTCCATGTAGTTAGTGGGAAACACAGTATAGCTGTGTGTAATCTGTGGTGTGGGGATTTAAACCAGGCGGGGTGAAAGGTCATCGTTTTATAATTATTTATTTATTTGTTGGCTAGAGGAAATGAAGTGGACATGAGATTCTCTCTGTCAGAAGTCCAAGAGGCCTTATTACCCAGATGCTGAAGATTACCAGGTCACAAATCCGTCTAAATCCAGACGATCAGCGGAAGAACCCTGAACGTAAATATTCCAATAGGATTATTTACTTGCATGTATTATTAGTAGCTCCTGAGTACAGCACTGCAGATTTTCACTGTACACCTGCCCCTCCCTGTGTGAGGGAAAAGGATTTTAGGCACCAAATGGTTTGTCTTTGGCTCTGACATTTAACACAATGTTAAAAATCTCATTTAAAAAGTATCTAACATCTTAAATCTTCATTTTAATGGCCCTTGTAAATATTGCAGGTCCATAAAAACATCTGCAACTCCTTCTGATCTTTCTGCTAAATTCCAGAATCTGCTACTTCATTTGATTGCGTGTTATTTATGGATCTGCTGTATTTGTTGTGAAAAATAGAATCAAAAGAGAGGATATTATGTGGCAGAGAAAATTGACATTGCTACATAAGAGCTTTGCACATTGTAAACTGGATTTTGATCTCTTTCATGATGTATATCTTATTTATTCCTTATAATTAGCCCTGTACTCCAAGACCCTGAAGTGACCTTAAAAGCTGACTAGATAACTAACATTAAAGCATACGGATGTAGCTCTATGTGGGATTTGTACAGCAGTAAAGTTTTAAATCATCAATTTTAATTAATGCTCAAAGTGATAATTTATAGCATTTCATCAGATAATTTCCACTAGAAACCAACTGGATTTGGTAGATGTACATATTTTTGTTGAATTTGTGTGCCATTACAATGCAAAATCTATGCCTCGAAATTAATGGCAATGCTGTGTAAACACTGTTAATTTCTAACATTTCTGCAGTTGATTTCTACTGGAAACCAATAGGCTTTGGTAGATGTGAGGATTTTTGTTGAGTCTGTTCAGCACCGTTGGAAGCTGTGAGCCACAGTGGGTGATACCGCAGCTTCTGTGATAACCACTGGCGCATGGCTCTTGGTCATCGTGACTCTAATTCCAGAACTGATGTGGAAACTCCATCATGCTGCGATTGCGCGTGGCAGGAAGCTGTCATACTGCATCAGTTCTGTCGTTCTTCTGAAATTCCTTAAGCAATAAGAAATAACCTCTGAAACACAGAGTGGGGTGTTTGAAGACCTCAAGGGCTTTTCAGTTTATCACTGATTTACTAATAAAACAAGGTGAGATAATGAGTTACTGTCCAAATACCTGCTTCAGGTACACCCTTGGGCGCTGAAAAACAACTCATTCTGCCGCACAAGATGTAAAATGTGAGCATGTAATATGTAGTACTTCTATACAAAACAGGCAACAAAAGTAAGAAGGAACCAAAATGATTATACAATTTCCCGAAAAAGATGAAATTGAGAAAAATTAAGGCTGAGGCAGAAATCATTGAAACGTGTAATCAGCTATAATACGGAGCCTTATTAGGCTTCACCCATTCATTTTCATAGTTAATTCTGGAAATTCTACATATGGGTGTGGTCGTGGTTTTTTTCTAAAAAACACTGAATAAAAACTTCCTTTGGAGAATCCATTTGCAAGATAACGGTTCCAAATATCACCACTGTAATTCACATTTTATACATGCAGCATTCTTTAAATGCACAGTGCATAGCCAGAATTGGCAGAGATAAATTCTCCCATTTTCTCATCCCATTTTCATATCTGAATGCTGGTTTGTAAGCTGGTTTCATCATGCAGGGGACATCAGAACATTAGTGCACGGTGAAATTGCCAGAATGCATATTTTCATTCATACTGGGCTGTATCGTTTACCATGGAATTACAACAGAAGATTATGGACCAGTGTTAAGGTGCTGAATACGTGCTGAATCGATGCTGTTTGCATGGCTGCCTCAGATCAACACGCCAGACAGGGGCGAATTAAACTCTGCCATCTGACCGTATATCTAAAAACTAACGTTTTACTCACTTCCAGCAGGCCAATATTTTTTACCAAAACAGACAAACAAAAAGAATCAATACGAAAGTGAATTCATTCTTTGTTGGTTATTTAGCAGAAAAAAATATTGTATTGGAACAATGTCAGTACACAAATATCACTTCTCTTCCTTTTTGGATGCACATGAGGAGAAGTTTGGATGCGTCCGGGTCTGTGATTGTGACTGCACAGCGCTGACGTGGAACACTTGGCGGCCACCTTGGGCACGCTGCCATGCCAATAAGCTTCTGCTTTGCCTCAGCAGCGACTTTAGCCATTAATAAATCATCATTTTCTTCAAATTACTATTTGCTCAGCCATACCGAAAAAGCAGAAACATATTGACTGCTTGCCAGACACCCACCGTGGGAGAATCGATTGTCTCGATTCCCATCTGAGAATATTTTTTGCTCTGGTTATTCAGCTAATGCAGGGACTAACTTCACCGTGCAGCAGGCTTTTCTGAGTACTTTACAATGAGCATAATAGCAGATGTCCATCCATTTTCCAGAACCGCTTATTCCATTTCGGGTCGCGGGGGGTCCAGAGCCGATCCCGGAGGCTGTGGGTGCAAGGCAGGGAACAACCCAGGATGGGGCACCAACCCATCGCCGGGCACACTCACACACCATTCACACACACAGTCACACCTAGGGGCAATTTGGTAACACCAATTAACCTCAGCATGTTTTTGGAGTGTGGGGGGAAACTGGAGTACCCGGAGGAAACCCCACGGGGAGAACATGCAAACTCCACCCACATGGAACCCAGGCGCAGATGTGAACCCTGATCCCAGAGGTGTGAGGCAACAGTGCTAACCACTGCACCACCGCGCCGCCCCAATAGCAGCTGTAAACAACCAATATTACAGCATATTTCCCATAATAAAAATAAGACCGTATATACATAGCGGACACCTAGAGGGATTATAATGACCAAAGCATAATAATAATAATAATAATAATAATAATAATA
>JAAGVU020000019.1:18154103-18166836 GCA_011763525.2 Mormyrus iriodes
TTCTTTAATTTCTTTGTCTTTCCTTTTTTTCCTATTTTATTCCTATTCTCTGAAAATCATGTAAAACTCTTTGGGGTGACACTGTTGTGAAAGGCGTTATATAAAAATAAATTGAATTGAATTGAATTGAATAACCATAATCCTAGCTATGACAACCTTAACCCAAATGCAGCCCTAACCTTAACCATAAGTAACCAAACAAAATACACAGATTTTTTATAAAACTGAGTTTCCCCTTGTGGGGACCCACAACATCAAAATAACTTTTACCAGGCTGTGGGGACATTCAGGGCCCAATGTGAGAAATAAAGACCCACATACACAACTGACACAGATGGGAATATATTTAACTGCACTTCTGCCCACCTAAATTGAATGCCGGCGGTCTCCATCCTTAGATGGAATTAAATAGAAATTATAAAAGCAGATGTAAAAAATGAAGGGGACATTAAACCCACAATGACAATTAGATTAGTGTGGCTGGTAGTGCTGTCTCCTGCTTCAGAGAGGGGGGGTTACATACATAGCAAATCTGCAGTGAAGAGTCGCTCCGGCAGGAGCCTCAACAACAGGACACAGGAATGAACGTATTGGCGTAGTCAGACCCTTACACATCTACACATAATGTCTGTAGTCTTTTGAGATTCTCTATAAACTATGGTGCTCTTCGACTTCAAGTATTTGTTTTCCCAAACAAGAAAATGAATGAGGGTCTGAATGATAGGGTACTCCAAAACAAAATGGCGCAATCAGAGTAATGTCTCCTCAGTTAAATACCTGTTTGTGTGGGCATGTATGAGAGAGCAGATTTATGAGACTGAGAAACTTGAAATATTAGGACAAGAGGTTTGTTTAGGATTGATCCCAATGCTCTCCTTTCTCTCTCTCTCTATCTCTCTCTCTCATTCTTTCTCTCATTCTCACTCTTCTGTATCTCCCACTCCATCTCTGTTCATGACAGGCCATCATGAGCATAGAAGTTCTCAGAGTCACTAGGATTTAATATTGCAATTTTTTTTTTTTTTGGATCATATGAAACTAGCTCCATCCGTCCATCATCCATTCCATTTTTGCAGCGTACCATTGCACTGAGCCTGGGGCTTATCCCAGGAAGGATGGGATGGGGGGCAGGGATGTCCAGTCCTCACAGGAGACACACAGGTACAAACAAGTCACGCACACAGCGTGTGATTTAGAGTCACCGGCTCACCTAACCACATGCCTCTGGACTGTGGGAAGATATCAGAGAACACAACCCTTTACCCCAGAGGCATGGGGCCAAAGCACTACCCACTGACATACCCAGAAGCAGCCCTTTGGAGGCTGTGGAAGAGAAAAAATGATGTACGTTGCTATTAAACTCATTCGTGGAGGCAAACAACTGGCCTTTCTGCAGCACCTAGGTGCGAACAGAGACAAGGCATTAGACCTGTTGCTCACGTTGCCTTTTCAAAAGCTGTTTTCCCAGAGGTGGCCATTCTTTCAAAGGAAAAAAAATCTCTCTGGATATAGTGCTAGACGTCATGTTCCCCTTTTTCTCACGGCTGGTCAAATTAAAAGATATAGATCGAAGATGCCTCTGACTTTTGGAGGTCTCTTCCTTTAGTAAACCCATCAGCTTTGTTGTTCAAACATTTCCAATTTGAATTTTTTTAGGGACAAAGTTAAAATTTCCACCTGCAAGATATGAGCCTTTAAGGCATTCAGCTCTGACTAGACTTTTTCTCATGCCTTCATTTATCTACTGAATTGGATCTAATGAGCATTTATTCAAAATGGATTCATCCAACCTCCTCAAAAGGCTCTATTCTGATAAGCCAATGGAAATTTTTTAATGCACACTTCTCTAAGAATGGATGCCTCTCTCCCAATGTCAGGGTTTGCGATCTGTTTTTTATTCCATCTGGAATGGAAGCCAGACCCTGTTATTCCTGCGAAAATGTGCCGCACTAAATGAAATTTGAGTGACTGATTGATGGATGGTGTCGCTGAAAATGTGGAAATGGAGAAATGGCTTTCTGTTGTGACCACAAATCCATTCCACGGTGCTAATTTGCAAGATGGTAGCAGCTAGTGTAAGCAAAGTCCCTCACAAGGACAGCCATTCGGGGCTGGGTGTAGCAGCAAATTTTGGAGATGGACGAATACAAAGATACTGAGAGATGGAGGGGTGCAGACACACAGATACAGAGAGAGAAGGATGTATTTCTAACAGCGGCCGAAGGGAACATGGCTACAGGCATGGTGTCTAATCTAATCCTGGGGAATTACTTTCAGTGACAACGAGCAGCTGGGCCACACATGCTTATCTATTCTTCCTTTCACATTCTCAGGCATTTTGCAGGTAAAAAGTGATTGGGAATATGCCATAGCAAATGTGTAAAAGGATAAAGATCGATATTATAAGGGTCTGCTTGTATTGTTCATGGTGTTAAACACTGAAAGAGTTCCTTCCCACTGGTGGATTTTTTACCCCCTAATGATGAATGTTCATGGAACAATGGGGATGTGTCGATTCCTGGCGAATGCCGTGGCCTACTCATTGATCAACAAATGCACCTGCCCGCACTAAACAACCATGCAGTACAATTCAGCCTACTCGGCTTAAACTACACTACAAGAACTGATCCTTGTAGTCTTGGATTTGGCCCAGAACGTTTCTTGATCTTCAATTCAGGGTTTAATTTCAGTGCTGCTGGCTTTACACTAGAAGCGTGCGGTATGGAATTCTGGCCCCGGGGACGTATCAGCTTTGAGGACCTTTGGTGGCTGTCCATTTAGAAGATGGCCAATTTTTAGGTTGTTAAACTAAGTCTAGATGTAGCCTACTACAGCAACATCACAGCATTTTTTTCTTTCACATTTCTCCTTCCCTCTGTAGAAATGGTTTTTCAGATCTATACCTCACTTTAAAGTGGTCATTGAGAGCTGTACTTCTCTGGTAAAAGAATCTGTCCCATGACAGAGGCTCTGATTGTTCTCTTTAGCCTAGTAATGATTGAAATCATACAGCTGTATGACCAAAGTTTTTTTTTTTTTCCTCCAAAAGGAGAAAAAGAGGTTGGAGGATGAAAAAGAGAATAAACAAAGCAGATAAAATTTATTCCAATTATTTGTTGGAAACCTTAGTCTTAAAAAGGGACCGATAAACATGATTTTTTAATGAAGGAAAACAATGAAAGGTATAAAACACATTGGCTGTCATTGAGCTTTTAGCCACAGAAAAATGCTACCAAAATCCTTTGCACCAAGGTCTGAATCAGCAGAGTATTGCTGGATTATTTCTCATACTACGGCCTATTTTTCAAAGGGGCTGTAGGAACAGAGGAGGGAGCTCAACCCTGACCAGAGACCAGAGTCATATGAGCCATGATTCCTTTACAGACGTCAGTACAAAGCTGCATGTACTAATGACCCTGACGTTTAGCTCCCTAATGACATAAAAACAGTGACTTATAGTGTGCTACTCTTTTCATTTAAAAATTATAGCCGAGAGTACATAATTCATCACAGCTCTTCGATGTTGGAAATTCATAAAAAGATTTAAGAACGTGGCATGGGAATACATAGCTATCGATTCTTGGGGGGAGGGGGATATGGGCTGGACTGTGTAAGTTAATTTGGCGTAACTAGTAAAACAACACCCCAGTCATTTTCTAGTAGAGATAAATAGGTCTCAGCTTCAGATTAAAATCAACTTTCCAAGATGTATTCCTGGATAAACAGGGAAAGTGACAGAGAAAACACTGAAGTGATTGTGTCGCCCTGCCTAAATGGGTCATTACTTTGAATTGATGATCAATGACTTGAGATAGGAGTCATCTGTCTTTGTCATCCGAAGGTTATGTACAGGAAAAGCAGAATGAGATGAAAACACACTTGAACCCCTCCTTCTGTAGCTTGACTTTGAGGGCAACACATCCCTCATAATTTAACTAAAGTATGATAAAGATGCGAAGAACTCGGACTATTTAAATGCTGAGGTCAAAGTATTGTGCCCAGGCCTGACACACAAAAATTAGTGTGCAATCTATGATGAATTTTTATTTTATATTTTACTCATTTATACAGCGTTTTTGCATAAGATAAAGTATATTTGACATTTATATGAAGAGAATAGCAGTTTCTTCTTTGGAATTTAAACCAGAGAGAAACCTTGAACTCCTGAATAAATTTGTAACGTTTCCTGCCTCACCGACTTACAGCTTGTCTGTTTCTACAATTTATACATTTTCTTCTCCCTCCTTTCATGTAATGGAGAAAATACTTAATATATAGATTTAAGATGGGTATATATATATATATATATATATTGCAGACATTTTGGTCAAAAGTGACTCGGAAGTACCGCTTTGAGAGTATGATCAGCCAGTGCCTGGAGCATGTGAGATTAATGGCCTTGGTCAGGGGTGCATGGCTGACATCACACTGGCAGTCACGGGGTTTGACCTAACAACCTTCCAATAATGAGTCCTATCCTGTAGGGCCACACGACAGCCACATTTTCCTTATGTGACAAAAGAATAACGTCATAAAGCCACTAATTGACAAGTCAGTGCGAATTAACTTAGAGCAGCATGATTTAATAAACAGTAAATAATTACTGTTGCTCCATTGATTAGCATTATTAGATTCAGAATTCAAACATGGAGGTATGACAAAAAAAGCATTGTTTTACTCAGTGGTTGGGAACCAACAGTAAATATGTATTGTGTGTATAGTAAATTATAACTATCATGAATGACTAAATGCAACAGATTTACAGATTTAATGATGCAAGAAAAAAAAACAAATGGTGTGAGGGGGTTGAGTGGATGGCGACTTTTGTTCAGTTACTTGGCACTGAATTGCTTAGCAGATATTATTATGGGATGCTGGAGAAGCAAGAGATCAAGTCTGAGGAATTGCGGATTAGTGTTACATATACATTATGCCACCATGCCCAAGTACAGGGATATTGCCATACGAAAGTAGTTTCCATAACTACATTTTCAAGGATGTTAACTCATAGAAAATGTTTTATTTACATATGGTGTTTACGGTACATTATATCAGTGTTTCCCAACATGGTCCTTAAGGAAAATCAACATTTTTGCTTCCTCCCAGCTCCCTGCTAGACAGTCCACATTTTTGCTCCCGGTGGGGACCTAGGAAAGAGCAAAAACATGGACTGTATGGGGGTCCCTGAAGACCGGATTGGGAAACAATGCATTATATAATACAAAACACATAATACAGAACATCTGCCCCCTGGATACTTCCTGGTGGCTTAAGCAGTCATCCCAGCTTCCTCAGGGGTCTCCAGTGAGGGCAGGGGGTAAAGCCTCAGGCCCCATCCATACCTACCCCCCCAGGCCCATCACTGTAAGTAATACAGTCTGTCATTAGCAGCCTGCGCTGTCCATTCCACTTGCACATGGCTGCTTAATGATGACAGTAGCTCTGCTGAGCAAATTCAGATTTAATACACATTTCATGCTCTGGGGCTGCCCTGTGTACAACCCTTGCTGCACGGCTTCATTAGCAGTTCACAGATTAAAAACGCCGGCCCGTCAGGCCTGTCGCATTAATTGGATTAGGGGAAAGTCGCAGTAGGGCGGCGCATACCTGGGGGTGACATCGGATACCCCAGCCCAGGTACACTGAGCAGTTACACGGGTCAGCAGGACCAGAGCGGTTGGTCAGCTGAACAGGATGTCCCTTAAGTCCCCTGAACTCACGAACAGAATGGGAGGGGCTTCTTTTTTGTTTCAGTGAATCTATTGGTTTGGATTGTTCTTTGGGTGTTAGATTGAATAATCTGGAAGGACAGACTTTCTTTCTTTTTCTTGCCACTGGAAACTGATTTTCATGATACTACTACAAATAATAATAATAATAATAGGTCATGGTGCACGGTGTCTTCACGTGGCCCGTGGAAGTATTGCGGATCTTATATATATGAACATCGCTGTTCCTCTACGTAATGACATAAAGGATATGTTCCCATCTGTCTACAACCTCCCTTTATTCACCAGCGGCATATGATCTCCAACCTCCTCGGGAGCCCTTCTAGTTTTGTTGCATAAGTATGCATGCCTCCCCGCTGTCTATTAGCTGATACCTGTGCAGCCTTAATGGCCTCCTGAAGATTCCTCCTGAGGGGCTGGACAAATACATCATAGTCCACAACCTCTGGGTCATGCAGTACTTCCCTGAACAGCATATCAAAACGCAACAGGCAGGTATTCTACCGAACGCTAGCTGAAATGGAGTGTACCCAGTGGTCTCATGGATTGTACAATTATATGCAAAGGTTAAAGATTTGAGTGCTTGAGGCCACCTCACTTTTGCTTTGGCAGGCAAGGTTCGAATCAAATTGCCCAATGTCCTTCTGAATCTCTTGACGCCGCCTTTAACCATCAGGCGGTAAGGAGATGTTTGAGACTTCTGTACCCCAGCCACATTGAGGAGCTGCATGATGAGATTGCTTTCAAAGTTGGCTCCTTGATCAGAATGGATGTGACGTGGGAGGCCATAAACACAAAAGATGTTGTTCCACAGTGGATGGGCAACAGCTTTCACTGACTGATTGGGACACAAAAAGGCATAGGTCAATTTGGTAAAATGATCCGTGACAACCAGCAGACAAGTAAATCAGGTGGCTTGTTAGAAGCATCTTCACTGCACCAAAGGGGAAGCCCATTCCGGCTACTTGTGTCCACAATCTCATTCGTTCGGTCACTACCCAGAGCTCGGACCACAGGTGAGGGTAGGAATGTAGATTGACCGGTAAATTGTGAGCTTTGCAGAACGGTGCCGTGTCCATTGCCAGATCCCCCTAAAGTTGGAACTCAACCTCTGGTCCCTTTTCTTAAAGATTGGGACCACCACCCCAGTCTGCCAGTCCAAAGGCACTGTCCCCGATGACCACACAATGTTGAAGAGGCGTGTCAGCCAGAACAGCCCCACAACATCAAGAGCGTTCAAGAACTCAGAGCGAATCTCATCCACCCCCAGAGCCCTGCCACCGAGTAATTGTTTGACTACTCCAATGACCTCAGCCCCAGAGATGGGCAAGTCCTCCTCCAAGCCTTCCAGCTCTACTTCCTCCAAGGAACATAAACAAACAAACAAATAAATAAAAAATAAATAAATGAACAATTTTTTTTAAAACTCAGTGAATAATAATCATTATATCAAAACTAACCAGAAATTTAATGCAATCCCCTTGTAAAACTGCTGAATTAATCATATTCAAACAGAATAACGCTTTCAAACTCGCAATAACACAGCAGTCAAACTAAATCGTCTCCAAATCTCTAATCAGGAAATGGCTAAATGCAGCATCAATTGCAGTACTCTCCCACTGTGGGACCAAAACTATCATAGCTCTGGATCGATACACATGGAGCGGCAGGCCCGGTGATTCCTGTCTGCTTGTGTGATGTCCTCTTCACTGATGTCCCGTATGAACAAATAGACCGTCACGGCATCATTGTAACCGATGTGATCTTGAGTTGTGTTAGTTACTTGCACCATAACCCAGGATTCCCAGTTCATTTGGTTTATTCTGATTATGGATAAACTTCACAATCACTGAGCCATTCTGGAACTGGTATTTTCACCAGTATTGATACTGGAAATACAAAAACACTCATATTACCACACACACAACTTTATAGCTGGCTAACTTTGCTAGCAACATAGTCTATGTGCTGAGGTTCATAGAACAGATATAATGAATATATACATTTTTAAATTCACAAAAATCTTCATTTATATTTAAACTCTTCCAGGTAAATATACATTAATATAGTAAAATTGTCAATAAAAATAATATTTTAAAATAATATACACAATTATACCCATGATCTACTGTTTGCGTGGGCAATTCAAGCTGAGAAGTAAATAGAGTGAGTTGTTTCCTTAAGGGTAACCGCATGAGCATATTAAAATTACAGAAGACTAAACCAAAATACACACATATATATATACCTCTTGCACAATGGAAAGTAGAAATATTTATTATCCATGTTATACCTAGCCAGATAACTTGTTGGATTTAAGGTAGCCTGGGATAAATGTAAGTGGATGAAGATAAAGTCCATTTAAACTGCGGTACCTTAAATCCGACAAGTTACGTATCCAGCTAAACAAAAATCTTGCTTTATGATTCAAGCCCCGAGATAAGTACTGAGAATATGGATGTGTGTGAATGCGATGACTGCCCTGCCAAGGACTGGCGTCCCGTTCAGGGTACCCTGGGATCGTTTCCAGGCTTACCATGACCCTGTATTAGATGATAGGTATAATAAATAGATGATGATTATTATTACTGTTGTTGTTTATTATTGTTGTTGTTGTTTATTTTCGTAGTCTTCATCATCATCATCATCATCATCATCATCATCATCGTTGTTTATTGTCATCATAATCATTATTATTGTTGTTGTTTATTATCATCATCATCATTATTGTTGTAGTTTATTATTGTTGTTGTTGTTTATTGTCGTCATCATCATTGTTGTTGTTTTTTATTGTCATCATCATCATCATCATCATTATTGTTGTTGTTGTTTATTGTCATCATAATCATCATTGTTGTTGTTTTTTATTGTCATCATCATCATCATTATTGTTATTTTTGTTGTTGTCATTATTACCCTGTGACCAAAATAAGTGGTTGGTGGGATTATTATTGGGGGCTGGGATTATTATTTTCTTTTTATTGTAGCTACTTTCCAGTTGATCTGTTCATATAAGGAGTATTACAGTGATGGTAAGTACGATATCTCATTTTCTGAAACAAGATCCCATTAGTCCGTGCAGGAAATTGGATTCAGAATACATCTTGGACAACAATGGATTTGATGAACAAGCTGAATTTGCAGAGGTGATATTTCTGCATGAAAAAGAGAATAAGAAAGTGCTCAGGAAGCGTGACGTCACCTGCACTCATTCACACATCAATGTTCTATTACGTAACGTGCTCATTTATATAATTTGGTGCAGATTCATAATGATAAAGTTGACTAACCATTTGTGAATGTGTTGGCATCCATGGTGGCGACCCGCTCAGAGTTATTAATGAAGACTTTGTGTGATCCAGCTTCAGGATGGTGTACAGAAAAAAGACAAATCAAGGAAGAGGCTGGTATGGCTTGCTTTTCCAAATATCGGTCCTGCAGTAAATGATTTAAATGCATTTTTATCTATTGGTCACATTTTTAGTCACAACTACCTACCTAGGTCCCTTGATGAGATTTCACCTTGGGCCCTTGGGGTTCCCCATGATGCAATTTGCCACTTTCAGGGGTCCCTATAAAGTGTTAAACCCCCTGAATTTGCCGAGATATGTATGCCCCTCCGACGCCCCTGATTTCAAGATTGAAACATTTCAAAGAAGCTTTTCTGCACATCAGGATTGTGCTAAGCTCTAGCACTTACACCCTTCATTTTAATTGTAACCAGTCATTCTCCTCTAACCTCTCACACTGGCAAATAAAAATAATATCTTAGATGCTGGAACCACTGTGTCTGTCATTAGCAATCACACTATGCTAAAAATCACTGATACTATGTTTCTTTCCCATTATAATGTTTAGTGTAACAGTAACCAATCTCTTGATCCTGCTTTAGTCACATGACTTGCTGCTCAGGTGAGCAAGGTGCTTGTAGGTTTGTGACTTTTGCCACGGACTAGGCATTGGTCCAATTGTCCCCATAAAACCATAGGGCCTCTGACTGTAAATCTTGACTCAAGTCAGAATGTGTTTTCCTGTCCTTCTCGCTTATGTGTATGCTGGTATTCATAACCTTTCTGGGACTGATCTTGATCTGCATTCTGAGTGGGGAGTGCACTGCTCCACCAAAGTAGTTCCATTCAGGACACAATGACTGCACACACTGTGCATGCATGTTTCTGCATTCTTTAGGCACCCTGGAATCTTCCTGGAATAATCTGAGAAGATTCATTTTCAGGTTCATAGCAGGATTAGTTTCTTTTTGAAATGCAAATCTTGCAAATTTAGTCTTATTTGCAGAGCCAAGAAAAAAGTTGAAAAATCGCCTCAGTACCAAAACAAAAATACATTAGTGTTTATGAGTGTCTCGTGTCTCTTGGTAGTTGTCCTTTTTTTTTTTCTCGCCTTTGAAGGTTGTGACAGAATGGATATGCATGTGCAGTAAATAAGGACTAACTGTAAAAAGTGAATTTGAGTCTTTGCCGGTGAGTGTTATCATGACAATGCAACGCGCAAGGATAGAGAAAGAGAATCAGGCTCATGAATAACTGTAGAGGCTTTTTTATCAGTGACTAAGTGTGTGGGGCTGTGGAAATGAGGCCTGAATAATGAGGAACAGCGGTGTCTGTACCTCTTTGACCCCAATCACAATCCTCCAGGCATGTAAAAAACACACGCATGTGTTCAAGCATTCAAGGATTCAAGAGTTTTATTTGTCACATGCAAGGTACACAGTCTAACTGTAACCTGCAGTGAAATGCGAGGTGCTCAAAGCAGTAAGACAAAGTTATAGTATAATAAATATGTAATACACAGTAAAGTTACTGGCAATAAGAGAAAGAGGACCAGATATGTGCAACACAGCTCCAATAAAGTACATGGTGGTCTCATTCAGCTGGATATGGCAGTGTGTAAGGTGATACCTGCCTGTTCTTAAAAAAATGCCTTGGAGATCACTGAAGCTTTTCAGTGATGCACGAAAGCTGTGAGTATTCCTGTTTCCAAACAGCTTTCGATACTTTCCAAAAGAGTGTTACCAAAGATGCCTGGAGAGATGGAGATAGCAGATTATTAAATGGGACCGTCATGAAGCCTGACGCCTCTTTACACTCTCTGAATGCTCTTATGCTGCATTTCTGGTCCTTGAATAATCTTATTAGGTTCTTACTTTGTTAGAAGTTGTTGTGTAGCTCCTGCTCCAATCCTGCATATACTTGTATCTGGGCATCCATTGGAAGCTAAGCTTCGCTGCACTTATGACTAGTTGACTCTTTGACTACATGCACATTTGCAATCTGCTATTTGCCTCACTTGTATGTTGCTTTGGACAAAAGCATTTCTTAAAATATGTTAAATGTAAATGTACTTAGTGTGAGCCCCACGGCAACACACATACGCTACATCAGACAACTCATAGCTGTCCCTTCCATGACCACCACCTCAGGAACTTAGAAATCCAGACACCAAAGTATGCCGCTGAACATTACCTGACCTAAAATAATGAATGTCTTCGGGCTTTTGGTTCATACCCTGGTTACACAGGTG
Organism: Mormyrus iriodes; assembly: GCA_011763525.2. NCBI lineage: Eukaryota > Metazoa > Chordata > Actinopteri > Osteoglossiformes > Mormyridae > Mormyrus > Mormyrus iriodes. The sequence goes on from JAAGVU020000019.1 coordinate 18,165,374, forward strand.
TATCTCTAATGCCGTTGGCATCAAGCTGGCCCAGCCAGGCAGGCAGCAACTTTCCCGAACAGCAGCTTTGTGTGATGCGACCATATGCATGGTCGAGGACAGCTCAACATCGCAATATGGGAAGGAAATTACTTAAAGATCGAACAGAGGCCAGCATTGTAGAACTTGGCAGGTGCCACAGTGTAGACTTTCTTTAATCAATATTTTCAGGCCGTTGCTCCTTAGAGCTCCGACAGCAGAAGGGGTGAGGTTTTTTTGCGTTATATTTAAACAAAGCTTTGCCGTTAGCTGAAGTGTATTGAGAAGGAGATATATGCATTTTGGAGTACGCGATGTAGCATGATTGGTACACGTGGTGTGCCCAGGGGCAGCAAGTCGAGAGCTGACCTGCAAGGTGATAACAGCATGTGCCTTTATAACCAGAAGCAGGCAAATCTCCAGACGCTTCCCAAGGAGACGTCAGCAGGCAATCGAGTAAAGCAGCTCTGGCACACGCTGCTGCAAGAAATGCACTGGAGCAGCTGCACCATGCAGACTTTCTATAATCTATTTAGCTATGTGAAAAAAAAAAACAGTGGCTTAATTAGAGCGAAATATAACAGACAGAATGAATATAAGCCAGGACTCCAAGGTCGTGGACTTTCTGACAGAGCTGCGGATAGTCTTTCTTGCATATTTTTCATTCTTTCGAACAAATATGGGTCATAGAGACATTTTACCATGAGCCTGCTTCTCCAAGTGTTCTCCTGTGCAAGGACACATATTTTTAGTAACAATAATGATTCAACTCCTGAAGTAAATTGCAAAGACTGTGAGAGAGAGAAATGTTCTCCATCCACCTGCATCCACAGCTGAAGGCTCCCATGCATACACAAAACATTCCTTTGAGAAAATTAGCTGAAATCCGTAAGGTTCCTAGGGAGAAAGCCTGTGTGAGTCGGTTGGTTAAAATTTCACAGTAGTGCATAATCTGAGGCATAAATCAAGCAGAGGAAGAAGTGATGAGGTTCTAATCATATCTTCGTGACAGACTGTCAGCAGAAGATATTAGTTTACCCAGGACAGTGTGAGGGACAAAGCTTAATTTGCTGCATAAAGAGCTACCTGAAGAATCCCATCAGCACTGTATCCCACAATGGGGTGGTGAGGAATTAACAATATGATCAATTAATGAGTTGCCATTATCGGTTATCCAAATATCACAGACATTCATGTGCTTGTCCAAAACACTAGGTGCTTATATAGTGCCATTTCTCCTTCTCCTACACCTTCCTTCTCAAAGTACTGTAACATAACTAATATCTGACCTGCAACTGATTGTCTCTGTAGGGTAACCCAGCATGAAGGCCCCTACTTTTACTCCTGTAGGGTAACCCAGCATGAAGACCCCTGCCTTTACTCCTGTAGGGTAACCCAGCATGAAGACCCCTGCCTTTACTCCTGTACGGTAACCCAGCATGAAG
>JAAGVU020000019.1:18166936-18177015 GCA_011763525.2 Mormyrus iriodes
CATTACCCCAGTATGGTAATTCAGCATGAAGACCCCTCACCATTACCCCTGTAGGGTAATTCAGCATGAAGACCCCTAACCCCTGTAGAGTAATCCAGCATGAAGACTCCCCGCCCCACCCATACTCCGGTAGGGTAATTCAACATGAAGACCCCTTCCCTTACTCCTAGTGGGTGATCCAACATGAAGATTCCCCCCCCATTCTGGAGGGACGGAATTTTGGGGCAGACAAACAAACTGACGCAGCATTTCATATCTTAGCAAGGAAAAATGCTTTGCCGGCTGCTGAATTTGCAAGTTGGGTTGGTCCATGAGGAACACATCCTGCCGACCCCATGTGTTAACATACAAATCTGATCTAACCTATTATTTAGTTTGTCTATAGTAGGGGTGCCCAACCCGTCAATCACGATGGGTAATGCTTAATATCACTGCTGGGCAACTGTTGATTGCAATCTGCAGGAAAATATATTGTTGCAATTTCATAATTTCTTTGTAAAAGGTTGGGCGCCCCTGACCTACAGGGTAGTAAGTACTTATGCAAAGGTGAAAAGTGCCATCATATAGCAGTTGTAATCTCACAGCACCATTGATTCACTAAGCCTTTATATTGAATTTGAACTGCATTAAGACAACTAACCAAACCAAACTGCTAACCCATTCATATCTGCTAGCTAGCTACGTAACCCACTTAAATGCCCTTTACCTAATGCAGAAGTAGTTTTTTTTCCCCAATTAGCATAAATTCTGCCCCAAATTCCACACATGAGCATGAGTGACAATTCCAATTCGATGTCAATAACAGTAGAAGTGTCTGTGGCCCAACAAACTGCACCCTGTGGAAAATGTGAAAAGAACAATTAGAGAGCAGCTTCAGGTCACCTGCTTGCCACTTCTTACTCCTATAGGTTAATTCAGCATGACCACCCCCCCCCCCTTACTCCTGTAGGGTGATCCCGTGATCTAGCATGAATAACCCCCCCCCCCCCCCCCTTATTCCTATAAGGTAATTCAGCCTGAAGACCCACTTCTTTACTCCTCTAATGGAATTCAGCATGAAGACCCCTACCCTTTACTTCTGTAGGGTCATTCTGGTGGTCCCTTTACCCTAACACTGACTGACAAGGGCTGTGGGCCCCCAGTAATGACGTCTGAGTTGTTACATAGGCCACACTGCATACACATTGATGCTAGGGGGAACAGTCAAAGTGCATTTGCCTTCACTTGCTATTAATTCTGAAATATACATTATCTCATCTTCAATTTATAGTTGAAGTGAACGCAGTCCTCATCTTCCAACTCTTGCTTTGCGGTGAAATTTTGATTTGGTTCTTCAGTGCATTAGTAACGGACTCAAGAAGTCCTCGTTATTGATATAGCCATTGCTCTATGGGAATGTGCCACCCAGAGTGGGTGGAGATGGTATCTTTCTAAAATGTCATCCAGTTTGGAGTATGAGAACAGGGCTTTCCTGTCCCTTATACACTTCGTATCGATTCTTTTAGCATTTTAAAGTGATTGGATAAACCCAATTTGGAATGACAACTTCTGAAGTCTCAATCCAATAAACTGTCTCCTGCTTGTTTATTTTAGGAATATCACATTTATTTTCTGATGGTTCATTTTCTATTGGTTTATTTTGTGGATTAAGCTTTCTCTGGACCTCTCATATGGTCTTTCTTTGGTGGAAACACAGTCCCACCTTGAGAAGGCTTAAATTGTAAAGGTGGGCCATTGTTGGGAAATTAGCAGACTAGAGAGCAGACCAGAGCCAGGTAACTTGCAGCCGTGCAAAGTAGGGTTAAAAATGACATTTGAGTTGATGAACCTCATGGATCTGCTGCAGAAAGCTACCTCTCATATGCAACCTTGCATATGTACTCCGGAATCCTGTCACCCAGGTTTCAATTAACATGCCAGAAAGGTAAAATCATAAAATCCCTCTAAGTACTGACCCTGGGTCAGTTTTGTAAGTACTATAACAATGGCAACATTCTGAATGGGTAATGTTTGAAATAACGCTGCATCAGTGACTTCTTGACACTTTGGGCTCTAAAGAGCTATTTGGCTGGCTTCCCCAGTCTCTTTGCATATAGTTCATGAGCTAATTGTATCTGTGGTATGCTGTTGTTTATTGGCTTAATATAGTCCAAAAACACACCAGCTCAAGAAGCCAGTGGGAGCTACCTTGAAAGCCAGTAAGGTTTAAGTATCCGTCAGCAGATTCCTGTATTTTGACGTGTTTATTTTTGCCAGTTTGGCATTGTATGCTGCTTTGTTAATATACTATAATGGTAGCCAGCTTGTCTGGTTGTCCTTCAGTCTCCTTTCCAAAGCCGAGGCATCAGGCAGTAGTGAGTGTTGTCAGCCTAATACACACCGAATGCAGTTCACTCAACTGTACAAACATTCACAGGGGGGCCCTTTTAACAAATTAGTGTTTACATAGCAGTATCCTGGAGATTCTTTCACCAAATGTATTGCTTTTTTGGTCAATTTGTCCCGCTAGTAAATTAGTGCAAATAACTCGAGCACATAAAATGATTTTCTTATTGGCAATGATATTCATTTTATATTTTATTACCAGCCCCCCCACATGATCCACTTCTGCGCTAATTAATTACTTGTTGCAGTAATTAGAATGCTGAATTATGCCTTGTTTTCAGTACAGCAGCTTGTGTGAATGCACATTCAACACCTTCAAGTGTATGAGCTAATTGCAGTTTTTATCGATTCTGACTGATTGTGATGCGTCCATTTTTCAGCGGCTGACAGTGGGGTTTGCAGCAGCTGCCCCGCAAAGTTTTCCCTGTGTGTGTTCCAGGCAGACTGTGCCAAATAGCAAACACTCACAGGACTAGTTTATAACAAATGGATGCACAGTCAACTGTGCACAATGTATATACTTACTGGCAACTAGGAGGCCTTAAAACTATGAAACGGCCCAAAGAAATTTTCAAAATGACTGATCTGGGTTGTTGCATTTGAAATATGTGTGGGGTTGACTGGGTTAGGACCCTATGCCTGTAACTGGAAAAGCACAGGTTCAAATCCCAGAATCAACAGAGTCATATTACTGTTAGGCCCTTGAGTAAGCCCCTCAACCCCCCCTCCCCCATTGCTCAAGGGACTGTTTGACCTTGCTTTCTCAAAAACAGATACATTGATTAAGTCAGTTGGATAAAAGTGTTTAATAAGTCAATTGCTCAATCAATGTCGTCATATTTGCTTTTATTTAAAAAAAATCAGTGTAGTGATATTTTGTGTATTAGAGAGTAGCACATATTGAGGGTGAGAGTGATATTTTAATGAATACTGGCTGTCCCCAAGGTTGCAAATGAGATCCATTCCCTAATTATTGTCTGCGTTAGTTATTACGAGCCATTGTATTTAGCCCAAATTTGGAATAAAAAAGACTTAATGATAGTCTGTTCATAAGTACGAGTTGTCCGTAAGTCAGATGTCCTTAACCCAGGGACTGCTGTTTGGGTGAATGATGGTCTTACGACTTCCTATTTCTACATTGGTTTGCGGCTGTTGGATCCAGCCTTGCGAAGAAAATGCATTTTGGGAAATCGTGTGTGATGTCACCATGGTGTCTCTGGTGGGGACAGTGGTGGGGCTGGCATCATGCAGAAGGTCAGCCACCATGTCAGGACTGTCTGCCTTATTTCCACCTTTCTGTGAAAGTTTCATGTCTGGCATCAGTCTGGAAAACCCTTGAGGAAAGATATATGAGGCATATAAACACATGTTGGAGTCCACTCACTCTAAAAGGATTTAACATAAAGGAGGAGGCACAGGTAATTCACGCATAGAGGGCATTAGGATCTGTTCTATAACTCATTTCTACATGAAATTTATTTATTATGTTTATTAAATTTTATTTATATGTTATGAGTATTATGGTAAATATTGACATCAATAAAGATTCATAGTTAAATTTAAAGATAGCTCCTCAACAGCCTGTGTCACAACAGCTAAAGGTTTCCACTGTCTGTCTGTATTCGGCATTCGTGCTCGGATATCAGTTTCAGAAGAGTTCCATTTAAGGGTGGTCATCTAGCACATCCAGCCATATATTACTCTGATCGCAACCTCGAGTCTGATACAGTGTCCAAATGTCATGGGAGGCATGCAGCAATATACTTACAGTCAAATATCTTGTCATCATCGCTTTGTTACCCGGTGACATTAATCAAATGAGGTACACAGAATGGATTGGATCTGATGTGTGCGGGACGTGAGACAAAACATGCATAATTCCTTCTGACAGCTAAAGCATCTCCTTGATTCTTTATTATTTCTCTGTAGAACGTCAACCGCAATACAGCAGCAGCTCAACGGGGAAATTATTTCAAAACAGCCCTGGGACCCTGAATGGCATTCACTGCAGCCATTTGCATAACCTTTTGTCAGACAGAGAATTCAAAAGACCATCAATTATGCACCGCTATTTACTTCAGTGTGACCATTTCCCCTTTCTGCCATGATATAAATACACAGAAAAATGCCTGTTGGCCTGATAGTTGATAACCTGCAGTTAATTATCCCTCAGATTAGCCAGAGAAAATGCATTCAGATGAAATCTTCCTCCAGGTGAGGCTCCTGGTTTAATAGGATGAATGTCAGTGACTGAGTAAAGATGTCACCTGCTTCTTCATAAACGATGATAAGTGACTAGGTGGACTCAGGTTCAAATCTCGATGTAGGAGTTTTTGTTTTAATCCAGAGGGAGATGTGATCTGTAGTTTCAGTAATTTTGTATAATGTAAATATTTTCTTTGGTGCAAATTATCTTATAATTATCATATAATTTACAGGTCAGCAAAGACATTAAACAATAACAAAACCAATAAGGTGTGTGACAATAAACATTCTCGAGTCTTGATTTGCTGAAATCGGGATTGTATTTCTAGCACGACCTCAGCAAAATTTAGAGAAGGTTAGCCTCACCTTTTGACACATAAGGGAAGTGTGAAACAGGACTCGCACATATTTTAATTCACGCTGCTCTGTTGTATAATGCACCTTGTGTGGTGGGGTGTGGTGGAGGGGGGTGAGCGAGTCAGTAACAGTCGAAGTTAGGGAATCCGGAGGTACAGTGGAAACAGCTTGGTTGAGTGGGAGGCGAGAATTGCCATGAAACTGTCACATTACTTAAATTGGCAGAGGGATGATGCTGGTTGGGTGCCACATGCAAAGGGCTCAAGATTGTCAAAATAACACCATTAGTCTAGGGTCAAGGGACCAAGGAGACAATGGCATGGAATCTAGCATCTGGATTTTTTTCCCCAACTATTGGAAAAGATAAGACGCTTGCAGTGCTGAAGAATTATGGATAAACCTTAGAATCTTACAAATGCTTCCTTATCACAGACTTTCTCTTCAATATCAGTGCTAAACTATAGCAAAAGGAGATGCCGCATGTATAGAAGCCGCTCTTTATGTGCTTTAACTTGATTGAGCTGTTGGGATATTGTGTGTGCTGGGTTGACGTCCCCATTGGCTGAGGGAAGAAAAACAAAAGGTCACCCTAGAGAGACAGACTAGGGACTGTTGTTTCAATAAATGAAACTGTTTACTCAGGGAGGCACACGGCAGGCCCGACTCCACTGGGAATGCCCTGCTAACTCCTTGATCTCATTCAGGGTGGAAATGATCTGGGAAGCATGAGGAGCCAAACGGCACAGTTTCCTCTGGTGGGATGGAGCTCTGGGGAAGGGATCTCGATGTGCATCTGAGTGTGTCTTTAACAAAGGATGTGTTGCCCATTTGGTAACGAAATATCAAGAAAAAAGAAACATCCAATTCTCCAGACTCACACCGCATGGTGGGCACACTCATCCGAACTAGCACCCTCTAATGGTTTTCCCCTTTAATTACAGCTCTGCCAACTTTAGGCCAGTGCTTCTGAGATGTTGAGTCCAGATGCCCTGCGTCCCAGTGTTTCGCCTCCGTTTGAACGTGCGTTCCCAAACGTGCCACGTGATGGGCTGCTGTTTTTTTCCTTTCTATGTTTCAGCATAACAAATCCCTTTTTCAGCTGATGGGCACCCTTGAATGATATGCTTAAAAGAAATGGGTTTAGTAAAAAAAAAAAAACACAAAACGATCAGGAATTATAAGTGGGCAAAATGATAGACTTTTCAAATTGTTCTGCATAAAAGTATCTGCTGTGCAATTCAGTCAAATGACAAGCTTTTCGTGATACTAAGTTCTGTGAAGAATGCTTGATTCCCATGAATCTGATGTTTTTAGCATCAATAGAGGTGCTCAACAGGGGTTTTCGATCACCAGCCGTTTTCTAAATACTTATACTGTTCAGGGTCAGTGGCAGCCTCATGTACAATAGGCCAATTTGGGATGCCACCCAGCCTAACTGAATGCCTGTGGAGTGCAGGATGTAACTGGAGAAGCCGGTAGAAATGCATATGACACAGATAGAACATGCGAATACCAATGTGGGATTCAAACCTGCAACCCAGTGCTACCCACTGCACCACCCAGTTCCTAAAAATGATAAAAAATAAATAAGCAATTGCACTTTCAAAAGCCCCTAGCAGGATGGGGGCTGTCCAGGATGTTGCTCCATAACCCACACGCACGCATTCACAAATGCACGTGCCTCTGTTAGTTTCCAGGCATAGGTGAAAAAATAGAGCACAAAACAATAACTGTAGTTATTTGCACTTGCATGCAAATAGAAAAATGTCAACTTGAAGGTGAACAGTCAAGGAGCTCAGATACATTAGATATGAGATACACTGTCTGATTAAATCCCATTAGCTAAAACAAAACCCATAACCTACTGCAATAAAACACAAATGTAAAGTAGATAAGATTACACACATAAATATCTCTCTTTTGTTTTAAAAAAATACTTTTAACTCGGTCTTTTAGGTTGTGAAATCCCAAGAGAGGCTTAAGTGTCATTTATGAAACATTATTTTGTTCCAGGGAGTGCATTAATCAGGGATGATTTCCTGTACAGCCAATCACCTTCAATTCATTAGGACAATACCTGACTTAAAGAAACATAGGCATGAGCTACAAATATTCATTATTTTAATGTTCAGTCTGTTTCTCCACCAAATTATTATTAATGTTTCAGTCAGAGAGCCCATAAAATCACAAATCACTTTAGCGTTTTGTTCTTGTCCTCCCCTGAGCTAACTACTGAATTTAGATTATAGCATTTTCTTTATGCTAAAACCACTTTATCTCTGAAGTCTAATCAAAGAAATTAGGATAAAATCAAAAACTCAGCTGCAATTACAGCTAGACCCTGATTAATTGTGAATGGCGGATGACTTCTTTGAAATTAAAAGAATGAGTACAACTCATTGCTGGAGGAGGTCTCTGCACTGTGTTCCCTTCAAGCCGCTATCACAGCAAATCAGTCCATTGATTTAACATTCTGTAAGACTGGGGCCACTAGGGGCACTTGTGAGCAGTTCTGGACCCCACCTTGACAGCTAAGCAGCTATCAGAAGTCACATCTTCACACCTCAATGTCAAAACATGAAAACTAGGCTATGTAGCTGATCACAAAGAGGATGTCACACCAGTAGGGCACTTCAGAGGGGATGAAGACTGGCCTATTTCTATTTCTTCAATTTTAATGGAGAAAGAAAGTTACTCTACATTTTACTATTTTTTTCCCCTCTCTATAACTATGAATATACTGTGTGAACATATAGCAGCTATTTATTCAATGATAGCTCTGCACTAGGAATTTAAATCTAAGCAGCACGTTTCAGAAAGTTTTTAATAGCATATTAGAGTGCATCCCTTAGTGAGCAGTTATCTTTATGGATTCTCTGTCATTGCAACATTGCGTCATGGGAAGTCTGCCTTGCAGCTAGTGCTGCCATCTTGTGGACGGGATGGCTTTGTGCCCCCCCTATAAAAAGCAGTGAACCGACCCTAGTGGGTAGGGATAAGTTTGAGAAGGGGGCTGCAGGGCAAGCACACAGGCAATTTGAGTACACAGGATCAGGCTACTCCACACAGTGGCCAGGTGGGTGCGGTGGTTGCATGCACCTTCCAGCATTGTCAAAGCAAAATTAATTAACTGATGCATTCCTTCCATCAGGGTTCAGGGACAATCCATCATGGGGGGGGGGGGGGGAGGAGGGGGCAGGGACAATAAAGTACTCATCTAAATTAAACCCTCCAGCACACATGGCCTGGAATAGATCATTTACTGGTACTTATTCATTTGCCTATATATTCTACTCTGTCTGGGAAAAACAAAAATATTTGTTGGCCACTACCAATGATATGCTTGGAAAAGGTACAGAAGTTCCCAGTTACTTTCAAAGGACACCAAAGCTCCAGTCTACAGTCACATACTGCCACCAATCTCAGTCACTCTGGCCAAGAAGCCGCCAACATTGTAGACGAGGGATTATCTGTAAACCAACAATGCACTTTGGACTAATTACTGTGTGCCACTCTCTTTTTAAAGGGACAGAGATTTATACATATACACACACACAACGATATTCATAAAATACAGCCAGTCTGAAGGCTAATTTCTAGTCAATAGCTGAAATGCTGTACTGCATTGCTACCAACATGAGGGACTCTATCTAATAATCTATTTAGTGCATTTGGGTAATTCTTTGACTGTAAGTTATACTTTAGAGGTTAATGTAGTTTATTATAGGCAGATTAACAGATGGAGTAAAATGGCCCAAGGATGAGTGCCTTACTTACTTAGCGGTTAGCAGCTTAGTGGGCCCATGTCATATGACTTTGATTGCCCACTGTTTCATATCAGTGTTTTGTTGATTCAATCAACCGTCCAGCTGAATGTTACCACTAATAAGACAATAACAGCACGGCTGCAATTACAAGTGATAATAGCACAATAGGGCTGCAGATAGAAATATACATAATAAGCTAATTTGGAATTATGCTCTCTGCTGTGGAGTGGTGTTTTTGCGATAATCCACCGAAGCAAGTTGTGGTTTAAATTTCACCTCTGACAGGGAACATGTCACACACCTCATGACTAACTCTCTGTGGTTAATTGGCTTATGGCAATCCAGTGGCACATGTTTAACTCATCCTCTTTTGAAGACAGCTCAACCAAACCAGAAGGCAGAGTGTTACCTGCCTGGCAGCCAGGCAGACTCCTTGAGTGTCATCATTTCAAAACATAAAGAATCCAACAGTTTATCACCTCAGCACCATGCTTAATGCTTGTAAGATATGCAAATGAGCGCATCATGTCAACAGACCAGCTAAAATTCTAAGCTCTTCAAATTTAAGCAAACAACTAAAATAGACACTTTATAAGGTAATTTGAGTGGCCAGACAGGAGTATATGCTGAAAACAGATTATATTATGCAGTCATTGTACATTCATTTTGAAGAAATGTCTTGACCTACAACTTGACCTAAAAATAAGTTACCCAAAGTATATTGTATATGATGTATATTGTATATTGATACTTTTATTAAAAGTAAAGTACAATAGATAAAGGGTCAGCTAATGCCTGGAACAATTAAGGACCTTGCTCAAGGGCCCAACAATGAAATTGCTATGCGACCACATGATTCGAACAGTTAATCATGGGCACATAGTCCTAATCCACAGAGCTGTACACCCCCCTGGATAATTTTTTCACAACTGATTCAGGCACTGCATTTGCAAATTCAATATATTTGTGAAGATCAACACGCTGTGTTTGTGCTATGCTGATGTAATCACTCTGCATTTTATCAGTAAACCTGAAAGACAGGGCACAATCAGGCCACCAGAGTGATGAGTATGTTTACAAAAATGCATGCAAGACCGTATGACAATTTCTGAATTTTTTTATAATTTTTTTTTATCTGATCTTTTTCATTTAACCTGTTTCTATAATATCTCCTATTGAGAGAACCATGCAGGAAACATACCATAATGTTTTTAATACTCCACAGAGAGAAAAATTGCTTTTCGCTGCCTCACTAAGCTAAATGATACATTGCTTATTCCTTTGAAAAATCCATCCATCCATCCATCATCTCCCGCTTATCCGAGGTCGGGTCGCGGGGGCAGCTGCCTCAGCAGGGAAACCCAG